>QTSX02004345.1:0-329736 GCA_014839935.2 Entomophthora muscae
ATGTCTTAGATTTGAGAGGTTGGGGCAAATTTGGACGTTGACAAGGGGTGCATCTGATATCAAGGAAAAGAATACACATACCAGTCCTTATCCATACTGGCCCCAGAGAAGAACACTGGACAAGTAGCCTTGTACACCTATAATCAAGTAGTGATCTCCCACAGATGTTTGGGAGAATTGAGGTGGTCCCCTTCAGCCAAGGACAGTGGGGAGGGATGCAGATGGCAGCCCTAGCCAAAAACTTAGTGGCCAAAGTCCCCATGTATCAGCCTAGCTGGATTACTGGGGAGGTGGACAATTGGAAAGTGTGGAATGCCCAAAGCTCGGAAGTTAGTATTGTGCCTGGACAAAGGATTGGCAAGTGGATACCAGCTGTGAAAGAGAGTGTGAAGCCCAATAAAGAGATAGCTCCCTATTCCTGTTTCTTGTTGCCCTTCCTAGAGTTGACCCATTTGATCCCATCAGGTTGTTCCCTGGCCAATGAATTTGGTTTACTGTTGCATAAGTGGGCACAATGTTTCTTGGTGGACAAGTATGATGTGGGTTGGACCATACCAGAGTATAAAATCAAGCTCCTGATGGGTAAACCATAAAAGGGATATGTGCCACAACGGTCTCCTGCCGCCATCAGAGAAGAAGTAAAGAAGATGTTGAGGGCAGGCTTGATTGAAGAAAGCTGTAGCCCCTACTCTTTGCCCATGGTATGTGTCCCAAAACCAGATGGAAACATTTGAGTGTGCATTGATTTCTGCATGATCAACAATGATGTGGTAAATGATGCCTATCCCATGCATAGGAGTGAGGATCAGCTGGATGTCATGACAGGATGCTGGTACTTTACTACCATAGACTTGACCAAGGGGTATCATCAACTGACAATTGCAAAAGAATCACAAGAGGTGACGGCTTTTAGTATGCCAGATGGTCTCTACCAGTGAAAGGTTCTGCCGTTGGGAATGAAGACATCTGGAGTGGTGTTTCAACAGGTAATGGACCAGGTCTTCAAGGGATTGCAACCTAGGATAGTAGTGGTTTATATTGATGATGGCATGTTCTTCTTGCCTACATTGGAGCAGCATGTCAAGGACTTAGAGCAGGTGTTTGCCAGGATACAGAAAGCAGGGCTTAAGGTTAGCTACACAAAGTGCAAGTTGGCGCGGGAAGAGATACTGGTGCTAGGGCAACACATTTCAGGGAATTGGATCCGCTCAAATGAGCAGAAGGTGGCAGCAATTGCCCAGATGAAGGCCCCAAGTACCATCAAAGGAGTGAAGTTGTTTACAGGAGCCCTCATCTTTTTTCAAAGGTTCATCCCGGATCTGGCCAGCCTTGCAGAACCATTATGGTTGTTATGCAGGAAGAAGACTTTGTTCATCTGAGGAGGAGCCCAGCAGGAGGCATTTGAGGTGCTGAAGAAGAGGTTGATGGAGGCGCCTGTGCTTAGGTTGCCAAGATGGGATCTTCCTTTTGCAATAGAGATGGATGCAAGCGGAATTGGGTTAGGGGCTCTGCTAACACAGACAGAGGATGACCAGGTGTGGCCAGTTGCTTATGTGTCAAGAATTCTGCAGGATGCCAAGACAAGATACTCTGCCACAGAGAGAGAAGGACTGGCCATAGTTTGGGCAGTGGACAAATTCAAGTCGTATGTGATGGGATTGCTGTTTGTTGTGATAACCAACCATGCCCCATTGAAGGCTTTGAGAACCAAGGCCAACTTGGTGGGACGCCTGCTGAGACATGCAGAGAGACTGGCTTCTTACAACTACAACGTGGTGTATTGGCAGGGAAAGGACAATGTGGTGGCAGACCTACTGTCTCAAGCTATGGTGGGTGTTTTGGAGGAAGAGCTTGTGGATGAAGAGGGCCAAGCGGAAGCTGTACGTCAGAACAGGCAGTTTGCTGTACCCAGATACCAGGAACAGGTGGTTTAAGACACTCACGTCCAGTTTGGTGGGCATTTCTGGTTTCAAAAGTTGATGGGAGTGGTGTGAAGTAGATATTACTGGCCAAAGTTGTATCAGACAGTAGAGAAGGTGCTGAAAGAATGCCTGCAATGTGCTAGATACTCCATGGGTGTCAGGAAGTATCTGTCGCAACCTATGGAAGTGTTGTATCCATTTGAGAAGGTGGCTTTAGATACAGGCCATGTTACAATGGCAAGTAGACAGAGGGAGTATTTCTTGGTAGCAGTGGATCTCTTCACAAAGTGGATTGAGGTGAAGGCAGTACAACGCAAGAATGGGTACCAGATTGCCACATTCATTGAGGAGTGCCTAATCCTGAGACATGGGTGCCCGGAGAAGATTATATTGGATCAGGGACCAACCTACACTAGCCAGGAGGTGAAGGAGATGTGTGCAAAATGAAATGTGCCACATAGCTTTGTGTCTACCTATCACCCAGAGTCCAACTGGTTGGTAGAAAGGACAATAGGAACCTTGAAGAGGGCCACTGAGAGGATTGCAGACGGAGCTTTGACAAATTGGAAAACACATATGGCCCATGCAGTAATGGCATACCAATTAATTCCCCATGCAAGTACTGGTTTCAGTCCTTTCAACATGTTGTATGAAAGAGGCTCTGCTCAGTGATGAGGTAGGGCACTCTAGCTATCAGACATGGGAGGATCATGCCAAGGCTGTGGAAGCTCACGCCAAGCTTATTTGGGAGGTGTATGCTTGAGCCAGAGAAAAGGTGCAACAGGTGCAGTTTGTACGCCAGTCCAAGTGGAATGCGCAGAACAGGTTCAGGATGAACCCAATGTTCAAGGAAGTGGATCTTGTCAGGAATCCAGTTGTAGGTAGAGGCATTGGGCGGCTCAGGATGAGGCGCGGCCGAGCCGGCGGGTAAGGCCCACCATAGAATGGGTGCTAACTTGATAATATAAGATACAGAACGCCCGAGTAAGGACCAGGGTCCAGAGTTGGGGACCACAGAATCTACTAATCCTGTCAAAGTAATGTAGAGTACTCCAAACAGTTGGGTAGAGGTAGTCTCAGCTGCGGCAGTAGGTTCCAGCAGGCGGTCTGGTTGTGGGGTTAAGGGAGGAGTCATAGGAACAAAGTAGGCAGGCAGATAATTGTACTTGTCTTTGAACAATCTTGGCGGCCTTTTGTACCACTTTTCTTTGCGTCCTATGTATTTGGTTTCTCTAGTCCTGGCCAAGGGGTTGGAAATGAGGATAGTCTCCAAGTTGTAATCTGAATAGGCTGGGTTGGGGGGGTATTCAGTAAAATGCACAGGTCCAAAGGGGGCTCCCGGGGGACGGTATAATGCCTGGGGCAATTTGGCAGGTTGGTCTTGGTGGAGGGCGGCAGCCTGGCGGTCTACTCAACTGAGATTAAGATGGAAGATCACTAAGACTAGATAGGGTAAGATTTGTTTGAACCAAAGGTTCATAAAACTTTATTATCAAAAATGACAATGGGGGTATTACTGTACCGCCAGGGTTTTTATACCCTGGGACTTTGCTTCTTTGATTTTTGCAGGGTTCAGGTTTGCAGACAAGGCACTGGAGGGACGTGGGTCTTGGCTTGGGGTCTTGAGGGAGGCAGATCCAGGTTGTGCCTGTTCTGGCAAATTGGAAAGACAACACTTTGTTTTGCCACCACTGTTCACTATGTCACCTGAGTAGTCCAATTGCACTACCCCTTCTGGGCGGGAGACTGGCAGTTGCTGGTGGCCATTGGCAAGGTTAAAAATAGGTTTTGTCTTAACCTCCTTAAGGCAAGCTGCAACCTCTGCGTAGGTTTGGGTCTTTGGTGGCTCCGGGTTGGCATCAATCTGATGATCATTTGGGGAATTGTCTCTGGGGGGCTGGCGGGTCTCAGAGTAACTTGTTAACTCAGGTTTGCAATTCAACAAGCAGGTGGTCCCCTGTCTACTTTGTGTGACTTGAGTAATCTTTGGAGGGTCCTCTGTAGTAGGCCGGCAGAACGCAGAGTAATTTACCAATTTGAGCCTGTCTTTTAACGGATTGGCGGGTCCTGGACTGGTCTGGTGGGTTGGATCCGCCTCCTGGGAACCAGGGTTTAACTCTTGGATTTTCAATACAAGTATTGAAATGTCATTCATGACAGATCTGGTATGGTTTGACCATTGCAGGGTGTTGAAGACCACGCAGCGTGGGTTGCAGAGGTGGATTGGTCCGTTTTGAATAAGTGGTGTATCTCCAGGGCCCAATTTCAAGTTGAGAGGAATTGGCGAGGTGATGGGTCACAAACTGGAAAGAGTTCACCCGCAGTTCTTGAAGCAGTTTGAAGGCCAAATGCCCTTGCGCCTGGGTTAGTTTGGGAAGATAGAAGCTATCTTGGGAAGGAGCTATGTGGTGATCCACATGTGTGCTGTTTTTCAGGCGAGGGTTGATTTGGCTTCAAATAAAGACAATATGCTGAAGAGTGACAATGTGTGGTTAGCTGGCAACGCTGTAAACTAGTAGGTAACATAGGGCTGCTAGGGGTAAGTAAGGGGAGCCTAGTAGGTAACATGGTCTACTAGGGTAAGTAAGGCCTGGCTGGTAGGTAACAAAGGACTACCAGAGGCAGATGTTGCCTCCATCCAGCAGACAATGTTGGCTGCTTTGGGCTATAGTGCTTCATCTAGCATGGAACTGTGGCTGCGGGAGGGTGAAGACTGAAATAGCAAGCAGGGAACTTTGTCTGTCTGGGGGGAGTAGGTTTGGACCCCTGGCGGGTAACACGGGCTGCCAGGGAGGGGAAGAGCTCTGAGGGCTCAATGTAACCTAATACACTTACAGGAGGTCTGTGAGCAAGCATCCTACCTAACAGACTGGTAGAGTGTCCTTGTTTATGCCCCTATGGGCGCTTTAGGGGAGAACCCAAAGTGAGCATTGGAGGGTATAGATTTGCTTGGAGGTGTCACCAAGGCAGTTTGCTTGGGGAAGCAAGCTGCAGAACTTGGTGTGATCAGGCCTCTGGGAAGTAGAGCTGATTACTCTGCAACTGAAAGCTCAGACTTAATCACCTGGGTGGGTAAAGACAACACATATACATTGATCTATAGTTGAATGGCCTAAGTGGAGTGCCACTTGCGAGGGCCCAGTCAAACGCCAGTTCAATGTAGACTCATGCCTGGGTCTAAAAGTTCTGGTAATGAGGGCTGAGATAAAGAACCAAGGTGGTTCACAGAATTAGCAGAGAAAACTAGCAAGAGGTACTGTTTGGTCACAGTGAAGGCTAGTTGATGAACTGTTAATTCATATTGAATGGAATGGACCAATATGGTTCAGTGTGTTAAAGGAACAAAGAAGGTTCCTAGTGAGGATTTGGTGAGGAACTGGTTAAGGATAAGCAGAAGGACAAGAAGACGTGATGAAGGACTAGCAGATCATAGTGTGGGATGGCCAAAGGACCAGAAGTTGGTGCTGAAGAACTGAAGAGCTGAGAGGATGACCTAGCTGGACAGGATGCAGAGGCTGGAAGAGCTGGTTCAGTGACTTTTGAGAAGAAATTTGGATATAAAGAAACAGTTAAAGAATAACTAAATACTGCCTGATTATGATTAAAAAAGGATTGGAAATTTTATAAGTAAAAAGAAAGAGAAGAAAAAATAACCTATAGGTTGTTAGAACTATATGTTATTTTTAGAAAGGGGATTGAAGAGGAAATGGATCAGAAAGAAGCTGGAAGAAGAACAGAGAAACTGTGAGGGCAAAAGAGCAAATTTTGTCAAGAAAAGACTAGGAAAGGCGGAAGGACAAGCAACAGGCAGGTTCAAAGGTGTGAAACGTTGAAAGAAACACAGAGAAATGCGGAGAAACGTTGAAAAATCAAAGGGTCAAAAATTGCCTAAGTAAAACATATGTGGAAGTCCTCAAGATTTGCTGGGGAAACGAGACGGGAATTATGGCAAAACTGTTTGAAACGCGGAGCAGTTGTTTACCCGGAGCAAGACAGCTTCGGGTTTGAACCAGGGTCAGGGATTGGTCATCCGGGTAAATTGTTTTGGCAAAACCAGTGAAGCGAGGCGTTTGATTGGCTGCAAACCAGAGCCTACTTAATCAGTTTTTTAAGGGCTTTAACTTAAGAGTTAAAGCCTAAAAAATGAGGAGCAGAAGCAGAAAATTCAGGGCTTTCATTGGCTGAAGTAAGTTTAAAGGTTTAATATATTATAGAAGAAGAAAAGCAGGATAGTTTAAGCTTTGAAGAACCAGAGTTCTAAGAGAGGTTTTTGGTCTGAAACAAGGGGCTATAAAAGGGAGAGCTATCTGAGACTCTTCAGGGAATGGATCAAGTGGATTAAAAAGGCCACCAAAGCTACAGAAGGAGCAGAAGACCAAATTTAGGAAGCCAGATCTGGGTCAGACTGCAGAAGATTAAGATTAAGACAACGGAGCCCAAGACCAAAGCGCAGGAGCCCAAGACCAAGGAGCAGGGGTTGAAGACCAAGTACAAGGAGTCCAAGATATTGTTAAAGGACTCCAAGTATTGGCACAAACCCTTTCTTATTCCCTACCCCAAGGCTATATCTCAGAAGTTTTCTAAGGGGATCTTCCTTCTGACAGAGAATAAAGCGCCTATTACAACCCCTATCTGAATTTTCCATGTGAAAAGAGTGTATAAGTCTCATAAGTCAATTGCCCCATATTTTCTATCCTAGCCCAGGGGATGAGAAATCCTATTGCCTAGGGTGCAGGAAGTTTGCCTCTAGTAAATCTGCCCAGGAGGAGTGGGAGAAGGTGACAAGGCATTTGGAGATGACAAATAGAGGAAGAGAGTTCATTGGAAAAGAGTTTGCGAGACTATTACAGGATTGGTATCAGCCTACAGAAGGGCTGGTGCCTGCTGAAGTCCAGGTATACGGTGGAGACGCTTGCTTGGTGATGGGGAAGGTACTGGAGGAGTTCGCCCTTATGCAAGCCAAGTATAAGCTTCTCACCAACCCTTCACCCCTGTTAGAGAATGACGACTCCTCCAAGCCGGACCCTGGCTACGACCCAGGACACACTATGGGGACTGGTGACCAGGAGCCCCACACATTTGCACACTGAAAGTCAACTCACACCATTTTGTTTGTGAATCAATGTATTTCAGATTGTATTTTGAATGGTTTTGTTTTGCATGTGAGCCTTTTGTTGCTGTATTGACTCATTTTGCCCATTAACGCCAATAACCCCTGTTAACAGAGTGTATATTCAAATCTGAGAGTTAGATTTTGTTTAAATCTGAGGTATTTTTGGTTGTCGCCATAGCTTTTAAAACTACTGTAAGCTTAAACAAAAAAAGCCAAAAAAAAATAAGAACTATTCATTAAAAAAAGAAATAATTAAAAAATTGCTGGAAAATTCTTTTGAAACAAGCCAGTTTACAAAAAAAGTGCCTGAAATTTTTTATAAAGATATCAAAAAAGAAATGAGTGAATACTCAACTGCAATAAAATACTCTCTCTTAAAAACAAAAAAGAAATATATGAAAATATGAAAATAAAAAATGAAATTTCAATTTCTACTTACTATAAATTAATCCCTAAAAATATAATAAAAGGTAAAAAACAAACTGATATGTGCAATATTTGTAATTTAAAAAATCACTAGAAAAAAAGAAGGAAGAATGTGAAAGTAAAAACTTGCCATTACCAGAATCTATAGACAATGACTTAAAGACTATTAATCAGCACCAAGACTTTTATATCCATCAAAATTGTGAATATAAAAAAGATGTTTATGAATTAGATGATGAGTCTTGTGTTGTAGTTATAGATTATAAAGAAAACTTAAAGGTTGGAAGTGGTCCAATAGAAACTAATAGCTGTTTTTATTCTAAGAAACCTATTTCTTTATTAGGATTTGCATTGGCATTTAAAGAAAACAATAAAATTAAATATGAATATCATGATTTTTTGTCTCAAATATTATCACATGATTCTTTATTTTCAGGTGAATGTCTAATAAGTCTTCTTAAATTAGATAGATTTAAAAAAATAAGAAATATAAAAGTGTGGACTGATAATGAAAATCATTTTAGATCATATGAATTTTTATATTACTTATTTAAAGAGGCACCACAATACATTAAAGGGTCTATTAAATACAATAGATTTGTAGAATGTCATGGAAAAATCATTGTTGATGGTCACTTTAGTGTAATATCAAAAAGATTAAAGGAAAAAGAAAATGAGCTTTATATTAAAAATATTAATGATCTTAAAAATATTTTTGAGCAAGAAGAAAAAAGAAAAGAATTATATAAATCAGTGCTATCAGGCTCAAAAATTTCTTAAAAGTCATTCTTTTATACTCATGAAAGAAAAGTTAGGCCTATAAAAAGAGAGCTTGAAGTTAAAAATCTGTGCATTAATCTTTCATATTTGATGAAAGATGGGAAGCTATATACTTCACCTCTAACATTTGAAAGTTTATCAGAACATTCTGAGATAACTTATCATTTGAAATCACATGATGATACCAGAGAAACAAAAATATCAGAAGATGCTAGTGATGTATTGGGGCAAGTTCATGAAGTAGGACAACTTACTAGAGGGTATATTTTAAATAGAGTTATCAGACTTTCAAAAACAACAACCTTTTTTCTGAAACAAGCTAAGAATATTTATGATGAGCCAAAGATAGGGTAATAGCATTTATAGCTTTGGGGCTGCTATTACTCTCCCATGCAGCTCATCATAAATATTTTTGGTTTTAGTTTGTAGTAGCACTTAAGATATTTCCAGTAATACTATAAGTTGCAATTTTCAATTCTAAAATTGATGACTTATTTTTAATATAAATCATCAAAAGCCCAAGATCAATTAAAGTTTTGGGATTGGTTGTATTTTAAGCTTTCTGAATAATCAGAATATGAATAATGTGATTAAGTCATAAAATAATCAATCTGGTGCCTAGGCATAACAAGAAAAATAATGACCCATATGTACTGGTTTGCTATGGAGTTGTAGTTTTATATATCGACAAGTGGTATAAGCACTTGTGTACCACATGGTAGAGTGTTTAAATATGATGTGAGATCTGAACTGTCCCGAATAGCGACAGGCCAAGTATTAGCCTAGATAGGGGGTGTGAGTATAAAAGTGACAAAGTGTAGATCCTATCACATTTAAAACCGAAGTTTCATTAGAGGGAAGGGTAAGTATGACGCTGCAATTCCGCTTTGCGTAAATGATTGTCAGGAAGCCCTGCTCGAAAATGGTTTGATTTAGAATATATATTAGATGTGGGGCTTCCTGTAGGCTGTTTTGGTGGAAATGATAACTCAACCATGATACATAAACTATTCATAGAAAACATTGTCTGGATGGGGATGTGAACTAAAGTTAGAATGGGAATATTTAACACGGATAAATGAGTTGATTGCTTAAACCAGATTCGAGTTGGTTTTGTTTGAGCAGTTAGATTATAATTTATAAATCGCTGGATATTTTTGCCACTCGAAAGCCTTAAAAAAAGACTTATTATTAACCTTGAGTTAATAATAGACGTGTGAGTATGTGATTAAACAAAGTTAGCCTAGAGTTTATTAGATGATTGCACAGGCTGTTCCAGAAAAGGTCGATTTAAATTTAATGTCGTGTATAGGGATGCCTCAGCTCAGCGCCGCTAGCTTCCGGCCCCAGGCCGCTACAGCTGAGCGGAACTATTTAATATTTAAACAATTTAAATAAATATTTGAAAGGAATGGCCCAGAGCCACAGCTGCTCAGGTTTGGACCTCATACACGACTCGTGTATGAGGTCCAGGACCAAGATCAACATCGTGTGGGCCACAGAAAACCATTAGGCCTTTGTCACGGACAGCTACTACTTTTAAACCCTCGCATCTCTTCAAGAAGGGTTGACAGAATTACATCGACGGTGGACCAACAGCATTATCTTTTATTTTACTGCTCTTCTGAACATGACGATAGAGTGGGAATACCTTATGATTGACCTGACCAACGGCATATTGTCGGGGATCATTGATATTTTTTTTCGGGATATTGAAGCTCGTGGTTCCCACCACATTCCTGAATCTGGTCCTGTTTTTTTTGTAGGGGCGCCTCATGCCAATCAGTTCCTGGATCCCATTGTTCTGAATAGGCATGCCGGTCGACGCATCTCATACCTAATTGCCAAGAAATCTTATGACCGCCCTTTCATTGGACATCTTTCCAAGTTTGCCGGCTCAAGTAATATTTTTTATCTTCTTAATATTAAAAATAAGTTCCGGTTGCAAGAGCCCAAGACAATGCTGTCAAGGGAGTCGGGGCATTACAGCTAGCAGATCAGGTTGCAGACCCCTTGATGATATCAGGGGTTGGCACCAAATTTACTGAACAAGTCAAATCTGGGACTTTGTTGAGCCTGGCTAAAACCAAAGTTACTGCAGAGGTCGTTGAAGTGATTTCAGATACCAGTCTTCTTATCAAAAAGCCTATCACTGATGAAGAGTCCTTGGAAGCTTTGTCGTCTGGAAATGGAGTTGGATTCACGTGTATTCCTCATCTTGATCATTCTGTTGTGTATAAGGCTGTATATGAAACTCTCAACAAAGGGGGATGTGTTGGAATTTTCCCTGAGGGTGGTTCTCATGATCGAACGCAACTTCTTCCCCTAAAAGGTACTTTTTACTTGAAACTTTCATATTAATCATCATGAAAGCTGGAATTGCTATCATGTCACTTGGTGCTATGGCAGCTAACCCTGATTTGGATGTTAAGATTGTACCCTGTGGTAATTTCCCAAAAACTATGAGCCACGCTTACCTCTTTTCAAGGCCTTAATTATTTTCATCCCGACCAGTTCCGCTCCCGTGCAGTAGTAGACTACGGGAAGCCCATCTCCATACCAAAAGAGATGGTTGAGCAATTTAAGCAAGGCGGCGAAACAAAACGTGCTGCTGGGACCAAACTTCTTGGAATTGTCACTGATGCACTTAAAGACGTCACATTGACTGCGCCTGATTACAAAACCTTGAAGGTATTGCTTTTCTTAATTTTGTCACTCAACCATTGAAACCAGGTGATTCAAGCTATAAGGCGCTTATACCGGCCACCTCATAGAAAACTCAAAATCGGCCAAGTCGTTGAACTGAACCGCCGCCTAGTTGAAGGCTATCTCCACTTTCAATCTGATCCTCGCATACAAAACTTATCGGATTACGTTACTGAGTATAACCAGCAGCTTGAAACATTCGGTATTCGTGACCATCAAGTGCAGACAACCAAGATGAATAGGCTTCGAGCTACACTACGTTTCTTTCGCAGAGTGATACTTCTGTTGATTTTAAGCTGTTTGTCACTTCCTGGGTAAGACTTCCATTGGTTTTGACTAATTGGTTAGCGTCTTTCTTAATTTCCCCATCTACATGGCAGCCAATATCGTCAGCAAGAGGAAACAAAAGGGTAAATAGTGCCTTGGGTTTAGCTAACATGTACCAGAAGCATTAGCAACTTCTACCGTCAAAATTGCTGCCAGAGATGTCATCTCCAGTTGGAAAATGCTGATTGGGTTGGGACTGGGACCTACTCTATATTCTTTCTATTCCTTCCTTGCTTATATGTTTCTGCCTCCAGCCGGGACACCCTTTTACATCCGCGTCCTTTACTTTTTAGGAACGCTTTTTGCTGTGCCCATAGGTTCGTATTGTTGTCTTCAGTTTGGTGAGCGTGGATTGGATATTTATCGGTAAGGCACATGAATGAATGTAGCTCACTTTTAGCTCTCTCCCACCTCTGTTTGCGGTCATGTGTGGCAGTTCCTTTATCAAAGAGCTACAGGAAACTCGCGAGCGTCTGTCGATTGAAATCACAGAGCTTGTGACCGAACTGGGCCCTCAACTTTTCCCAGATCTTGACACTAACATTATGATTGTTCGCGATGCTGATGTTACCACGCCTATCCCCTCTGGCGCCTTAACACCAAATACTTTTTCTGCCCTCAACTGGTTTATGACGCCATTCGAAATGGTTAGCGAGCGCTTATTTTCAGATACCGAAGGCGACTCTTCAGCTTCGGTTTCCAGGTCTTCGTCGCACGCCAACCTTGGCTCCCTAATGAATGCATCTGACCTCAACATGAATCCACCCTCGGTTCATGCACCTATTGAATTGCCCGCTGATTCTGTGAATTTTGACGAAAACCTGGTGATAGTTCAGCCCCCCACCCCTACTGGCGAAGCGCACGTAGAGACTAAGAAAAGAAAATAATCCTTGCCTCAAGACATACCTTGTAGAAACTATGTTTTCAAAAGTCAGTAAATACATTGATCCGTCAATATATGAGTGCTTTGCCAACACTGATATTTCATCAGAACAACCGTGTGTTGTACTGATTGTAACAAATTTGACATACATTTCAATATATGCCTCTTTTGAATCGCACTGACAAGACCCTCAACCTTCTGCCACAAAACAAGCATGCCATTTCGTCCAATTAAAACTCGGCTAGGAATACATTGTGCTTCTTAAGCTCCAATCAAACCCACGCCTTACGATAAAACAGCTTACCTCGATATGTGCACCATCCGGCATCTCAATTAGCATGAATTTAATTGCTTTTGGAACCCAGCCTGATATTTCGCTTTACAGTGTTAGCTTTCTCCGCCTAAGAAACGAGAAGATTGTTTAATGATACAACCATCATCTGATCCATCATCTGATGATCGTATTGCTGACAAACTAAACCAACGCTACCTGCTCAAGCCAAGCCAAAAGATCATAGCCTGAGTATCGTGGTCCCAGAATACTGCAACATTACATCGCGATAAGACACTAGAAAGATTACCTTATACTTGATATCAGTTTGCCAAGCAAAGGTGCATTGTAAGATCGTCCAATCGAAACACGCCCTTGTTCATGTGATCAGGAAACCTGAATACTCATCAGTTGAAGATAAGTCAATGTAAATATGCCAACCATGTTGATCATCAGCTGTATAACCCAGCCATTGTCTCGCTTATATTCTCCAGCTTTACCCATGCTATTTAAATTGAGAAGCCCTGATTCCACATGCATAAGTTCCGATATAGTAGTTTTCACCGCTGTCAAGATGGGCGGATCAAAGTCGGATTAGAGTGAACTAAAGTTGTGCACAGAAAAAAAACAATGGCTTAAGTGTTTTCAGCAATGGCAAGGGGATAAAGAGGTGTTAATGTTTTTAATATGACATACCAATAAAAGTATATCTACACTCAAAGTCAACGATACTCAACTGAACACATGAAACTCACACAATAACATTAAAGATTCCAACCTGCACTTGAATGTATATGATTTGTACAGAAAATGTATAATAATGTCACCACCTCTATGATTACTCTCTCTTGAAAACCCCCATCCCCAAGGAATTCCCCAATTAACAGATGATCAGTGGCATTCTTATCAAGCGCCCATCGTCTACAGGGATCAAACATTTCAAATCCTAAATGGAGCGTTACCCAGGCAAGCCCCATGACTACCCGGACGTACATGAACAGTATGCAGCTTCTCATGATACTATACAATCCACTATATCCATATTGAATAAAGTGTCATCCTCTTCTTAATGTTTATACTTGTCTCATTAATTATACTTCCCAGAAGTATATACTTGACAGCAAGTAATTATATAAATTAATAACAGCACAGGTTGTAGCAAAAACAACCAACAATTCACTATTGAAATTACTAACAGTTGCTAGAGAGGTTAGGGAAGACAGCAGGAAAGTCAGGGGATAGCTGGTGTAGGGTCTTGCCTGATAGGGAGCAATATTATATACTATGCCATGCCGGGCACTGGGATCTAAATCAACAAGTCCAAGCAGGCCAGAACCGCTTTTAAAAAGAGCTTTTAACCGCCCTGCCAAGAACTTATAGTGTGAAAAATAGGTGTCATTATGCTAACTGAAACCAAACAGACTATATAGAACAAGGGATTAAATACTGACTTGCTTGTAACTAAAGGGATATCAGCATTTGGATACTGCATGTGGAAGTATCTTAACAGGTTAGAAGTAAGATTTTACATCAAAGATAAAACAGGTGTTAACAGGCTAGTTTATAATGAAAAATGAGACAAGAAATAAATTTATAGACTTGATACGTTTGAAAGTAATAAGGGTCAAGGAAACTTTGTCTCCTCAACTCTAAGGGTAAAAAAGGTAAACAGAGACTAAATTTAACCTATTTCAAAAACTGGTCATTAAACTTAAAAGATTGAAGTGAAAATGAGATATATACTGGTTTTGGGAGAAGCAAACTTGGAATTTCAGCTTAAGCTTACTTTTCAAAGTCTGGCTTTATTTATAACAATTGTAGGGAAATATATGAGAATGATCTACCCAGGGACCCTGACCAAAAAAGCCTAAAGCATGGCAATAGGCAGGCAACTGCCAGAATTACCTCATTCTGCAAGTTGACTTACTATATGTCAGCAATCAGAATTAAAAATACTTTAATGTCAACAGCATTGATAAGTCAGAATTAAGTTTTAACTCATGCAGACTATCAGGAAGCCAGTCATAGGTAGAGGCATTGGGCGGCTTGGGGTGAGGCGCAGCCAAGCCGGCGGGTAAGGCCCACCATAGAATGGGTGCTAACTTGATAATATAAGATACGGAACGCCCGAGTAAGGACTAGGGTCCAGAGTTGGGGACCATGGAATCCACCAATCCTGTCAAAGTAATGTAAAGTACTCCAAACAGTTGGGTAGAGGTGGTCTCAGCTGCAGCGGTAGGTTTCAGTGGGCGGTCTGGTCTTGGGGTTAATGGTGGTGTCATGGGAACAAAGTACACTGGTAGGTAGTTGTACTTGTCTTTGAATAATAAGGGTGGTATCTCGACCCTCTTTCCTTTGTGTCCTATGTATTCAGTACTTCTAGTCCTTGCCAAAGGGTCAGCAATGAGGATGGTTTCCAAGTCGTACTCCAAATAGGCCGGGTTGGGAGGGGTATTCAGTAAAGTGCACAGGTCCAAAGGGGGCTCCCGGGGGACGGTATAATGCCTGGAGCAATTTGGCAGATTGGTCTCAGGAGGGGGTGGCGGCCTGGTAGTCTACTTGACCAGAATTAAGATGGAAGATTACTAAGACTAGATAGGGTAAGATTTGTTCAAACCAAAGATTCATAAAACTTTATTATCAAAAATGATGATGTGGTCTTCACCATACCGCCAGGGTTTTTATACCATGGGACTTTGCTTCTTCAATTTTTGCAGGGTTCAGGTTTGCAGACAAAGCACTGGTGGGGCATGGATCTTGGCTTAGAGTCTTGAGGGCGGGAGATCCAGGTAGCGCCTGCTCTGCTAAATAGAAGTGGCAATGCTTTGTTCCACTGCCACTGTTCACTATGTCACCTGAGTAGTTCAATAACACTACCCTCTCTGGACATAATGCTGGCAGTTGCTGGTGGTCATTGACAGAGTTAAAAATAGGGTTTGTTTTAACCTCCTTAAGGCAAGCTGCAACCTCCGCATAGGTTCAGGTCTTTGATGGCTCAAGGTTGATATCAATCTGATGACCATTTAGGGAATTGTCCTTGGGAGACTGGCGGGTCTCGGAGTAACTTGTTAACTCAGGTACGTGTCATGCCCTGCCCCAAAGGGCAGGCTTCTTGAGATAATTAAGTTATTTTTCACTTTTTACTTATCTTTTGGGTTATTTATTAATATCCAAAATTTAGGTTAAATTGTTAATAATTTAGTATTTTAAAGTACTCTTACCTTTGTTTTTTGTGATTTGCGTTCAAATTGTTGTTTTTGTTGTTGCTCTGACTGCCAAAAATTTATCCACATATATTTCTACTTTAAGTTAGAATAATTTTCATCTATATTTACCTTTCAAACTCCTGCTTACGTCTTTACTGATCCCTCTCCAGCTTCAAAGTACTGATCAGCGCATAGTACTGGCTTCTGTTTCCCCTTTTCTGGTTCTGGTTTTCCCAACTTTCCCAGTTGCTCCTCTTCTTGGCTGCTTCCTCCTGACTATCAGTGCCAAAAGAAAAGGCTTTTCTTCTATAAATAAAGAGCTTTTGAAGAGTAGGATTTAAGCCAAAATTCTAAGTGATTTCTTCTCCTTCAACTTTACAATTTTTAAAAAACTTCAATTCTGCCAATTTTTAGAATTTTGTTTCTTTAAATCCATTTTCTTAGTTTAGCTTTTTCCTTTATCCAAATGGAACTTGTAAAACAACAAGCCTTAGGCTTGTTGTATCCATTTTTCTCCCTTAAGGAGTCTTTCAATAGTTATATGTTCCAATTTGCAGATGGAGAATATCCTAATATCAATATTCCTTTAGTTACAAATTGTTCACTATTGAACACTTTATTCTATCTTCTTTGCTTGGGGTTTTTAAACTCCATTACTCCATTTTTTACACCATATAGGTTTTTAGTTGGTTTTTGTAAGATTTTATTACAGACAGTACCTACATTCTTATATCTTCTAAATTTGAATCCCAACACTTTGCACGCCTTAGTTTATAATCTTGCACCATTATGGGAAAGACCTTACATTATTTTGGCTTCACATGGGATTGACCCAGGCAACACTTTTTCCATCTCTTCTATTATTTTTTTAGCTTTGTTTCTCTCTATTATTATTGTAACTTTGTTATCTCTAGTAGTTTTCTTACTTGGTTGGTTATATGATAAGGTTTTTTGTAATAAGGAGGATCATACCCCCACTACTTACACCAACCAAACAGTAGTTCTCAATACCTTAGCCCATAGTTCACCACCCCCTAGTATTTTTAACACTCTAGCTTACGCACAGGCCCACTTTAATGCTTACGGGTCTGAGTTCTCCACCAACTCCCAGAAGGTCCTCTACCTTGCCGAGAAGCTCACTGGTCACTACAGAGATTGGTTTAGCTCTCATTTGATACGCAACCCGGGCATCCTTCAGAATTATGACCTCTTTATCAGTTCACTCCTATCTTTCTCTGGAGAAGACAAGGAGTTGTTCACTCCCTCTGCGTCTTGGTTTGCAGGTCTCACACAAGGTTCTCTTCCACTTGGAAAATACAACCGGAAGTTTTGCTCCCTCCAGTCAAGACTACAAGCCTCTGACGCTGAGGTTTGCAGCTTCTATAAGATAGGCCTCAACAGATTGCTCCAGGATTTTTTGGTCCACCATGATCTCCCTGACAAACTAGAATCTCTTATCAGAGAAGTGGTTAAGTGGAATTGGAAATACCTTTCTTCAAAAACACACTCTTCTTCTAACCTATCTCCTACATCCCGGTCGTTCATTCCAGACAAGGCCTCACCCTCTTCAACTCCTCCACCTGGCACCAAGCCAAAATACAGGGAGTTTTTTGCCTTACTGCTGAGGAAGTCCTTAGAAGAAGGAACAACAACCTCTGCTCTTACTGTGGATCAAAGGATCATCTCCTACCAGCCTGTCCTCTCTCCAAACGTCCTCCCCTTGTCAACAAGTCCTCCACCCTCACTTTACTGTCCCTTAACAACACTTTCAAGTCACCTACTGTCCTAGTGACCATTCATGGACCCTTGGGAAAGATCAAGGTACTCGCCCTTCTTGACACTGGCGCTGATGCCAACTTCATTGATGAGAAACTTGCCAAACTACTTGGACTCCCCGCCTTTGGATCTCTTGACGTTAAGGTGGGAAACAGTACTCTCATTGGCGCCACACCTATCCTCCAACCTGTAACCATTGACTTGGAGGGCTCTCCATTCTGCGTCACTTGTAACTCTTCCCCCAACTTATCTTTTCCTTTCATCCTTGGATTCCCATGGCTGAGAGAGTCTTTGCTTAACTTTGATCACCCAAACAACAAGATATCATTTACATACAATGGCATTGTCAAATTGTTGTCCCTTGTACCGGGTACCCTTGGCTTGACTTCCTCCAAACCAAACCTGACTGCTATCTCCAGTACCATCCCGGATACTCTTTCTTCCAAGGACAAAGATGGATTACCTTACTGTTACTCTGATTTCAAGGATCGTTTTAGTGAGGAGGAATGTAACTTGCTACCTCCCCATAGGCCCTACAATATTCAGATAAACCTTAAGCCAGGCACCAAACCCCCCTGGGGAAGGCTTATTCCTCTCTCTCTGACTCCAATAACACTCTACTAAAGAATTACATCAACAAGGAGCTCTCCAAGGGTTTCATCTCTCAATCAACTTCCCCATGTTCTTCCCCCATCTTCTTTGTCAGTAAATCTGATGGCCCCAAGCGCCCTTGTGTAGACTATAGAGCTCTCAATGAGATCACAATCAAGGATAGATGCCCTATTCCATCTGCTGAGGCTCTGACAGATTGCCTTGCCGGTAGTTTTGTATACACCAAGATTGATCTCCAAAGCGCTTTCAACCAGATCAGAATCTCTCCTGGCCACAAATGGAAGACCGCGTTTTGTACTCCATTCAGGCTATACAAGTATAATGTAATAACTTTTGGCTTATGTAATGCTCCCTTCACCTTTCAGGCTCTCATAAATAAGGCACTTCTTCCATTCCTTAACGAGTTTGTTATTGTCTATCTTGATAATATCCTCATATACTCCTCTTCCCTTGACAATCACATCTCCCATGTCTGCCAAGTACTCCAGAGACTTTGAGATTACAACTTGTTTGCAAAATCTTTCAAGTGCTCTTTCTTCTGCACTGAGGTTGATTTCCTTGGTTACGTTGTCACTCAAAACGGTTTTGCTGTCTCTCCTAGCAAGGTGGATGCTATCCAGAACTGGCCGGTTCCCAAAACTTGCTCACAACTTTGTGGCTTCCTCAGATTGGCAAACTATTGCCGTAAGTTTGTGGAAAATTTTTCTTCTCTAGTTTTGCCACTCACTTCCCTCACTTCTCCCTCCGTTCCTTTTGTCTGGACACCTGAGGCCCAGCTTGCGTTTGAGGCTACAAAGGCTGTCTTTGTCTCCACTCCCGTCCTCCTGATGCCTGATCCCTCCAAACCCTTCTCAGTTGAGACTGATTCCAGCAACTATGCCGTTGGCGGTGTTCCCCTTCAGCTTGGGGGGATGTGATGCAACACCCTGTTGCATACTTCTCTCATAAGCACCTTCCAGCTGAACAAAACTACCCCGTACACGACAAGGAACTTATTGCCATCATCAAAACACTCAAGCATTAGCGTTGCTATCTTGAGGGACTTGACAAGCCTTTCCTCATTTACACGGACCATAAAAACTTGCTTTACTTCACCAAGTCACGTTGCATCTCCAAAAGACACGCTAGATGGGTACTCGAGCTGTCAAATTTCTGCTTCAAACTTGTGTACAAGAAGGGTGTACTTAACACCCTACCTGATGCTCTTAGTTGTCATCCTTCATTATCTGATGTTGACAAAGACTACAAACTTCTTAACATCAAGATGGTCCTTCCACCTGAGAGCTTTCTGAAACTTAATGTTATCAGTACTACAACTCCCAATATATTGAAGCAAATCCACAAATCTCAGCTTTCCGATAAAGCCTTGTCTCAGATCATTGACACTCTTACAAACAATAAGACAGTCACAAATCCTTCCTTCTCCCTGCTGGATGGTGTGTTATACTTCAACAACCTTTTGGTAGTTCCTTCTCCGTACCTTCAACAGCTTCTAATCATCACGTTCCATGACTCCCTTGCTGCAGGCCACTCTGGATACAAAAAAACACTTTCTAAACTCTGTGATCACTTCTGGTGGCCAAAGATGTCCACCTTTGTCAAGTTGTATGTCAGTAAATGCCTAGTTTGTCAGAGAAGCAAACACTCCACCCAGAAACCTGTGGGTCTTCTATGTCCCCTCCCAGTCCCTGAAGGTCCTTGGCAGTCTGTCTCTCTGGATTATATCGTCCAGCTTCCTCAGTCCAAAGGTTTTGACGCCATACTGGTCATTGTAGACAGATTCTCAAAGCAGGCTATTTTTGCTCCATGCAATTCTAACATTACTGCAAAGCAGACTGCTTCCCTCTTTGTCAAGAACGTCTTCATCCACCATGGTACTCCAAGAGATATTGTCTCTGACTGTGGATCACAATTCCTTTCTCTGTTCTGGAAGGAGTTTATGACTCAGCTAGGTGTTCACATTTCCCTTAGCACCTCTTATCATCCCCAGTCTGATGGGCAAACCAAACGTACCAATAAGACACTAGAATGTTTCCTTTGCTGTTTTTCCAACAAACAACAAGACAATTGGGCTTCTCATTTACCTTTGGCCCAGTATTCCTACAATGCTACTCCTCATTCCTCTACCAAGATGACTCTGTTCATGGAAAACTTAGGCTACACTCCTGCCTTTGTTCCTTCTGTCACCTCTTCTGTCTGTTCCCTGTTAGCCGAAGAGTTTCTTGTCCAGCTAGAGCTTATCCAGAATTCCTTAAAAGAGAATCTCTCTAAGGCTATTGAGGTTTACAAGGTCCAGGCCGACCGTCATTGTCAGGAGGGAAAGGGCATTCAGGTCAACAACCTTGTATATCTAAATACAAAGAATCTTCCCATCAGATGACCTTCCCGTAAACTTGGCCCACAATTCATAGGGCCTTTTCCCGTAACAGAAAGGGTTGGGAAGGTTGCATATTGTATCTGGCTTCCTCCAGGGTATTGCATTAATGACGTCTTCCACGTGTCTCTCCTCAAACTCCAGACTTCTCCTCCTCCTTCTCATCAGAACAACAAAGCACCTCCTCCTCACATGGTCCAAGGGACCCCTGAATATGAGGTTGACTCCATTATAGTAGTTTTAAAAGCTATGGCGACAAGCAAAATGAACTCAGATTTAAACAAAATCCAAGTTGCGCGAGATTCAGGATTCAAATAATTAAAATATTGTTGGTTAATAAATGAAATGTCAAACCAAAAACAAAATTTCACTTACCCATTATGCAAAATTATATCAAACATCAAGCGGTGTAGTTCAACCCATAAACAAAATGAACTGCCGCAACAAGTGAAATGGATGGATGCTATTCTGGAGTATATTATAATCCAATCAGGATCCATATGAGACACCAACAGAAGGACCAAAATGAAACAAAATCTGAGTACTCCAGAAGCGAGATTACACAAACACAAAACAAAATGAACTCACACAAGATGTGTAGTATGAGCAGCCTAAAATAGAAAAATAACAGTATAACAGCCAATCAACAGCTATCCAATTTAGGAACAGAGGCATTTTATTCATTTTCATGGCTCCAGATTTGTATGGAATGGTTTTGAGAACCTTCTGAATATGGACTTGAGATTGCAATAAAAATAATTCATTAAATTTTAAAATTTCTACTTTTAGTGATTTTATCCTAAGTTTTTTACAATGGTTTTCAATAGCAACATCTTCAACCGCGCCAGCAGCCAAGCCAGCAGCAGTCAAGCCAGCTTCAATGGAGGCGAGGCTCAGAACGTGGAGGCACCTGTTTATACCCAAGCCTTTGAGGCGGGTAACAAGGAAGCTGACCTGTTACTGTCCCCCAACCCATATGGCTTTGACTTGTTTGAGAGTCACTTTGCGTCTAGTGCTGCCCCCGCTCCCACATCCACCCCCCCACAAGCTGCCCATCAACCAACCAATCAGGATGGCAACCCCAATTTAGAACAACTTCCCGCCATTGCCCAACCTTCCCCTCCCTCAGCTAATCAGGCTTCAGCTCCCCCCGCCCAGCGCCCCAAGCAACAAATCATCACCGCCCAAATTCTTCAGGAAATTGTGGCACTCAACCTGCAGGGTCTGTCCTGGGATCAGATTGCTGACCAATTGCAATTTACCCGAGCTACTGTCATGCGGGAATTCAACAGCATGATGAACAGGGGGAATTGGATTGGGGCGGCCAAGAAGGCCAAGAAGGCCCAAGAGTCCCAGATAACTGAGGCATACCCAATAATGCTTGACCTCCTCCAGTGGGACCCCAAGCTTCCCTTGACCCAGGTCCGGAAGCAACTTGCTCACCATGGCATTTGGGTATCTGAGCGCATGGTGCAGCTCTGGATGTACGGGAAGGTGGCTTCTGTACGGGTTCTTACCAATTTTGCTGGCAACCAATGGGATGGCGCTGAGGATTACCTGTATGATCCCGCCATTGAATCCACCCTGGTCCGTTGCTTGACTAGTCTGTCAGATGATGCCATTTTCATCTCTTACTACAAGCTATTGTTAGCTTTTGATGACTTTGGTGAGCAAGGAAGAGCCGCCACTCAAAAAGGAAGGAAGAAGGTCAAGAAGGGGACATTTATTGGTGCATTTCTGGCTGTGTTGGCCAAGGGTTTTGTCTATTATCGGACAAACCCTGATTTTGTCAATGGGTATTATTACGGCCACATCCTCAGTAGATTGCTCAACTCCTGGGATGGCTCAAATTCCAAATACCAGGTTTTCTTGAGCCACCAGATGAAGGGAAGCTCCACTGCCCTTGAGGCCATCCAGGGACACGGGCACCAGGCCTCAGTCTACCCTGCCGGCCAAGCTGACGTCCATCTGGGAGATGTTGTCTTCTTTAACATGGGGTCCACACTACGGGAGCGCCTCCCTCAGGCTTTCAACAACCTCTATCTTGGGGTCCTTGACCACAATTTTCTCTTTGGTTGCCAAATGGTGGCAAACTTGTTTGCGCAAATGGTTTTCCATGTGAACATAGGCAGCCAATAATGCAAGGATAAGCACCTTCCACTTGGGCAACTGCCACTTACCAGCCCATCCAGCCAATGATCAATGAGGAGTACAACAAGCGGTATATGGCGGCCATCACGCAAAATCCTCCTGCCTCCACCCCCACCACCAACACCCCTAACCCGCAAGCCCAACCCACCTAATCCCAGACCCCCCAGGCCAGCACTGCCTCTACGTCTTCCTTCCCGCGTTATTCTGCCTCCTAGGCATCACTCCCCCCGCCTCAATAAACCCCCTGTCACCAAATTTTTATATTAATATTATCTTTATTTTGAATTTCAATTGTTCATGTTCTCTTTGTTAATAGTTGGTTTTATTCTTTATATTCAGCTTATTTCTATAAAATCATATATTTACTATGGTGTGTATCTAGATCCTGAACACAGTTATTTTTAGCACCAAACCACAGCCCCTTGTGAAAATATTAACAACAACTTGGTGATCAGCTAAATTTGAATTATAAAATTATAGTGTTAACTGTTTTTAGATAAAGTTGTTACTGATCCAAATTCAAAACCTTAATGATAAACTTTAAGCCAATCAGGAGCCAAGTGATAAAGTGATTGTTGTGACATAAAGGGTCATTCAATAATCCTTTGATGCATGTGCGCTAATTAATATGATTGGCTGGATGTTTTGCCATTGTACGCCATTGCCGCTGTGGCAAGTTGTTGATGGACTAGTGCCCAATCAGCTGCTGAGTTAACACTAGTCCATCAACAACTCGCCACAGCGGCAATGATGTACAATGGCAAAACATCCAGCCAATCATATTAATTAGCGCACATGCATCAAAGAATTATTGAATGACCCTTTATGTCACAACAATCACTTTATCACTTGGCTCCTGATTGGCTTAAAGTTTATCATTAAGGTTTTGACTTTGGATCAGTAACAACTTTATCTAAAAACAGTTAACACTATAATTTTATAATTCAAATTTAGCTGATCACCAAGTTGTTGTTAATATTTTCACAAGAGGCTGTGTCAAGCGCCAAAAATAATATGGTAACCAGGGAAACAATGCCACACAAAGCAAACAACATATATTGAGATGTATGTAAAACATATACAAAATGGGTAAAAAGATGGGATAATATAGTAAATGGGAAAACAAAAAGGAATAAACAAAGAGGCAATTGTATCAAAATAATACAGAATTTATTGGGGCAAGAGCTATAAAAACATATGAAAAGGTTAGTAAAAAATCAATGAGCAAATTGTAAAAACTTCTAAGAGACCTTGACTTGGCAATTGCCAAAATCAAATAAATTGACCGCAAGGTCAAGGAAAAGGTGAAGTCTGCCATCCTTGAAGGGGACAAAATTGAAAAGATGTCCGCCAAGTCACTCATGACCAAAATACCAGACACACCTGAGAAGACAATAGAGCGCCTACTTAATATTCAAAAAACAGTGGTTGAGGGGCTTCAGTTCAAGTCCTTTGCACTCTCTGCGCTGTCTGTCTGGACGGACAACCCTGAGATGTACGCACATCTCAAACCTGCCAAGAGGGCCTGCAAGGAGGACACCAAGACGCCCGCACAGCTGCTTGCGCCAAGGATGGCAAAGCCTGCCAAAGCCGCCGGCAAAGAAGAAACCCAAGAAGGTAACCTAATAAAATAAATTAAATAAAAATTCATAAATACTTACCTTTTTTTAGAAGAAGTTGATGGCAAACTCCGCCGGATCCTGGTTCCTTTTGTTCCCCCCACGTTCTACTCAAATTTTGCCACTCACGTGGCAAAGCAGCTTTTCCTGTCCCCCCTGTCTTGCAAGAGCTCAAAGATAGGATTCACAGTACATTCCCAATGTCCAGGGAGGCATTGGCTGGGCTAACACATGAAGAGGGGGCATCCGAGTGGGCAGTTACTGCCTACAAGGATGCTCAACTGGTCCGCCTGGACTCGGTTAACCTCAGTGGAGTTTACTGTGTAAACTCCACTGACCTTGTTTAGGACGTCCTGGTGATGCTCCCATTCAAGAATATACTGGAGATGGGCTGGGCTCATGCGGCTGCTTGCTTCTGCTTCCTGGTGGAGCATACCATCTCTTACCTGCTGGACAACTTTGGGTGTGCGGTGGCAAAGCTGGCTGTTGCAGATGCAACAGCCGTGAAGAAGACTGAAATCCTCCTGGCGGACTTTGGGCTGGCCTGGAGTGCGGACAAGACGGGGGTCCCAGATGCTATGGATCTTACCTTTGGCAAAACAAAACATGAGAAAAAAATAAGCGCAGTATACAATAAGCTGTGTGAGTTTACGGAAGCCTTTGCTGGGCAAAGGCTTCACTTGGTGGTTTACCTGGGGTTCCTGTTTTACTTCGGAATGAGCGCCAGCGTGGAGGACCTGGACAGGGGCCTTATGAGGATCAACAAAGCCCAACTTGCTCTCAACGGGAAAAAAGTCCCCCCAGGTTACAACTCAGTTGACCATGTTATCCAGGACGCCCTGGTCCTGGCAGGAATCTATGGGTTTGCGGCCCCGCCTGAGAAGCTGCTGCTTCACTCCCACCTCACCATCCTCCCTTTTACCAGCAGGCGAGAATATTTTAACCAGGGTGTATCCACTGTCCACGGTGTGGCGGTGGAGGTTGTGCGCCACCTCCATTGTGGGGTGGGTACATACCGCCAAACCCATTATAGGCGCTCCTAATTTATTCTCTATACCAATAAATATATTTACCCTCTAGATTATTTTTATTATAATTAATAATTTTATAAAATAATATTTTAGCAAACATTACTTACAAAATAAATTACAGGGAAGGTTTTAATAAAAGCATATAATATATGTCAATAAAATCTACTTCTAATTTGTATGATTTACATTTATTTTTTTTAGTTTGGTTTTTATATTTATTTGCCAAAAATGATATTGATGTGTTCACGTAATCCATTATCAAGCGTTTGGTATACCCTTGGATGCAATAATAAAATGATTATAAATAAATAAATTACTAATCTCCATTGATGGTTGTGCTGAATGTGATTGCAGGCTTAGAAACATCTAAATATAAAATGATATTTAATAAATCTTGAATAGTAAATTAGAGAATATAAAAAAGTCAGACAAGCTAAGCCTTTAATTGATTGGCTGGTTTGCAAGGCACGCGGGGATAAACAAATCAGCATGGCCATAGAATTTGGCCACGGTCTCAGCTGGGAGGGTATGGATCCCGGGCTGCAGCAAATCAAACAGGTCCTCAGTCCCAGTTGGGGTTCCTTGCTTGAAGACTCGCTTGAGCCACCCAAAGACTTCCTTGATGGGATTTAGGAAGGGCAAATAGACAGGGAGGAAGAGAAGGCACATATTTGCTGTGGCCAATTGCTGGGGGCCCACTGCAATGCTCATGTCAATTGATGGAAATCCTTCAAGAATATCCGCCACCTTGTGGAGACCAACATTGTCCAGCACAACTACGTTGGTGAAGTCCGGGCTTGTGCACCTCAGGTGCTCCTGGACCAATTGGAGGAATGATAGGAAGGTCTGGCTATTGTGAGATCTCAATATCATTTGGTAGAGCTCAACCCCCTTTGGACCGAGGAGAGCCACCATCAAATAGGCTGTGGCGCGGACTGCAGCACGCCAAGCCATCCCGTCATTGGAGCCTCTGGGGACATACCCATACTCATTGCACATTGACAAGGCAAATGCTGATTTGTTGATGTAGTAAAATTTGACCGTCCCCTTGGCTTTTAGGGCAGTATACGCCTCTGCGTATTTTCTCTGGGTCTCAATATTGGCTGGGCTGTTCCAATTGTATGGGGATACCCCAAGTTTTTTCCAGGAAAATTGCATTCCCTTGACCAAATGATAGCAGAAGAAAATTGAGGCCTCAACCCCAAAATCAGACTTGACTATGGCCTGTATATTTGCCAGTTCAAGATGGCAATATCAGGTTATCCACTGGCAGATTGCCCATTTGTGCTCCTTTGTGAGCATGGTTGACACGCGCAAGGATTTCTCCGCGGCAAGGACTTGACCCGTGTTGAGGAACTTGTTGAAGGTCTTTGAGGCGTACTTGGGATCCACCCCGACAATGGCTGCGGCTGCCTTGTAATTGCCTGATTCATACATTAGATTAAGCAGGATGATGCGTTGGATGTCGGGGATGCGCTTCTGAGCGGGCTTTTTAGCGGTGGGGATTGACTCATCAGCATTGGGCAAGGCACAGGGCATAGGCACCTTGTTGTAGAAGGCTGCAACTTTCTTGCACACCAGTTGGCCCTCATCAGTTTGAAAGAACTCGGGCTCCTCGCTGTCCTCCTGATTGTCATTGCTTATGTATGGCTCATAGCTAGTATCAAGTACAGGCTTCACCTTCTCCAGCATGGCTGACGGGACCAACTCTTGCCGGTACACAGTGTCAAACACATACAGAGTAAGTTCTACCTCCTTTTTTCTAACCATTTTGGTAGTGGTGACCTTGGTGGGCTTCCAGGTCAGCTTGGGGACCCAAGGGTTTATGCTCTGCACCCTAGCAGCTTGTGCTCCTTGAACTGGCTGTGTCAGTGCAGCGTCACTATGGAACTCTCCTCTTCCGCCTCCCTCCTGAGTAGGCACTTGTGTTGTACTGAGTCTATTCTTTGACCCGCGGGGGCAACCACAACTGCGGCGCACAACAGGTGCATTGGTACTCTGGTGTTGTGTTCCTTTCATTTTAAAATTTAATAAAATACTAAATAAATTTTATTTAAGTTACTCCCTAATTTTAATTTTTGCTTTTATCTGAATATGGATATTTAATTATAGGTTTTCCCACCCAATATCCCAATTATAGATTTTTTATTTCTTAGTTAGTTGTTTTTGGTTTTACAACGCCTATTTTTGAATACCCAAAACAATTCCCACCCTTTTCCCAGATTTTATGCCAAATATAAGCACCCAGCACAATATTTTTAAAATTTATGTTTCAGATCTTGTGTCTTATTTTAGATGCCTTGGTATCATTCTTGATTACAATCCATTGCACAAACTGTGTGAGTGATTTTGTTTGTGGTTTGAGTTCCTATTGTGTTTTGTTTTTGGATTGAGTTTTGACGCACCATGTGTGGGTGTATTTTGTCACCAATTCACATAGTAAACATATGTACACCAAAAGCCAACTCACACCATTTTGTTTGTGAATCCATGTATTTTGGATTGCATTTTGAATGGTTTTGTTTTGCGCGTGAGTACTTTGTTGCTGTGTTGACCCATTTTGCCTATTAGCGCCAAAAATCCCTGTTAATGGAGTGTATATTTTAACCTGCTAGTTGAATTTTGTTTAAATCTGAAATGATTTTGTTTAAATCTGAGTTCATTTTGCTTGTTGCCATAGCTTTTAAAACTACTGTATCAATCATTGTTACCACTATGGTAAACTTCAATACTTGGTTCTTTGGAAGGGATATTCTGTTGAGGAGAGTTCTTAGGAGCCAATGTCAAATATTGAAAACTGTCCCAAGGCCATCAATTCTTATATCCAAGCACATCCTAAGCTTGGATCTAGAGGGGGTAATGTCATGCCCTTCTCCAAAGGGCAGGCTTCTTGAGATAATTAAGTTATTTTTCACTTTTTACTTATCTTTTGGGTTATTTATTAATATCCAAAATTTAGGTTAAATTGTTAATAATTTAGTATTTTAAAGTACTCTTACCTTTGTTTTTTGTGATTTGCGTTCAAATTGTTGTTTTTGTTGTTGCTCTGACCGCTGATTCTTTATCCACATATATTTCTACTTTAAGTTAGAATAATTTTCATCTATCTTTACCTTTCAAACTCCTGCTTACGTCTTTACTGATCTCTCTCCAGCTTCAAAGTACTGATCAGCGCATAGTGCTGGCTTCTGTTTCCCCTTTTCTGGTTCTGGTTTTTCCAACTTTTCCAGTTGTTCCTCTTCTTGGCTGCTTCCTCCTGACTATCAGTTCCAACAGAAAAGGCTTTTCTTCTATAAATAAAGAGCTTTTGAAGAGTAGGCTTTAAGCCAAAATTATAAGTGATTTCTTCCCCTTAAACTTTACAATTTTTAAAAAAACTTCAATTTTGTCAATTTTTAGAATTTTGTTTCTTTAAATCCATTTTCTTAGTTTGGCTTTTTCCTTTATCCAAATGGAACTTGTAAAACAACAAGCCTTAGGCTTGTTGTATCCAGATTTCTCCCTTAAGGAGTCTTTCAATAGTTATATGTTCCAATTTGCAGATAGAGAATATCCTAATATCAATATTCCTTTAGTTACAAATTGACCACTATTGAACACTTTATTCTATCTTCTTTGCTTAGGGTTTTTAAACTCTATTACTCCATTTGTTACACCATATAGGTTTTTAGTGGGTTTTTGTAAGATTTTCTTATAGACAGTACCTACATTCTTATATCTTCTAAATTTGAATCCCAACGCTTTGCACGCCTTAGTTTATAATCTTGCACCATTATGGGCAAGACCTTAAAGTACACAATTTAGCAAGTGGGCAGGTTCCTGTCCACTTTTTGTGACTCAAGTAGTCTTTGGAGGATCAGGGTTTGATTCCAGGGCTTCCAGCGTTGATTACAAAGCTCCAGTGTTGGCTCTTGGCAGGTTGGCAGTAGGTCCTTCCCTGACCTCTGTTAGCCAGGTTACATTTCCTTTGTTGGTATGAGTCTTCATTGGCACCAGTTTGGCAGCAGACTGGCAACTATTCAGGGAATCCTCTGTAGTAGGCTGGCAGGTCGCAGAGTAATTTACCAATTTGAGCCTGTGTGTCAGGAAGCCAGTCATAGGTAGAGGCATTGGGCGGCTTGGGGTGAGGTGCGGCCAAGCCGGCGGGTAAGGCCCACCATAGAATGGATGCTAACTTGATAATGAAAGAGACAGATTGCCTGAGCAGGGACCAGGGTCCAGATTTGGGGACCATGGAGTCCACCAACCCTGTCAAAGTAATATAGAGTACTTCAAACAGTTGGGTAGAGGTGGTCTTGGCGGCAGCGGAAGGTTCCAGTGGGCGGTCTGGTCTAGGGGTTAAGGGCAGAGTCATGGGAACAAAGTAGGCAGGCAGATAATTGTATTTGTCTTTGAACAACCTTGGTGGCCTTTTGTACCACTTTCCTTCACGTCCTATGCATTTGGTTTATCTAGTCCTTGCCAAAGAGTCAGCAATGAAGATGGTGTCCAAGTTGTACTCTGATTAGGCCGGGTTGCGGGGATATTCAGTAAATTGCACAGGTCCAAAGGGGGCTCCAAGGGGACAGTATAATGCCTGGGGCAGTTTGGCAGGTTGGTCTCTGGAGGGGTCGGCAGACTGGTTGTCTAATTGGCTGGAATTAAGATGGAAGGTCACTAAAACTTGATAGGGTAAGATTTGTTTGAACCAAAGGTTCATAAAACTTTATTATCAAAAATGACAATATGGTCATCACCATACTGCCAGCGTTTTTATACCATGTGATTTTGCTTCTTTGCTTTTTGCAGGATTCAGATCCAGGGGCAGTTTGCCAATGTGGCATGGATTCTGGCTTGGGGTCTGGAGGGCATCAGGTCCTGGTTGGGCATACTCTGGTGAACAGAGATGCTTAATTTTGCCGCTTTGGTTCACCAAGTCACCTGAGCGGCCTAATTGCATTCCTCTTTCTGGACTAGGGACCGGTAGTAGTTGCCACTTATTGGCAGGGCTAATGATGGGTCTTGTCCAAGCCACAGCTTCTGTGTAGGTCTGGGCCCTCTGTGGCACTGGTTTGGCGGGTCTTGGCTGGGCTGGCTCTGGTGAGCCAAAGTGGCAGTGCTTTATTTTGCTGCTGTTGTTCACCATGTCACCTGAGCTGGCCAATTGCAATACTTTTTCTGGGCTGGAGACTGGCAACAGCTGGTGCTTATTGGCAGGGCTAGTAGTAGGTCTTTTCCCAACCTCTTTTAGGCAGACCACATCTCCCGCGTATGTATGGGTCTTCAGTGGCACTGGTTTGGCGTCAATCTGGCAACCCTTTGGGGAATCCTCAGTATTAGGCCGGCGGGTCGCAGGGCAACTTAACAATTTGAGTCTGTGGCTTAACAGATTGGCGGGTCCTGGACTGTCCTGGGGGGCTGATCCATCTTCAGAGGACTGGGGTTCAACTCTTGGGTTTTTAATACAAGTATTGAAATGTCATTCATGACACTGTGACTCAACAGATTGGCAGGTCCTGGACTGTTCTGGAGGGTTTGATCCCCCTTCTGGGAACTGGGGCTCAACTCTTGGGTTTTCAATACAAGTATTGAAATGTCATTCATGACAGTAGCTCATATATCATTATATGGTTTCATGGTTGCTATATTAGTGATTTAGAGTGCAGAATATTGCATCATTTCTAGTTTAGACAATTTTGCATTTCACTTAATTTCATGTCTAAACATGGTTGTTGAGATTGGATTTCTTATTTGATTTTATCCAGAGTGGAGCTTCTTGATTTGGGTTGATCTGTCCTAGCTTCTTACTGTACATTCAATTTGGATTCCAGTTCCTGCAATTATTATTTGAGTTTACTAGTGGCATTCAAAAGTGATTTGAAATTTGGTTCTTGGATTTGACAATCCTGCAATTTCAAAAAACATAGTAAACTTAATGAAAAGGTTGATGAATTTGAACGCTTCAAATCTGATTCCAGTTAATTCATTTTGTCCATTGAAAATGTGCAGTTCAACTTGAAATTTGAAAAGTGTCTACAAGTTCCTGCATTTTTAAAAATCCAAATAAAAATACAAAGAATTCAATTTAATTAAAAAAAGGCCATCCTGCAAAAGTGATTCAAAATTTGGACCAAGGATTTGACAATCATACATTTTTACGTTCAGGTTCTTAATTTACAGTATACTTCCCAGAAGTATATACTTGACAGCAAGTAATTATATAAATTAATAGCAGCACAGGTTGTAGCAGAAAATTAACAACTTGAAACCAACAATTCACTATTGAAATTACTAACAGTTGCTAGAGAGGTTAGGGAAGCCAGCAGTAAAGTCAGGGGATATCTGGTATAGGGTCTTGCCTGATAGGGAGCAAGATTATATACTATGCCATACCAGGCCCTGGGATCTAAATCAACAAGTCCAAGCAGGCCAGAATTGCTTGTAAAAGAGCTTTTAACTACCCTGATAAGAACTTATAGCTTGAAAAAAGGTGTCATTATGCTAACTGAAACCAAACAGATAACATGGAGCAGAAGATTAAATAATGACTTCTTTGTAACTAAAGAGATATCAGCATTTGAATAATGCATGTGGAAGTATCTTAACAGGTTAGAAGTAAGATTTTACATCAAAGATAAAAAAGATGTTAATAGGCTAGTTTATAATAAAAAATGAGACAAGAAATAAATTTATAGACTTGATACGTTTGAAAGTAATAAGGGTCAATGAAACTTTGTCTCCTCAACTCTAAGGGTAAAAAAGGTAAACAGAGACTAAATTTAACCTATTTCAAAAACTGGTCATTAAACTTAAAAGATTGAAGTGAAAATGAGATATATACTGGTTTTGAGAGAACCAAACTTGGAATTTCAGCTTAAGCTTACTTTTCAAAATCTGGCTTTATTCATAACAATTGTAGGAAAATATATGGGAATGATCTACCCAGGGACCCAGACCAAAAAAGCCTAAAACATGGTGGTAGGCAGGCAACTGCTAGAATTAACTCATTCTGCAAGTTGACTTACTATATGTCAACAATCAGAATTAAAAATACTTTAATGTCAACAGCATTGATAAGTCAGAATTAAGTTTTAACTCATGCAGACTACTAAATGCAGACACTTTTTTAATAAGAAAAAACCTGTTTCCTGAACATTTTACTTAATAAAATTAAGCTTCAAGAAACTTTTTAGGGTAATGTGACAACATAGATTTTAAAATTTCCATAAAAAATTATACATGAATATTAAAAAAATTCATAAAAATATACTTTTATTTTATTTTACTATGAAATTAGCTATCTTTACTATAATAAATTTTTTCCCACTTATAAAAACAAAATAAATCTAATATACAAAAAGGTACTACATAAAACTTCACGTATTATAGCAAAATATAGCAATAAGAAACAGTAATATAAAGTTTTTTCTATATTGAAAACTACAAAAAACATATAATTTACTAGTAAAATACCAGTATAGGCCATGTAATACAGTCTAAAGCATCAAACTATCAATAGAAAATCAATGGTTTTATAAAAACAGTATAATAAATTATTAATGAGTTGTCTATAATAAATATTTATTTAAAAATATTATACTTAACATATAAGAACTATATACAAAATTAGGCAATACTCAATAAATTTAATTAAAAGATAGACTGTGATCACCTGGTTGCCATTATGAACTGTGGCAATCTTCTTGATGTATTTCCCAATCTCTGAAAGCTTTTATTTGGCCTTGACAACTTCCTTGATCTTCTCTTGATATTGGTTCTCTTTGGTGGTTCTCTTCTTCTTGGATGGGCGGTTCTCAATATCTCTGATGGATGCAGCAGTCTTCCCCTGTTGGACTTTCAGGTGCTCGTAGAAGGTGTTGTATCTGGGCTTGATTCCAAAGGAGGACTTGATATGCTTATGCCAGCCCTCAAAATATGAATTAGTGTTTATCTCATCCTTAAGAACTGCCTGATAGCAGTTCCAGTTGGCTTTGGCTCTGGGCTTGCTCCGGCGTTTAGTGATCTTACATCCAATCTGCTGTGGTTTTTAATATTCAATGAAAGGGTAGAAGGCATCCTCATGTTTCTTGGCATATGGATCCTGGCATAGGAGGTCAAAGGCTTGCCAAGTATGCTCTGGCTTTACAAAGGCTAGTGCTACAAACTGCTGAATTAAGAACTTGCACTTTTCTGATGTATCTAGACAGTGGAGCTTGCTGAGCTCAGGTAGACCCTTTAGTTGCCTGTTGACAGCCTGTCAATAATAAAAAAACACCCCTGGACCTCTCCATCAAAGGTGTTTACAAAAGCTTTATACTGGGCAGTTTCATAGTCCTTGATTATAGTTGAGGGGCCAAGTGCTTTATAATGAGCTTCTTGTTCTGCAGCAAGGGTGGCTTCATCCTTTTAATCATCATCTAGATTGGCTCTAGTGTTATGGCCAGGGGGACTCTTTTTATTACTGGGTAGGGCTTTGATGCCCTCCTGAAGGATTTTAAAGGACTTTGTGTAGATCTCTTCTGTTGTCCAAGGAAGCAGAAAGTAGGCAAATGGGAGCACCTTGCCTTTAATAAGGGAATGTCCAGTCCATAGTTGGTAAAAAAAGGTACAGGCATACAGCAAAGGTACTATCACATAACCAGGTCTCTGAATCTCTTAAATGCTCCAGGTTCTGTTGTGTAGCATAAAATATAATTCTTGTCTCTGCTGTAGGCCCATCATCATTTAAAAGGAATGCCTCATAACCATTGAACATCTTTAACTCCTCTGTCAAAACTAACTCTCCTTGGACCATAGCAGATTTCTTATGGGGGAATAGATCACAGCGTTTGTCACATATGTACTTTGCTAACTGGTTGAGGTCAGGGATGAGATTCAGGTTCTCATTAATTAGGTGAGTGGTGGCCTTAACTGCTAGATCAGAAGCCTTGACGTCTTAGGAGACTGGGGCAATTTGGTAGAGGTACCACTTTAGAAGCTTTTCAATAAGATTGATTGGAGCATTGCATGTGTGATCTCCTGTCATGGCCCGCCATGACATAGTAGCTTTAAAAAGTTGCGTTTTAAAAGCTTGGATTGATAAAGCTACTTCTTGCCGTCAGAAAGCTACCTTGATGATCTCCCTAGGCACCTTAGATCAAAAGTTATGGCAATTTAAAGAGCCGAGTTTGAAAACCCTGTCAGCATGTCCCAAAATGGTTGCAAGATTGGATTTCAAATCAAGACAAGCAACAATTAGTAAGCAGGCAAATCCAACCATATATCAGCTTCCAGTGATCAGTTTTGGATGTCCTTACGCTCAAATGAAAGCCCCAGATGAGGAAAATCCATCCAAAGTATTTTAGATGACCAACTAAGGCAAACTGCGAAGTTCAAATCTGACCAAAAGAATATGACTAGAATTAGTCAGCTGATGTTTCAAACTTTTAGCATGACCCTCCAGATAGAGAGACAAGGATCTTCAGGAAGAATCAGGAAGAATCTCAAAGACCAATGTAAATGGTATAAAAAGAACCTAGTTCCCCTTTTCCCCATTGTGATCATTCTTGCTCTGAATAATAAATAAAGGACTTCTCTTAGACTATAGTTTAAATGGATCAGAGTTGGGAGCCCTTGGGCCCTGACATTATGATCACCTACCTTAAAGCCTTCTTAGAGGACCACTAATGAAATATAACTGTGGGAGCATACTCCATATATGTCCTCTATTCAACACTCATGTTTGCCAGCTATCTACTCAAGACTGTCAAATAAGATAATTCCCACTGTAACTTGGATACAGAGTTAAGTTGTAACAACCACCAAGATCCTCTGGGCAACCAAACAGATACCTTGCCCAAGACTAAGGCCTCTATCTAATCTGATGCTTCTCCTAATGTTGATACTCTGCATGATAATCTTGGAAATTCCCTTGCCTCCAACCAGTCAGGATTAGATTTCTATCTACAGGATCAACTAATAGCTGAGAAAATATTCACCACAGAAACCCTGAAGCCCAATACTACGTCCAATTTAGTAGATACCTTTACTCCTTGCTTAGGTGCAATAATTGACACACTGCCTTATAAGAAGATTCATATGCCTCACTGGAAAACTCTCAATGTCTCTCAAGATGTGCTGCATAGAGATGTCATCCACCTAACAACTATGTCAAGAGTGACCCCCAGAGTTGCTTTAAAAGATGAAAATTCTTGCCCACACCCAAACCAAGTACCAGGTTTAAAGAAGAAAAGCCACTACTGGATGTCAAAAGAAGCTTTGAATTGCTCTATCATATCACATAAGGAGAGGTTAGCCCCAGGAAAGGAGTGGGATCAAAGCTGTTCCCATCATTATGCCTTAGAATATTTAAAAAATGAATGTTTAAAAGACAATTCTGAATACTTCTTATATACACCACTTGCCTATTATGAAAGCCCAAGCTACAAAAAATGTCTAAGCCTGTAGAAATAGACCAGATAAGCAACCTTTCTAATGATGAAAAAGTGGATGATTCCAATAAGTTGTCAAAGACTAAAGAACCTGACCAGACAAACAACCATGCTAATACTGAAAAAAATGAAGAGCTCAAGAAGGTAATTAAGATTGAAAAAGATGATGAGTCCAAAGAAAATAAGAGAGCTACCAAGAAGCATTGGAAGAGAAGAAATGTGCAACATGAAGCTAAGTAACCTGGGCCCCTATAAAAATATCATTATAGAGGCAAATTTTATGCTATTGTTTTTATTTACAGCTTACTGTAAAGATAAGTTTAGGGAAATTTGGAAAAGAAAGACAAGGTTAAAGACTGAAACCAGCCAAGAAGTACCGGAAAGCCAATCTGCTAGTACAACAAGTACAATTGAAATTAAAGAATTCATTGCCAAGTTAAAACCACCCAGAAAAATACCACTTAGAAGAGCAAATTTACTGAGAAATTGGCCAATAATTTTTTTCAAATATACTGTCTTGTTAACCAGATTATTTAAGGAGGAGGTTCTTCTTGGGAGGGGATGGAGTTTGGCTTCCTAATGCACCCAGCCTTTTACCACAGGACAAATACAAGAAGTCAACTAAGAGCAGAGAGACTCAAGGATTTTAACAATGAATAACTTTTTGAAGACCTAGATGCTTCTAGAATGCAGATACCTGATGACTTTCTACAGCAAGAAACAATGTATGTTCATTATGAAAAGACTGAGCCTCTTGATACCTACAGACTGATAGATGAAAAACCCACCAGAATCAAACAAGAGCCAATATCCAGCTCACCTAAGATTCCCTTTGATTTCCCCAACACTAATATGGTTATTGATGAAACTCCAACCAACAACCTAAGCCTGAATGCCATGATCAATTCAGACTGGAAGACCAAAATTTCTGAGACCTTTAAGAAGTTAACTGATGTTCTATTCACAAGAAAGCTATGGACAAGAGAAGCAATCACAACTGAAATTTACATGGCCAGATTCCTGTACTTAAGAGCAAACTAAAAGGTTGGCAGAAGAATAAGACTACTGACTTCATTGAAACTTTAAACCCAGGAACCCAAGAAGATACTGCAACTGAGACTGAGACCTGCCCAAAAATCCTTAAGCTTGTAGTCACATATATCATTCAGAAGAACAACAATAAGATAGACCAAAAATATAGAGGAAAATTGAGCCAAATCAAAAATTCTCACTTTGCCTTGTTATCCAATTAGCGTTAAGTATGAATAAAAACTATGGAATGTATGGGTTTGTGTTGGCCTTATTAGCACAAAGGCCACCATTAGAAGGGGATAGTGTCATGGCCCGCCATGACATAGTAGCTTTAAAAAGTTGCGTTTTAAAAGCTTGGATTGATAAATCTACTTCTTACTGTCAGAAAACTACCTTGATGATCTCCCTAGGCACCCTAGATCAAAAGTTATGGCAATTTAAAGAGCCAAGTTTGAAAACCCTGTCAGCATGTCCCAAAATGGTTGCAAGATTGGATTTCAAATCAAGACAAGCAACAATTAGTAAGCAGGCAAATCCAACCATATCTCAGCTTCCAGTGATCAGTTTTGGATGTCCTTACACTCAAATGAAAGCCCCAGATGAGGAAAATCCATCCAAAGTATTTTTAGATGACCAACTGAGGCAAATTGCAAAGTTCAAATCTGACCAAAAGAATATGACTAGAATTAGTCAGCTGATGTTTCAAACTCTTATTATGATCCTCCAGATAGAGAGACAAGGACCTTCAGGAAGAATCTGGAAGAATCTCAAAGACTGATGTAAATGGTATAAAAAGAACCTAGTTCCCCTTTTCCCCATTGTGATCATTCTTGGTCTGAATAATAAATAAAGGACTTCTCTTAGACTATAGTTTAAATGGATCAGAGTTGGGAGCCCTTGGGCCCTGACATCTCCTTTTTTACTAGTGACTTTATCCCATCCTTCTGTGTTGATCCTGGCAGCGCAGCTTCTATCTTCACACACATAATTTTTGCTTCTTCCTGATCTCTTTTGATTGTTGCAATTAAAAACATAGCCATCACAGACTAAACTTACACCTGCTTTGACAGAAACTAGAGGGAAAATCCAAGGGAACTTCTTTGGGAGCTTAAACTCTCCTTTGACGTTACATATAGTGTGAACCTTTAGGGGATCTCATGGGCCAATTGGTGCTTGATGATAGTCAGACAGATAAGCATCAGTATCTTATTTATTTGTACTTGATGAGGAGGATGGAGGTGCAGATTTGTTGGGCAGTGAAGGGGAATTATCTGGAGTTGGATTCTTGCCCTTCTTGGACTGGGATGAGCTTGGTTCCTTGGGGCTTGATTCCTTTGAGCTTGATTCATCTGGGCTTTACTGGGGCTCTGTACTCTTGGGTATCTTCTTTCTTCCTTGCTTGTTTATTGGAACCTCATCTCCTTCTGATTGGTACCAGCTTGGAGAAGAGGAGGGGCAGGGGAGGGCTCTTTGCTTTCAGGGTCTGGGGTCTTCTCCTTTGTCTTCTGTTTCTTTGAGGGCTCTTTAGCTGGTTTTTTCTTGTGGTAGGGACTTTGGGTCTTTCCAGAGGCTTGGGGTACTTTTTTAGTTGACTTGGGGGTTCTTTTGTGGCTTCTTGGAAGATTTGTCTTACAATAATTAGAGTAGAGTTCATAAAGTAGGAATAATCATGTGAAACATAAATAAAATTAAATAATAATCACTTGTTTTTTTAATTAAATAGTTTATAGAAGTATGGAAAGTAATTTTAGAGCTAGTTTATTAGTAAAGAATAGAAAAAAACCATGTTTAAATCAAAAGTTGAAGTTCTGGTAGTCACAATAGTCAAAAATATTTAATTTAGTTTTTCAGCATAAAAACACTTTAATTTTGACTGTCAACATACTGAAAGTCAGTATTAAACTAGAAAAACACTATGTAAATCACTTATAAAGCTTAGTTAACATTTTTTGGAGTTGGTTTTTTAAGGCCAAAATTGATTATTTTTAAATTTAAAAAATTATAGATTTGCATATGTAACTTATTAAAACTAAATGATAGGGATTGTAGAGGGAAGTCTAAGTACAGCCCTGGGTACTTTAGCTTGAATTATCATACCATTGTATTTGTGCTTTTTGTTAAGCATCAGTGTTTTACTAATAAACCAGTGAAGGTGTTAACATTCAGGCTGTCAGTGTTCTTTTATAGTGACTCTCCTATTAAATCTTGCGTAAATTATATCACTTTGTTTGCTTATCCAAACCCCTTTGTTGCAATTTAGGTGACACACTGATTTGACACAAAGTTGACATTATAAATACATATATAATTTCTAGTTTTAAAATATATGTTTTGGAGAAGTGGACTTCCGGAAATAAGCTATAGTTTATCCAGGGAGTTTGAAATAACAGTAAATATTTAAATAATACAAAGAACACTATGAAAGTTGGCATATGTCTTTGCTCAATGCTTATCTTAATATATATTTAATAAAAACAGTAGTATAAAATATAAAAAGTAGTTATTTTTATAATATTGTGTATTTTATTAAGAAATTTATGGATTCTTATTTGGGGTTGACATCCAGATATTACTTACTGTAGTTGACCTTAATGTAAAAGCACAAAGAAACTTACATTTTCATAGTAAATTATATTGTTTTTTTTTGCTTAAAAATAAGCCTTTATTTAAATGGTGTCAACATTATGCCTGTTCCTTTTTTAATTTTGCAATTCTGGCTTTATAATTTACTATGAAAAATTAGCTTAGTTTTGGAAATGCCCAATTCCAGCAGATAAATACTAAAATAATGTTGACTTACTGAATGTCAATTTTTTTTGACATTCAGTAAGTTGACTTGTGGAATGAGTTAATTCTGGCAGTTACCGGTAGGCATAGAGAAAAAAAATAGAGGGGATGCCATGAATGACATTTCAATACTTGTATTGAAAGCCTGGGAATCAAAACTTGGGTCTCAGAAAAAGCCTTGTTATGACCAGAATAGACAGGAGCCAGCCAGACTGCCAGTTGGGCCAAACCCTGTACCTCCAGAGATATCTCGCCCCAACCAGGAGGAACAGAAAACTTCCAACCTGCCAAGTGTCAAGACTGGAGGTATGAAATAACCATTTGAAACCCCAGAATTGAACCCAAACCCTCCAAAGGCTACTCAAGTCACACAAAATGGACGGGAACCTGCCAACTTGTTAAGTTGCAGACCTGAGTTGTCAAATTACTCCAAGACCTGACAGACTCTTGAAGAAAATTCCCCTAATGGACATCAGATTGCTATTAACCGCATGTCATTAAAGACCCAGACCTATACTGAAGTTGTAGCTTGCCTAAAGGAGGTTACAACAAGGCCTCCTGCCAGTCCTGCCAATGATCACCAGCTATTGCCAGCCTCCATTCCAGAATGGGTAATACAATTTGACTGCTCAGGTAATGTGCTGAACATTAGCGGCGGAACAAAGCATTGCCACTTCTGTTCATCAGAGCAAGCACAACTAGGATCCACCACCTGCAAACCCAGAAGCCAAGGACTGAGACCTGCCAGTGAACTGTCCCCAGACCTGAAGTCTGCAAAAAACAAAGAAGCAACACCACCTGGTATAAGAACCCTGGTGGTTTGAGGATAGTCCCATCATAATTTTTGATAATAAAGTTTTATGAAACTTTGGTTCAAACAAATCCTAACTTATCTAGTCTTAGTGATCTTTCATCTCAACTCTGGCCAAGTAGACAATCAGGCAACCACCCCCTCCAGAGACCAATCTGCTGACCCACATCAGGCACTATACTGTCCCCCTAGAGCCCCCTTTGGACCTGTGCATTTTACCAAATACCTGCCCAACCCTGCATACTTGGAGTACAACTTGGAGACTATCCTCATTGCCAATCCCTTGGCAAGGACTAGAGAAACTGAATACATAGGACGTGAAGGAAAGAGGATCAAGGTGTCACCCTTATTGTTCAAAGACAAGTACAATTATATGCCTGTCTAATTTGTCCCCATGACTACGCCCTTAACCCTGCAACCCAACTGCCCAATGGAGACCCCCAACATGGCCAAGACTACGTCCACCCAACTGTTTGGAGTACTCTACATTACTTTGACAGGAATAGTAGACACTATGGTGCCCAACTCCGGGCCCTGGTCTTTGCTTGGGCAATCTGTATCCTATATTATGAAGTTAGCACCCATTTTCTGGTGGGCATTACCCACTGGCCTGGCAGTACCCCATCCAGAGTCACCTAATGCCTCCGTCTATGCCTGGCTTCCTGACATTATGATGATCTTTTACAAACATGGTAACCTGGGCCCAAGATGTTGTTAACACTTGAGGCAACTTGTATGCTTTTTTTGTGATATTCACTTATTACACCCATAAGGTAATTACCTCCCTGATACTCTCATGGATGAAGAATTTACCCACCAAAGAACTGAAAGACCCTGCACTTGGTGCAGAACCCCAGAACCCCAGAACACAGCCATGTCACAAGTCCAAAGCGTGATAGTGAACCAGACCACAACCAAGGTGGACATGCCCCAGATGGGCAAGCTCACATTAGAAGAAGCTTGCTGAGCCATGCCAGTCCTCCGCTTTTGCTTCCAAGCCAATGCCAACACCCACCCCAGTGACACTGAGAAGGTCTTGGGGGTGGCAGCCATACTGTCAGGAGGCGCGCTAGATTGGTTTGGAAAGCCCACCACTGAAGATGTTGAATTTTGCCTTGACTACTTAAGATTTGAGGCTGAACTCATGAGCACTAGTGATGACCAAGACACCAGATACTAAGCCCTGAAATTTCTGTTGGAGATCTGAAAAAGAAACCGCCCCATCTAAGTCTATATTGATGAGTTCCTTAAACTGAAGACTCACACCTAACTGGAGGATGAATTAGCTACAATTATCTTCAGAAAAGGAGTTAACTTAGCCATTAAAGACCTTTTGAAACACCATCCACCCACACTGAGCCTGGAGGAACTACTACCTCTGTGTAAAGGCCTGAGCCTGAATCAAGAGTGTCAGAACTTGTACCCTACCTGTGTTGGTAGAACTGCGACGCCAAATCAACCAGGAATGCCCCTAAAGAAGTAAAACACCACTATTGATATGGGCTGTGTTTCTACTGCCATAAAACAGGACATCTCACCAGAGCTTGTCCTAAGAAGAATACATCACCTGTATCCTTGGCACAAATAAACACCTCTGCACAATCTTACAAGTTCATCCAAGTGACCATAGAACTATTGGGAAACAAGCGCCAGATTGAAGCCTTTATTAATACAGGAGCTGAAAAAAGTTTCATTGACGCCAGCCTGGCAAAGGAACTAGGCTTGACAGCTTCAGAGCGCATCCTAAAAGTAATAATGGGAAACAGTTCCCTGGACACTGGTTACAAATGCAAACAAGAAATTCCCTTGAAAATTGGACAGAACGTGTACCCGTTCCCCCTGATCCTCTTGCCAGAATTGCCTCAACCCCTAATACTGGGTGACTCCTGGTCCAACAAACATGGCCTGATCTTGAACTACTGCAAACAGACTGCTACACTGGGACAACCTGAATCTTGTGACACTGTTCCCTTCTGTATAAGCTCTGGCAAAGCCCCATCCAACAAACTCTTAACCATAAAGATAGTTCCTAGCGTCAGGATACTACCTACCCCTCTGCAGAAATGGGACCACATGTTTAGAAAAGAAGAAGCCACAAAACTACCCAGCCATTTAATCTAGGATAATGCTATAGACTTATTGCCAGGGACCCAACCACATCACGGCCCCATCTAAAGCTGAGATCACCGCAAACAAGTAGCCTTGAAAGCATACCTAGAGGACATGGCAAAAAAGGGTTTCATCTGAGTATCAAAGGCCCCCTGCTTGTCACCCATGCTGTTTGTAGGAAAGAAAGATGGCGGAATGTGTCCATGCATAAACTACCAGAAACTGAATGACATTACAGTGAAGAACTGTTATTCTATCCCCAACGCTGACAACCTCTGTGATGTACTGTCTGGAGCCCAGGTGTACTAAAAAATTGATCTAAGAGACACCTTCAACTAGATCCAAATTAAAGACAGAGACAAATACAAGATGACTTTCAAAACCAGATATGGGTTGTACAAGTACCTAGTAATGCCATTTGTCCTGTGCAACGCCCCCAGCACTTTCCAAAGGATGATCAACATTGTCCTAGGAGAGTACCTTGACCAATTTTGTGTTGCATATTTTAACAACATTCTCATCTACAGCAAGTCACAAAAAGAGCACCTCCAACACCTGGACCTTATATTAAAAAAACTCTCTCAGGCCAACTTACACACCAAAATTAAGAAACATGAATTCTTTCAGTCACGGTTGAATTCCTGGGATGTGTGGTGAAGACCAGCAGTTTTGCCATGGTACAGGAAAAAGTAGAAGCAGTAACAGCCTGGCTGGTGCCCAAATGTAGAAAGGATGTGAGAAGTTTTTTGGGTCTGGCAAATTATTGCCAGGATTTCATCCAAAAGTTTTCTCAGATTACGTTACCCCTGACCTGTCTTTGCTCTGAAAAGGTCCTGTTTGTCTGGACCCCAGAATGTATCACCGCCTTTGAAGCCTTGAAGCTTGCATTCACCTCCACCCCTGTCCTTGTCATGCCAGATCCATCCAAACCATTTGTACTGGAAACCAACACATCTGACTTTGTGGTGGGTTGGGTCCTTCTTCAGGAAGGAGGGGATAGTATAATACATTCTGTAGCATATTACTCTAAGAAGATGCTGCCAGCCAGAGGGAACTACCCAATTTATGATAAAGAGATGCTGACAATAATGAAGACATTAAAGCACTGGCGCAGATACCTATGCGGCGCTGAACATCCGGTAAAGGTCCTGACAGACCACAAGAACTTGGTTTACTTTTTCAAGCCTAGATAAATGAACCAGAGACAGGACAGATGGGACTTGGAACTGGCTGACCACACCTTGACTATTGACTAAAAGGCTGGGGAAGTGAGTGTGGTACCTGACACCTTGAGTAGAAGAGCTGACCTAATTCCCTCCTATACAGAAACTAAAGATTGCAACACCCATACACTAGACCCTGCCAGTCTAGGCATCCAACTGATGTACATGAAGATCATGGCCTGCAAACCCAACATAATTGAGGCGCAGAAATTAGACAAGTACTCAGCAGACCTTGTTGCTGAATTGACTGCAGACCCAGAGAGCCGCCACCACAAGAAAGGATTCTCATTGAAAGGAACTACCCTTTTACTACATAACCAAATCTATGTACCTGAAGGAAAGACAAGAACCAAAGTACTCATAGACTATCACAACTCAGAGATGGACGGCCACCCTGGCAGACTCAAGACACTCCAAGAAATCAAGAAGAATTATGCTTGGCCCCAAATGGACAAAGACGTGGCCACCTACCTTGAGAGCTGTGAGACATGTGGGCAGATCAAACCCCGTAGATCTAAACCTAAAAGCCTGCTAAGACCACTAGACATACCAACGGGACCCCGGCAATCCGTTTCATGGACTATATTGTAGAACTGTCCCTTCAAATTTGTTCAATTTAATTTTAGTCATAGTAGATAGGTTTACTAAAATGTTCTATTTTGTCCCTACCACCACCCACTGCACTGCCGCAGAGACAGCTAGACACTTCCATGACCGCATCCTGACCCAACACAGCACCTCAGCAAAAATCATAACTGATAGAGGCCCCCAATTTACCTCCAACTATTGGACTCAGGTGATGAAAGACTTAGGAGTAAAGCGCTGTGTATCCATTTCCTACCACCTGCAGACCAACAGCCAGACTGAACAAGTGAATGAAATACTTGAACAATACCTACAATGCTACACCAACATAAACCAAGATAACTGGGACAAGATGCTACCCATGGCACAGTACACCTACAACAGCAAAGACCACACATCCACCAAAAATCCCCCTTTAAAGCCAATTATGGTTTTGATCCATCTTAGGACCCCAGCATTGACAGTAAAGAGACAAACACGGCAGGACAAACCTGGATTGAACAGATACACAACACTCAAGAACCCTGTCTTAAGAATCTGACCAGAGCTGTCCAAACTTACAAGGCTTTTGCTGAAAAAAAGAGGATTCCTGGAAAATAATTGAAGATAGGGGATGAGGTTTACTTGGACTCGCAAAACATGCCTCTGACAGTTCCCTGCCAGAAGTTAGCCCACAGAAGGAGTGGTCCCTACAAGATCACCAAGCTAGTGGGCAAAGTAGCATTCAAACTAAAGCTACCCCCCTCATGGAAAATAGATAATGTCTTCTACTGTGCCCTACTATTCAAGAAAGAAGAAAACTCCCTACACCACCAGAAACTCAAGACTGACCCTCCTCCCATCCAAGTAGGACGCTCTGAAGAATACAAAGTTGAATATATTCATGGAGACTGTACCCACTACAAACCCCCACAGTACTACATCAAATGGAAGTGATATCCACCCAAGGAAAGCACCTGTGAACCATTAAGAAGCCTACTCAATGCCCAACTAGCCATCCAACAATACATTGAGAAGAAGGCTAGGAAGGAAAGGACCCCCAGGAAGGAAGGGGATGATGTCATGAATGACATTTCAATACAAGTATTGAAACCTGGGAATCAAAAACCGGGTCTCAGAAAAAGCCTTGTTATGACCAGGATAGACAGGAGCCAGCCAGACTGCCAGTTGGGCCAAACCCTGGACTGCCAGAGATATCTTGCCCCAACCAGCCAAGTTTCAAGACTGGAGGTACAAAATCAACATTTGAAAACCCAGAATTGAACCCCAACCCTCCAAAGGCTACTTGAGTCACACAAAAGGACAGGAACTCACCAACTCATTAAGTTGCAGACCTAAGCTGTTGAATTACTCCAAGACCTGCCAGACTCTTGAAGAAAATTCCCCCAATGAACATCAGATTGATATTAATCACATGCCACCAAAGACCCAGACCTATTCTAAAGTTGTAGCTTGCCTAAAGGAGGCTATAACAAGGCCTCCTGCCAGTCCTGCCAATGATCACCAGCTATTGCCAGCCTCCAGTCCAGAATGGGTAATACAATTTGACTGCTCAGGTGATGTGGTGAACAGTAGTGGCGGAAAAAAGCATTGCCACTTCTGTTCATCAGAGAAAGCACAACTAGGATCCACCACCTGCAAACCCAGAAGCCAAGGACCAAGCCCTGCCAGTGAACTGTTCCCAGACCTGAAGTCCACAAAAAGCAAAGAAGTGAAATCACCTGGTATAAGAACCCTGGTGGTATGGGGATGATCCCATCATAATTTTTGATAATAAAGTTTTATGAAACTTTGGTTCAAACAAATCCTAATTTATCTAGTCTTAGTGATCTTTCATCTCAACTCTGGCCAAGTAGACAATCAGGCAACCACCCCCTCCAGAGACCAATCTGCTGACCCACATCAGGCACTATACTGTCCCCCTAGAGCCCCCTTTGGACCTGTGCATTTTACCAAATACCCGACCAACCCTGCATACTTGGAGTACAACTTGGAGACTATCCTCATTGCCAATCCCTTGGCAAGGACTAGAGAAACTGAATACATAGGATGTGAAGGAAAGAGGATCAAGGTGTCACCCTTATTGTTCAAAGACAAGTACAATTATATGCCTGTCTAATTTGTCCCCATGACTCCGCCCTTAACCCTGCAACCCAACTGCCCAATGGAAACCCCCAACGCGGCCGAGACTATGTCCACCCAACTGTTTGGAGTACTCTACATTACTTTGACAGGAATAGTAGACACTATGGTACCCAACTCCGGGCCCTGGTCTTTGCTTGGGCAATCTGTATCCTATATTATTAATTTAGCACCCATCCTATGGTGTGCATTACCCACTGGCCTGGAAGTACCCCATTGTCAGGAATCACTTCCCTGACAAAAGTTATCCAATAGTTGAAGACCTATTCCAACTTCCAAATTTGGATGATCTAGATTACTGCAACTCAATTAAGTATTAACTAATTGTTCTTATGAACCACAGCAATGCAGATGCAAGTAAAACCTGCAAGGAACTCTGAACTATAATGCATCTAAAAATAGCCTGCATCATGATTCCTGCCACTGCATGATAGCATTACACCTGGGTTTCAAACTCATTAAGTCTGTACTCCCAATTTCACCCCCAAGTATAAGAACTCCCATCCTAATGCCAAGTTAATTGTTCAATTGTCAAAACTGCAAGCTTGACCTGCCAGCAAGGTTCCAACCAAGCGGGTTTGTGACCTGCAGTCTGATTATCTGGTCACTCAAAGCCAGACTAGGAAGTCAACTTGAATTACCAAATCCAACAATATGAACAAATGATGATCCTTCATGGTGGATACCTCAATTTGGCGCTTGACTCATTATCAGGATCAAGCCACCCCCTTCTTCCATCCAGCTGTGTGATCACCAATCTTGTTCCTACTATCCTTGATTCACAATGACTATATAATCACTATCTCTCAATAAAGATTATTATCTAGTTTCTAAATATTTTCCCCGTGTAACTCTGCTAAAACAGCACAGTTACAACATTGATAGCACAGGTAGGTTCTCCATCCTACCTTATCTTGAAAAATTCCACCTGTTGCCCGCACACGCCGCAGCCAACAAATCCTCGACAGAATCATGTCTGGCCTCCCGCCCGACTGGACTCTGTACACTCCTGGTACCAAGATACCCGATGGTTTTGTCCTCTACTAAAACACAGTGATTCCGCTACCCGCCTTCAATGCCATGTCTGCGCAAGGGTTCTTTCAGGCACCCTCCTCAATGCCGCAACCAGATGACAAAACCACCATGCCCGCCTATGTAGCACAAAGGCTACAAAGCGTTGTCTTGGAACCCTTTTCCAGGGCCAATGACAACAACGCCACTGCATGGATCCAGTCCACCCAGAGCAAGCTGGCTCAAATGGAATGCCCACAGCAATTCTGGATTGTGGAGATTTCCATTTGCCTGACCCATGAGACTGGCAACTGGTGTGACAAGTGGCACAAAGAGCACACTGACAAGAACTGGGATACCTTTAAGCAGGACTTCTTGGCGAGGTTTGTGCTTAAGAATACAGCGCTCATGATCATATGTCAAGTAAAGAACCTGACCCAGACAGGCACTGTTAAAGAACTCACCTGCGCCTACAAGGAACTCCATCTCTGTGCCCCATCTGTCATGGCATTTGCCACCCCAGCTACACACCTCATTTACTACAACACCCTCAAGTTGCACATGATGAGGCATGTGAACCTGGACCAGGTAACCAACCTGCAAAGCCTGTACCATGAAGCAGAAAAAGCGGAACAAACATCCAATGCTCTACACAAGGCACAGACTGGGAAACAAGAAAGGCCCAAGGACTCTCATCCAAGCGGGCGCTCTACTTGACTACCTCCTGGAGGCAACAGAAACAACACCAACCACAAACCCACAGGTTCAAATGGGGATGTAAATGGAAATAATGGCCAGTCAAATCACACTAATTTCTGTGTCACCGCCACCCAAGGCAACCAAGATGAGGGAAAAGCCCAGGGAGAGCACTAAGCAAGCCAAGCTCTCCCCACGCAACTCCTGACTTGCCCAACAATGAATACCAACCCAAGGACGTGGACCAATGCCCAATGATCCAAGTGGGCTTGGAAGACCTGGTACTATACACCATTGCCAGACATCCCAATAAATTGATGTCCTATCCTTTCCGCTTTTGCAGTTATACAGGCTCAGCACTCCTGGACTCAGGCGCAGATTGGACCATAGTCAACAGTAGCTTTGTGAATAAATTCAAGCTGTCCACTAATCCTTTGCGGATTAAAAATGTGGTCCTGGCTGATGAACACCACATTGCTGTGACAAAGGAAACTGCCCCCTTCTCTGTCATGCTTGAGAACCTCCACTCACCCATCCAAGGTCCTATCATTGACTTCCCTAAGTTTGACATTGTACTGGGACTATACTGGTTACAGAAAAACAATCCCCACGTGGACTGGGTGACCTCTGTGTTCACCATCAAGCGTGAAGGTGTCAACCACCAGATCTACCCCAACTCAGTGGACCAACTCCTATGTGACCACGTCTTTGTGCGCATCGGTGAGACTCTGGACAAGAAAGAAAACCTGAAGACAATTGACTGAGATCCCTGTCACTATGAAATCATACACTTCAAGGACCACCAGGATACCTCCACACCTCAAGACCGCAACATTGTGGCCCGCCATCCAGAAATCTTTAAAGAAGCGTTACCTGGGCTATCCCCTGAGAAGCACTTCCAACACTCTATCCAACTCAAGGGGGCTGTACCCAAAGCACACCCCATTTACAGGCTGACCCCAAACCAGGACAACACCCTGAGCGCCTATCTCAAGGAGGCACTAGAAAAAGGACTTATCTGCCCCTCACAATCTCCCTTTGGGGCCGCCATATCCTTTGTGGCTAAAAAGGTCGGTACCTCACGCCTAGTCACAGACTACTGCGCCTTAAACAAAGTCACCATTAAGAATTGTTACCCACTGCTACTGATTGACAACCTTTTTAACGCCTTAGGAGGAGCCACCGTCTTCTCCAAGATTGATCTAACTGCAGGCTACAATCAGATTTATATCAAGGAGGAAGACATCCCCAAGACAGCCTTCCTCACCAAGTACAGTTCCTACAAATGTGTGGTACTCAACTTTGGCATTGTTGCAACTGAGGTTTGAACCTCGCCTGCTAACGTATCTTACAATACACAGGGGGCACTTGATGAGTTGCCCTTGACATATCTAACGTTATGAATGAATCTGATGGCAATGTCAAATGGCGGGTACTTCATCCTAATTAGGAGTGTTGCCAATTTGGCCCGCTGATCCCCGCACAAGTTATTCCTTGGCTCCAAACCCTACATGGAACTCCCCACTATGCCACCCCCTTGTGGCCTTGTGGCTTCCCCATTTAGTATATTAACCACAATATCCTACAATAAACAAGACCTTATTCTTATTATTCTGTCCTTTCCTATTAGACTGTTGTCTTCCCCAATTCCAAATACTGAACTCTCATTGGTTCAGTTGCAACAATGGTAGCAGAAGTAGGTTCTAACCTATTTCAAAAACAAAATTCCCCCAAGAAAGGACGGAGTATGGGCCGCATGGCTACTCCACAACAAGAGATTTTCCTTCCAATCCCCAAGGGGGACATTCCTGAAGGTTATATCATCTATCAAGATCAGCTAGTCCTTACCAGTGTATACAATTGGCTCAGCCTCGGGCAGCGTGACGCTAGTGTTACACTGCCACAGTTGGATCTGTTGCAACGTATGCTCAACCTCCAACTAGAGTCCTTCACTGGTGGTGTCAAAGGAGCTGACATTGTCAGTTGGCTCCAGTCCACCAAAACGCGCCTTTGTATCTGTCAGGTTCCCAAGTCCATGTGGGTTGCCACCGCATCTGGCTGCCTTACGGGGCCTGCCGCTGTGTGGTTCACCAACTGGGCCAGCCAGGAGTTTGACGTCACCTGGGCAACATTTCAAGATGCCGCCAAGTCCCAATATAGTGAAACCTTCTCTCCCATTATCTTGGGGACTCCCCTCCTAGCCATCAACCAGACTGGTTCTGTCCTTGAGTATCTTGCTGTGTGGCAACAAGCCCTTGCTGCCTCCCCCAAAGCAGTGACCAATGGGAACACCATGTTGCTCACTCTCATTGTCAATGGGTTAAAACCCCATATTTGCAAGTGGGTTCCTGTTGGTTGCTGCACCTCTATTGATGACTGCTATAAAGCCATTGTAGAGGCCAGTAACCAGGCTTCAATGGTCTTCCCCCGCATCAACAATACTCCACCCCAACCACGTCCTGCACCTAGCAATGGTCAAGGTCAAGTGGGCTGTTGCCAACCTCGACAGCAGGAAGGTGCAGCTAAATGCCCCCGCAAGGGGGAGCTCCAGCTAGTGCTAATTGAGGACCAGGGAAAATCTTGGGGGTTGTAACAACAAGAGACCTTACAACCCCGACCGACCCGTCCTCTCAGCCCTTGCCTGCAAAGAATTCCCGCGACTACAATCTTCACAAGGTTGAAACCCTAGACGTCTTTCAGGTACATAGCAACAACCCCATGTTGCAAGCCGCTCATTCCACAAATAAGTAAACACGCTTGTTCTATCCCTTCCGTTTCCGTGGGAACACCCACAAGTTACTGGTAGATACTGGGGCTGATCACACCATGGTAGATCAGGCATTTGCTGACTCCCAGCAATTAGACCAAGTACCCAGAAGATTCAAAGCAGTACGTGTAGCTGATTCCCGCAGAATTGCTATCACCCACAAGACGGTACCCTTCTCCGTAAGAATGGTGAACGTCCAGGTTAAGTTCTCAGGGCTGATCATGGCAGGCCTCAGCCACAACGTAATTGCTGGCCTCAACTGACTCCGGCATAAATGTCCTTACATTGACTGGGATACCTCTGTCATCACCCTCAATAGAAATGGGGTGGGTTTTCAGATATACCCCATGGAAATGAACAAGCTACTACATGACACTGTGTTTGACAGAATGACAGAAACAGGCTCATATAATTTCAAGGGGGGAGACTAGAATTTAACCAATGTTCAGTCAAAGTTATCCATGCAGAACCACCTGCAGTCCCTCCCTTGTCATCATCACCACCACCAGCGCTAGCTGCACTCCTCAAGGAGTACAAGGACGTATTCAGTGAAACACTTGAGCAACTACCTCCACCCTGGGAGATCCAGCACGCTGTACAACTTCAAGGATCATTACCTAAAGCACAGCCATTATACCGTCTTACACCAAAGGAAGATGAAACCCTCTGCCAGCACCTTGTGGACGCGCTTGATAAGGGATTCATTTGCCCCTTGCTCTCTCCATACGGGGTGGCGGTCTACTTTGTAGCTAAGAAGGATGGGTCTCTTTGCCTGGTCACAGGCTACCATGCCCTAAATGAGGTGACAGTTAAAAATAAATACCCCCTGCCGCTGATTGACAACCTGTTTGATACACTTGCAGGTGCAAAGGTCTTTAGCAAGATTGATCTCACTGCGGGGTACAACCAGGTCCGCATTGCACCAGGGGATGAGGCAAAAACCGCCTTCTGCACACACTACGGGTTGTTTGAGTGTTGTTTCATGAACTTTGGAATGACCAACGCTCCTTCCACCTTTGCCATGTTGATGAACAAAGCATTTGAGGAACTGATTGGAAAATGTGTGGTTGTGTACCTTGACAACATTATTGTCTTCAGTCAAGATCAAACCACACATCTCCAACACCTCCGTGCTGTCCTCAACACCCTTTGGGAAAACCAGCTGAAAGCTAAACCCTCCAAATGTGAGTTTCTCAAGTTGGAGTTGTTATTCCTTGGGCACACCATCTCTGCCCAAGGGATAAAGCCTGATCCTGCCAAAATCAAGGCAATCACTAGCATGCCGCCCCCCACTGATGTGGGCCAAGTGTGAACATTCTTGGGCATGGTTGCCTACATACGCAAGTTTATCCCCAATTGCGGGGAACTAATTGCACCTCTTACTGAACTCCTCAATACCAAACAGCGCTTCCATTGGACCCCCACCAGAGATCAAGCCTTCAAGACGTTGAAGCAAAGGCTCACAACGGCACCAGTACTGCAGTTCCCCAACCAAAACCAACAGTACAAACTTGAGACTGACGCCTCTGACAGGGCCATAGGGGGCGTGCTAATGGTAGAAACTGACAATGGCGTCTTCCTTCCCATAGTGTATGAGTCCAGGAAGCTCACTGACTTGGAACAACGTTATCTCATCCATGATAAAGAGCTGGCAGCCATTGTAAACTGCGTTGAGAAGTGGTGCTGTTATTTAGAAGGAGCAACCTTCCCACCCCGCGTTCTTACGGACCATAAGTCACTCCAGTACTTCAACACGCAGTCCCATCTGACATGCCGCCAAGCAGGATGGGTTGAACGTCTATCCCCCTATCAATTACGCATCAAATATAAACCCGGAAAGGAACTCGTCACAGCTGATGCTCTTTCACAACTCTACGTAGCATCCATCACTGGGGACAACAGTCTGGACCCAGACTGGCCCATGCTCTACCTGCGCCCTGAGGCAACCCGCTACAAGGGCCTTAACTTGGTCACCATCTCCAAGCTGAAGGACAACAAGAGTAAATTCACCATTGATGCTGGAAACGTCTGCCGCCAGGCAGAGACAGGTGAGAAGACGCCTTATATTCCCACCACACAACAAGGAGACACCATCTTGCACTACCACCAAACCTTGGGTCACATCAGAGGGTGTAACCTCTTCAAAATCATGAAAAATAAGGTTTGGTGGCCGCGCATGCGCCAGGACATCTTGGACCTCCTCAAGACATGCATATTGTGTGAAAGGAATACGTCCATACAGGCACCTCCTAAGTCTGTCCTACCCATCAAGGCTATGGAACCCTTCGAAAAGTGGGCCCTCAACATTGTGGGGCTGCTCCCCAAAGACAGACTTGGTAAGAAGTATATTATCACTGCTATTGACTACTTCACGCGTTGGCCAGTAGCCTGGGCCACAACCAACCACACCGCCACCACCGTTACCCGCTTTATTGGCAAAGAGATTGTGACTCACTTTGGGCAACCCAAGTGTCTTATCACAGATGGCGGGCCCAAACTTGTTGGACATCTCATGAAGGCATACTGCGTCAAAAACGCGCTCTAACATATAGTCCTGACCCCCTACCACCCGCAAGCCAACATACGCGTGAAACAGTTAAATGGCTCCCTGGTTCAACTGATTGCCAAACTCTTGCAAGAGCATCCTAATACTGCGTGGACTGAACATCTTCCCACTACCCTACTGATCCTGCAAGCAAGAATCAACAGGGGCACTGGGTTCAGTCCTAACACCCTGGCCTTTGGAACATCTGACGGTCTGACAGGGGTTGAACAGGGGAAACTACAGTCTAAGGTTCCCAACAAGCCCCCCTTAGTGCCAACTCCCTCCCTAGACCAATGGCGTGCCAAAGCCAGAGAAATCAACCACAAGCAGATTGCAGGAGGGACAAAACACCTCAAAGCTAGATACACCATAGGTGACCCCGTCTACACCCTCAATCCCAATTCTGCCAAATTAGATCCCAACCACCTAGGGCCCTTCAAGGTAGCTGCTATCTATGACAACCACACCTACCAACTTGAGGATGCCCAGGAAAACACCAAGAAACTTCACCACAATTGCTTGCGCCCCTGCCGTGCCATCCCCACACAAAGGTTGTTTGTGCGGACCTTCCCAGACCTTCCGCAGACTCCAGTCCTGGTGTCTGACAACAAGCAGGGGGCAAGGGGGGGTGTTGCAACCGAGGTTTGAACCTTGCCTGCTAACGTATCTTACAATACACAGGGGGAACTTGATGAGTTGCCCCTTGACATATCTAACGTTATGAATGAATCTGATGGCAATGTCAAATGGCGGGTACTTCATCCTAATTAGGAGCGTTGCCAATTTGACCCGCTGATCCCCGCACAAGTTATTCCTTGGCTCCAAACCCTACATGGAACTCCCCACTATGCCACCCCCTTGTGGCCTTGTGGCTTCCCCATTTAGTATATTAACCACAATATCCTACAATAAACAAGACCTTATTATTATTATTCTGTCCTTTCCTATTGGACTGTTGTCTTCCCCAATTCCAAATACTGAACTCTCATTGGTTCAGTTGCAACAGCATGATCAATGCCCCGTCCACTTTTGTAACCTTCATGAACAAAGTGTTTGCGCCACACATAAGCAAACATGCCCTAGTGTACCTGGACAATATTATTGTCTACAGACCCTTGGTGGAACAGCACCACAAAGACCTGGAAGAGGTCTTTGCAACCTTGGTACAACACAAACTGTTAGCCAAATCCTCCAAATGCCAGTTCTTCTGGGAGCAACTACCCTTCTTGGGACACATAGTCTCAAAAGACGGCATCAAACCCAACAGTCAAAAGATACAAGCCATCTGCAAGATGCCACCTCCCAAGGACAAGTCAGAACTACGCACCTTCTTGGGAATGGTGGTCTATGTGCAATGCTTCATACCCAACTGTGGCGTCTTGACCGCCCCCTTGTCTGCCATAACAGGCGCCAAGTCTAAGTTTGTATGGACCCCCCAACGTGACCTCTGTTTTAGACGCATCAAAGAAAAGCTCACAGCAGCTCCCATCTTACAATACCCCAAACAATACGGAGAATACCAGATGGAAACCAACGCCTCAGATGCATCCATTGGGGGAGTACTACAAATTAAGAATAGTGATGGTGACTTCCTGCCTGTAGCCTACAAATTGCGCAAACTGACAGATGGTGAGTGTTGATACCCTATTCACAACAAGGAACTGCTGGCCATTGTACATTGCCTAGTCTAATGGCACTGTTACCTAAAACAGCAGGAAGAATTCACAGCACTAACCAATCACAAGTTGCTCATCTATTTCAAGACGCAAGCAAACCTGTCACGCCACCAAGCACAGTGGATGGAAATATTAGAAAGGTTTAACATGCTCATCCAATATAAGCCCAGGGCTGAGCTCGCCATGGCAGACGCCCTGTCCTGCCTGTATGTCTGTGCTTCAAGAGGAGAGAATGGGCTTAACCCAGACTGGCCTCTCTTAGTGCTACGTACAAAAGACAAAGGATTCCATGCAGGCACAACTGACATCACCAAAGAAACGGTCATCAAGAATGAACATCTCTTTGCTGATGTATACAGGACTCTCCACAGAAAAATGTCAGATGACACGACCATTCCTTACATCCCCACACATCAACAAGTTGACACCATTCTTTGCTACCACAGAGATCTTGGGCATACTAAGAGCCAAAATCTATACAAGTTCCTGAAATATAAAGCCTGGTGGCCAACCTTATACCGCAATGTCCAGGAAGTGCTAGAACAGTGTGAGGTTTGCAAAAAGTTTGCTAAAAGCAAAACCCCACCTAAGTCTGTACTCCCCATTTGGACCCAACTACCGTTCAAAGTATGGGCTCTTGACATTGTGGGCCCCATGCCAGGAAAGCACAACAACAAAAAATACATCATCACAGCCATTGACTTTGCAACAGGGTGGCCAGTAGCCCAAGCAGTGAAGGCACACACTGGCAACAATGTACAACAATTTATTGGCAAAGAAATAATCAGCAGGTTTGGAAAGCCAGAGCTCCTGATAACCAATGGAGGCAAAGAATTGACCTTTGAAGACAACAATGTGTACCTCACCAAGAATGGGGTCAAACACACCGTCACAACACCATATCACCCACAGGCCAATGGACGCATAGAGCGGCTTAATAGTACCCTTGTGCAAGCCCTAGCCAAACTCACCGCCAGGAGACCTGAAGACTGGTATAAGCAGCTATCAACTGCATTACATGTGTGCCAAACCCAAGTGAACAGATCCACTAGAAAAAGCCTGTTTGAACTGGTATACGGCACACAGCCAAATATCATTCAAGCATTGACAGGACCTAAGTTGGAAATTTCAAGTCAAGTCCCCCTTGCTTGGATCCTCAAGTAGTAGAGGCCAACAGCAAGCAAGCAGCCAAAGAAAAGGAACAACTACAAAAGACATTTGTTCCCATCCGCAATAGACATGAAGTTGGGAACAAAGTTTGGGCCATGAATGTTGACAAGAGCAAACTACAACCCGAGAAAGTAGGGCCAGCAATCATTCTGAAGGTAAATGACAATAACACTTACCTCGTGCAAGGGCTTGGGAAACACAAGCAAGACAAGAACTTACACCACAATTGCCTACGACCCTGAAAAGCAAGACAGAAACAATGAGAAACCGCCCTGCCTGCCACCAAACAACAACTGATTCAATACGGCGCCCGGGATCCTGACAACCTCCCTGACAACCTTCCCCCAGAGGAGGCCAACCTTCAGCTGGGGGGTGTCAAAACTGCAGGCTTGACCCGCCAGCAAGGTTCCAACCAAGCGGGTTTGTGACCTGCAGTCTGATTATCCGGTCACCTGAAGCCAGACTAGGAAGTCAACTCAAATTACCAAATCCAACAATATGAACAGATGATTATCCTTCACGGTGGATACCTCAATTTGGCGCTTGACTCATTATCAGGATCAAGCCACCCCCTTCTTCCATCCAGCTGTGTGATCACCAATCTTGTTCCTACTATCCTTGACTCACATGAACTATATAATCACTATCTCCCAATAAAGATTATTATCTAGTTTCTAAATATTTTTCCCCATGTAACTCTGCTAAAACAGCACAGTTACAACACAATTAACATTTATTTCTACAATAAAGCAATCTTGCCCTATTATTCACTTGATTTTTTAGTAGTATCTTCTAGTTCAGATGATTGGAATCCCCTATTTGTGGTCTGTAGTCCCCATCTGGCTCTCCTTGTTCCTACCTTGTATCCTGTCTCACGGCCCAGCTACCTTGTTCTTCCCTGGTCCTTGTCCAACCCCTACCCTACAGCTTGAAGAGCTATCTCCTGTTGTAAAGAGTAATGGACCCTTGTTTGATTCACCAACTTTATTTTCTTCTATAAAGAGGGTCCCTTACACCCGTCCATAGTCAGCTAATGCCTCCGCCTATGCCTGGCTTCCTGACAGGGGATCTCAGTAGTAGCAGAACTCAAATTTCTTCAGGAGCATCCCAAAAGCAACAACAGCTGCATTAACAGTGGGAAACAGACTGACTGTTTTTAAATAGGAGTTATATAGAAACAAAATAGGGTTGGCATGCACACAAAAGCAAGAAGCAAAAAGACAGAGGTACTTGACTTGATTTAAGAACTGCTAATAAACTTCTTTCTTCTTTTAAATTGAGAGCTTCAAGCCACTTAATCAAGCGCAACAAGCTTTACAGAACCTGCTCTTGGGGCAGGAAAAGGTAGATGAAGCTCCCCTGAAGGTAAAAAAGTTCAATATACAGCCAGGGGAGCCACAAATATTTAAAATATTGAATCTTTAAAGCCAAAGTTTTTATCAAACAGGATCAGCAAGCAATGCCATGGCCCAGGTTACCATCAGGAAATACTTCAGTCACAGGAAAAGACCTGGCCTGAAAGGCCCAGTAGATGATGATGGTCATTCTCATCACATAATCAGCAGCAGTAGCCCAAAGGTTACATGGTCTCATTTAAGGAATCACTTGTTTAGCTAGCCCCAACAGGGTGAGATAGGCAACTCCAAGCTTGCTGCAGTCATACTGTGTAATGATAGTGACAACAGAGATTTCTCCATTAGTTGTGCTTATCAGCTGGCTTGGCGGGACAAGTTGGCTGAACTGGGCAATACTGCAGAAGAAAATGGGCACAGAGGCTGGACTTATCTCCTGATCTAGGCTTCTTAGGAGAGGAATCAGTGCAAAGATTGATTCTGAAGAGGCAATGAAAAACTTCTCAGTTTCCCAGCACTGGCGCTGGAGCTGTAATCACTCTCTGTTTGACATTAATAACATTAGCAGGCTTATAATAATGAAATAAACTCCTTCAAAGATAAGATATTCAATCTGCATTAGCTAACAGTTATTTATTTGAAGATGTCAACAGTGAGGGGATTTCCAACTTCCCCAGCCGTATACTGGGAAAATAGTTTCTGAATTTGTGATAAATTTGTTGGATAGCTGGTCAGCTTATGAAGTTTCTCCGGCATCAGCATCATATGTTTGGTTGCTTGGGGGCAGCACACTATTTTCAGGCTCGGGGGCTTGGCTCAAACCTTAGGGTCTCCTTGGTGACTTTGAGGGCCCAAATCCCTAACTTCTGAGGGGTTTGACCAATTAGAAACATTTCTGAAGGTAAAGACTGCTTCTGTGGCTGCCTCCAGGTGCGGGTGTCCCCAGGGAATTAATCCTGAATTTTGGAGAAAAGAGGCATCAATTAACAAAACCTTATTCACTAACCCAATTAGGAAATCACAAATCTATACACCTCTAGTTTAGTATAAGATAATAATCTGTCAGGCTCATTTGGGCTATGACAAGCAAGGCCAAAGAGCAGCCAGCTTGCATTTTAAGACAAACTTTCCTAGAATAAGTGGTAAATTATGGGGCACCAAACTCTTGCTGGGGGTAATCAGTTACAAGTGTCAGGGCCCAAGGGGTTCTGACTCTGAACCATTAAATTAAAGATTGGGTGCATCTGATTCATTTATTTCAAGGACCAAAAATGATCACAGATGAAAGGGGAGGGGTCAGGCTTTTTTTATACTGTTTGATCTGATCCTTCCTGATCATTCTCAGAGGCTCTTGGGTCTTTATACAGGAGCTTATTTTGTGAGTCTGAGACATCCACTGATTGTATGGCATCATATTTCTTTGGAAACCTTCAAACCTTTTGCTTTGCTTCTGTCATGAATGACATTTCAATACTTGTATTGAAAACCCAAGAGTTAAACCCCGGTTCCCAGAAGGCGGATCCAACCCTCCAGACCAGTCCAGGACCCGCCAATCTGTTAAGAGATGGGCTCAAATTGGTGAATTACTCCGCGTTCTGCCGGCCTACTACAAAGGACCCTCCAAAGACAACTTGAGTCACACAAAGTGGATGGGGGACCGCCAACTCGCTAAATTGCATACTCAAGTTGATGAGTTACTCCGAGAACCGCCAATCTCCCAAGGACAATCCCCAAATGGTCATCAGATTGATGCTAACCTGGAGCCACCAAAGACCCAAACCTACGCAGCGGTTACAGCTTGCCTTAAAGAGTTTAAAACAAACCCTATTCTCAACTCTGCCAACAACCTGCCAGCATGCCGCCCAGAAGAGGTAGTACAATTGGATTACTCAGGTGACATAGTGAACAGTGGCGGCAAAACAAAGCATCGCCTTTCCAATTTGCCAGAACAGGCACAACCTGGATCTGTCGCCCTTGGGACCCCAAGCCAAGACCCATGTCCCACCAGCACCTTGTCTGCAAACCTGAATCCTGCAAAAATTGAAGGAGTGAAACCCCATGGTATAAAAACCCTGGCGGTATGTTGAAGACCACATCGTCATTTTTGATAATAAAATTTTATGAACCTTTGGTTTGAACAAATCTTACCCTATCTAGTCTTAGTGATCTTCCATCTTAATTCCAGTCAAGTAGATTGCCAGGCTGCCGCCCTTCCCCAAGACCAACCTGCCAAATTGCCCCAGTCATTATACCGTCCCCCAGGAGCCCCCTTTGGACCTGTGCATTTTACTGAATACCGCCCCAACCCGGCCTATTCAGAGTACGACTTGGAAACCATCCTCATTGCTGACCCTTTGGCAAGGACTAGAAGTACCAAGTACATAGGACGCAAAGGAAAGAGGGTTGAGATTCTGCCCTTACTGTTCAAAGACAAGTACAATTACCTGCCTGCCTACTTTGTTCCTATGACTCCTCCTTTAACACCACAACCAGACCGCCCGTTGGAACCCACCGCTGCTGCTGAGACCACCTCTACCCAACTGTTTGGAGTACTCTACATTACTTTGACAGGATTAGTAGATTCTGTGGTCCCCAACTCTGGACCCTGGTCCTTACTCGGGCGTTCTGTATCTTATATTATCAAGTTAGCACCCATTCTATGGTGGGCCCTACCCGCCGGCTCGGTCGTACCTCACCCTGAGCCACCCAAGGCCTCTACCTACAACTGGCTTCCTGACAGCTTCAGTAAATTGTCTGAAAATAGCTCAAATGAAAGCCCCTGCTCTGTGGCTTCAATCTGAGCATAAGAACATCCAAATCTAATCAGTAGCAGCTGAGATACATTAGTGTTTGTCTGGGTGACCTTAATCATAGTCTTCATAGGTCTGATACATAATCTCAATTCCTTTTTGGGATGTGTCAATGCGTTTCTCCAGTTCAAACATTCAGCTCTGCATAGCTTTTGAACTAGTTCCCCTAGGGAGACCATCAAGGTGTTGTTTTGATGGCAAAGATATGCTCTATTGACCCAGGTAGTTAAAACACAACTTGCAGAAATAATAATGTCATGACGGGTCATGACAACAAACCAAAGATTTTAACCCTGGATCAGGAGGGTTGAAAATTTTTCAACTGGTTAGGAGAGCTGACTCTTATTGGGCATGGACTTCTGGGTGGGTTAGCAGATGGATCCATTAAAACTGAAATCAGCTGAGTCTATCAATGTGGCAAGTTCTGATTGGCTATAGTGTATAGCTTTGAGATGGGGGCTGCACCAGGCCAACAAGCAGTCCAAACTTATCTAGGATTCCTCTATTAAAGAAGCAGGAGGGCAAGGGGAGGGACCAGGGACTTGGTTGGGTAAGCCAACACAAATCTTTCATTGATTGTATGGGCCAAATCTCCTAGGGAATTCAAGGGTTTGGCAGGATCTTGAGGTAATCTCTTAGTGCGGTGTGAGAACACAGAACAGTCTAGGGCCAAAGTGGGAAGTACCTTTACACTAGTAGCTGAAATATGAAGCTTCTGATATTTAAAAGATTTGAACTGATAGCCTCAATCAGTTTGATATATGAGTCATATTTCTGGGGTCATATACCCAAAGTACTCTTTCAGAAGTCTAGTATAGTGAGCTAATTATTGTGCTGATAGTGATCCAATTGATACAACCTTTGTAGCATGGGCAAAGTGGTTTAAAGCTTGTCAAGGAAAAAACATAGTTGGAGTTTGTATCGAGCCAGCAGATCTAATTTTATTCTCCTTTCTATGCCCTTTTCTGAAAGGGATTATGAAATGATAGTAGCTTTACGTTGAGTGTGGAGAGTGAGGAGTTTTCTTATTTAACTTATTCTTATGCTTGGCTGGCTACTGATTTTAAAGCTTTTCATTGGGCTGGGAAAAGCTTGAGTTTTAGTGGGATGCTTGCTAGGTGGAGCCCTTTGGTTGGGATTAGGGTTGTGGCGGACCACCCCCAGACAAAAGTTGGATTCTGCTCAGGGTTCCAAAATGTGGGGTTTAAATTTATTAAAAAATACATTTATGTATGTGGGATAGGATCTGATTTTTTGTTGAGGGTTGTCCGCCGCAGCCCTAGTTGGGACTTAAGAAATTTAAATTAAATTGTGGATCATAGAACCCAACAATAGCTTGTCAAGGTCAATAACAATCCGCACCTCCGATTAGAATAGCTGGTGACACTATTTAAACCAAAGTTGAGGCAGAGGCATCTTTGATGGATGAAAGCTTTCTTGGAGGGTTTTACCCAGATGCCAGGGAGGTTAAATTCCCCCCTGGGGCCAGAAGATTGTGGTAGAAAAACCCTGGCCAGCCAGTTGTTCAAGTCTTTGAACCCTTCATTTCGAGAGGAGCTTGATGCCGAAACTGGGAAAAAGAGGAAGCGGGGGCGTATGGAGGGGGAAGTTGTTGATCTGAACCAAATATTGCCTCTTCTATGGACTAGTTATTTCGGTGAAGGTAATGAGATCTTTTAAGCCCTTCGTTTTAGTCAGTGTATTCAGTTTAGGCTCCTGAAGCCATTTTGAGCTGCTGTTATATCAGATACTTTTGGTCTGCTGAATTACTTTTAAATATGAGATCCCTCTGTTATTTTCTGCGTTTGTATAATATTGCTTGTGAGAACTATTGCCGACCACCATAGAAGCCTTCCGTAATAAAAAGAATCGTCAATATAGTTTATTCTGGTTATAAGTTTGTTTAAAAACCTTATTTCTTTATCTCCTAGCCCTGTTTTCGTTGAGTTGCTGTTAACATTTTTAAGGAGTGTCGCAGGAACACGAGGGAGAAAGGTTGATCAAAATAATCAAAGAGCGCATTTCTGCAAAGCTCATAGTCATTAATCTTGTAAGTTATTAGCTGATAAACCAAAGTTTAGTTGGTATTGTGTTTCTCTTTCGGTTTTAACGGATTGAAAAAATCAGGATGAGGTAGAACGCGAAGGAAAAGTCACCCTCGATTATCATTTACTCCGACACCCAATATATGATGTCGATCTGCTAGATCCCGCTGGCCGCGAGGAAGCTATAGCAAAATTTGAGCAGGAGACCCAGTTTTTAATGAAAGATTTGTACAGCAAGCCCAAGTTGGTTTCTGCAGCCTTCTTGTTTGCAGTCCATGAGGTATTTCTATTACATTTGGTGGTGGTGTTATCAAGACCCAAAGCCTGTACAGGGGTCTAGTTTAAAGCTTTAAATATTATTTCGGTTGGTTTTGTATGAAATTAAATTAAAAATAATTAGATTCATCTTTCCCAGAACAAGACCCAAGATGAGATTGATGCACTTGCGGATTCAGAAAAAATACGCCCTTTGGTAATGCGGCTTAAAAATCACTATCCTACCACTCCAATGGGAGGTCTCAAGACCAATATGATAGGTAATGTATTGACTTGGGTTTTTAATGGCTGGTATAGAAAAACTTGTGACAATACATGGAACAGGTACATTTTATGTCGATTAAAGCTAAAATTAAAGTTGTTAGGGCTTCTTCAGTAAAGCCACTGGCGATCCAAGTAGAGTTCGTGTGCCCGTCTTGTCGGAAAAGCCAGACTATTCGGTTTAATGATGGGAAATACCAGGTGCCGCATAGTTGTAATACGACTGGTTGCAGAAGTAGATTCCTCCATCCCGAGCGTGGAATGGATTCAGCGACGATAACTCGTGACTTCCAAACTTTGAGAATCCAAGAGTTGAAAACCAATGACAAGGAGGAAGACCTGGGCCGAGTGCCGCGCACGATCGACTGTGAATTAACGGATGAGCAAGTGGACCAAGTGATTCCGGGTGATGTTGTGGAGTGTACTGGGATTCTCAAGCTACGTAAGACAAATGAAGGGGGAAGCAGAGGAGCCAATACCATGCATGTGGTCTATCTTGATACTTTATATATCGCCAAGGTCAATTCACAGCAAGAAAAAGGACATGTGCGAAGTAAGGATGGCGCCGAGTTCAATGATCAGGACTTGCAGATGGTCGAAGCAGTATTCAATGAGCCACACCTCTTACGTTTGCTTGTTAACTCATTCTGTCATGAAATCTTTGGACATGAGCCTGTCAAGCTAGGCATGCTGCTCGCGCTGTTCGGCGGAAGGAAACGGCATCATCTGCGGCAAGAGGCGGTATCAATCCGTGGTGACCCGCATGTTTTAGTAGTTGGCGATCCTGGTTTAGGAAAGTCTCAAATGCTAATGGCAGCCGTTAACCTCGCCCCGCGTGGGGTTTATGTATGTGCATCCAGTGGGATATCTTCTTCAGGCCTCACCGTAACGCTGGTCAAGGAGGCAGGAAGCAATGACTTTGCTTTGGAGGCAGGGGCTCTTGTTCTAGGAGACCAAGGCTGTTGCTGCATCGATGAATTCGATAAGATGCAGACTGAGCATGCCGCCTTGCTTGAAGCCATGGAGCAGCAGAGTATCTCCATCGCCAAAGCTGGTATTGTGTGCAGTCTGCCCGCTCGAACCAGCGTCATTGCTGCAGCCAATCCCGCAGGAGGCCACTACAATAAAGCCAAAACTGTATCAGAGAACCTGCGAATGGGAGCTGCCTTGCTTTCGCGGTTTGATCTTGTCTTTATTTTGCTTGATAAGCCAGACGTTGTTATGGATGACCACTTATCCCGCCATGTTATGGCCTTGCACTCAGGCAAAGAACTCGGCTCTGTAGCATCCCTCCCCACACTTGATCCCTCGACTCAAGGCCCGATACCACTTGTTCTACGCCTTCGTCTCCCCCCTGGAGAAGCGTTTGATCGTTTACCGACCATACAGTTCCGTAAATACATCGCATATGCCAGGGCCCATGTTCACCCACGCCTCTCCCCTGAAGCCGCCACCATCCTTAAAACCTTTTACCTTGAACTGCGCCGCAATTACCGATCACGAGATGCTGCACCCATCACCACCCGGCAACTCGAGTCCTTGGTTCGTCTTGCGGAAGCCCGCGCAAAAATGGAACTAAGGGAGTCTGTCACAGAACAAGACGCCTACGATGTTGTTGAGCTCATGTAAGACTTAAGTTCGGCCCATCTTACAATGTAGGAAGCTCTCCCTGTTCGACGCTTACGCTGACGACGAAGGAGTTCTTGATTTCCAGCGCTCGCAGCATGGTAACCACCCTTTACTTCCACTCCTCATTTCTAGGCTCCGGCATGACACAAAAGTCTGATGTCAAACGGTACTTTGATCAATAATACCCCACTGACATCTAGGTTCATCGTAAAACTTAACAAAATCTCTGACGAGACCTTCAGCAACAACTTTACCTATACTAGGCTCTACCAGATTTCCAAAGGTAATATCATCTTATGACCTCTAATCACAAAAGATATGAACATGGTTATGAAGACCGATTTCAGAGACTTTGTGGATAAACTAAATCATCACGGCTACTTACTCAAGAAAGGACCAAACTCCTATCAATTAGCTACCATGGACTTTTGAGGTTTAAATAAAATCATTGCTGCTTTATTCCTCTGCTCCATATTTTTTCTTTGACCCGCCCTCGCAGTCTGCAATCTAAAAAACATAAGATGTGATTGAATACGCTTACAAGCCCAATGCATGGATACATTCTTAGAAATATTATACTCAAGTATCATCAGAGTTCACATCTCCACCAACCTCATCCCAGAAGTGCAACCTAGCTCATCTATCACCCCGGGGCATGCCAAGATTTCTTCTGGGAACCACATCTACACAGCCCCATGCCAGGAGAATCCACTCCAAGACGCAACAGAGATGAACTTCATATCCATGAAAAAGCTCAATGCCGCAACAGCTCAACGTGAATCACGAAACTTCCAGCACCCAAGTTCCATCTTTGAACCTAAAGAGCACATTATGCCAATCCACACTAAAACTGTCATCCTTCAAGTTAAGTAAACGTTCCACCAACCTTGCTATTATAAACCCATCAAGGTTACCTATTCCCCCAAGGGGAATATCCAAGACACCTTATATACCTACAGGACATAATCAAAGCCCCCATTATCCAGGAAAAACAAAAAGGGCAACCATCTAAAATCCCCATAACCCCAGAAGGAGGACCTGCTTTTATCAAAGTGAACACAACCATGGGTTAGCTTTGCCTTTGGTGGGGGAGGCAGGGTAGCGCCATGGAATTTCGATCGCCACCAACAGGCATTAGCTATAGCTGTTAGAGAAAGAGAAGCATGGCCAAGTCCCTCCAGCTCTTTGGCAAAGATAGACCAATAGAAAGACTTTTTAGCTTCCCCCAAAGATGAAAAGAAAGAAATGACATGTAAAGGGATTTGCTTCTTTATTGGGAGCTCTGGTACTATATAGAGTCGTTTTAATGGCAGATGAACACATATAAACTTAAGGGATGAATAGATAAAATAGCCATAAAACATGCTAGTGTGGTGGCAGTAAAGAATAGCATGTGGTTTTTCAAACACACAATGGGATCAATTCCAGGGTTAAACTGCCTCCATCACCTGGCTAGATAAATTGAAAACCAACCCTGTAATGATAGGGCCTAGCAAGATGAATTTATCTTCTTATGGCATGACTAAACCCGCTTGGAAATTCAGATTCACAACCAGCAAGGATTCAAAATACCCAACTAGATTGAAAGGCTAAGCCTTAATTTATGACCATCTTAACCTTATTTGAGACTAAAAAGCAAGCCAAGCATCAGGCATCCTGTTAAGAAGCAGAAAAAGTCTATCAAGTGTCAAGTATACATTTTCGAAAAGCTTCATGAATGGCATTTCTCCCAAAATAATTTGTTGAACTTCTTGTGAGGTTTCAAAGCCAGGGCCAGCCACCCCTGTTTCTGCCTTGCCAGATGTCCCTCTGACTGCCAGGCTGTTTTTTGTGCAGTTAGAAATGGTGAATAGACTGGCCAGTCAAAATAGTAGCAATAATTTTCATCAGGACTAAACCCTGGTCCTGCTGCTCAAAATTTGTCTTTTAAAAGGACATTCCAGCCAGCGGGCTAACATTTTTGCTGCTGGGTTTCAACCAAATCCAAACTGGAATTTTACCCAAAGTTCCAAGTTCACATGTGCTGCAATTCATTAATGTCCAATGAGCATTCTAGACCTTTGGAATTTGGGACCCAAGCTAGAAGTTGTTCAGCTGCCTCATGACCCAAAGATGAAAATCCCAAACTTTCAGAAAAACATGTCCAAGCCACTGTTTCCAGGGTCATTAATTTGGATGTTCCTGACCCTCATTTGTCATTTGTGGCTTCTCAACATGAATACCACTCAATTATGATCCCTTCTTTTAGTTTTAACAACTTTTTGGTTAATACAGAGAGAGAACATGATGAAAAAGATCTTTATTTTAATAATAGTGAATTTTAAACTAATGAATTAGGTGCTCAAACAGGGTTTGAGCCTGAGACCTGCTTTCCAGAGGGTTCACAATTGTAAAGATAAGCAAACAATTTATCAATGGTGGATTTTGTGCAAAACATCAACCTGGATCATGATGCCAGCCAATCAGAATCTTTTTCAGCTTGCTGGCATTGACGCTGTTAGTTGTAAAGACCAGGGCTCCATAAAAAAGCCTCTTGTTTCTAAAACTCAGTTAGGGTTCATTGTTTTGTGTATAGTTACAGAAACAGCTGCTTATGACCCTGGTGGTGCATATCTTGTAAGCTGAAACTGAAATAAAAGGTTAGAGAAACAAACTTTAAGTTTTATATTTTGAAATATATGTCTGAGAGCAGCTTTAATTTCCCCATTGTTCCCCAAACTGCAAGATATCCCACCAGCTGTTCTAGACCTTAAGTATATCTCTTTTATCCCAACAGTATAACCAAGCTTTATGTGAAATCATTGTTTTCTCAATCAATAAAGATGATTCAACCCCCCTTTTTAATTTTTTTTCTCCTATTGGTCTTACAGTTATCCTCCATAAAACCACCCAACCCTCCCAGCATGAGAATAATTGGATCAAAATGGTTGATAATTCTTTTGATAGTCCAGCTGGTGTTTGGTTTTGTTTTCTTTGACTTCAAACCAGAGGCTAAGACTAAGGTCTCTTACTGCCAGGATAAGGAATGAGCTTCTGTGTTACCAGGTTGGTGATACACCACCTCTCTATTTTCTGGCTTGTTGCCCATCAAGGATAAGGACAGGCCTAAGTCATATCCAGCTAGTACTAGTTTTCTGAATGTCTTCCATCCTCTTGCCACTGCTTTTGTATTATTTTACTTGGGGGCCTACATGTTTTTAGGGCGTTTAACCCTCTTTTGGGGTGTTATTGCTTATTTGGCAAAATCTTTCATCTTGGAACATGTCGTGTTCTGAGGTGCAGCACAGACACACAACAGGGAATCCTAACCTTAGGATTGGATTTGTACTAAGTCTTGGTTAGAGTGGCAGGGAAGGCTATGTGATTACCTTGTGGCCCTGATTGAATAATATCTACTATACATGGCTAGGGAGGCGCCAAAGTACTGGGAGACACAAAGACAAAAATGTGAATAGAACTTAATTTTTATTGGTGAATAAGAAACAGAATATTTAGTGATTGACAATACCACAAAACACTACCAGGACGGTAGGATCACTTGCCACAAGCATGAGTGGGGCAAGTAAGTTGTGCAGAGTCAGGAAAACAAACAATTGAATTTCCCAATTTGAAGTCAGACTCATTTCAAGAGGCAAAAGCAAAGGAGAGAGATTTGTCCTCAAAATAACCCATCAAAGGCAAAATCAAAACATGGTTAATGGCGGCATTCACAACATTGCCCCCCTCTAGATTGGCCTTAGGGGGGTAGTACTTGTGGAGGAACTTGGCATGCACTCAGGAAAACAGACAACCACTCAAAAGAAGGTTCACACTGTACTCTAACCCTCGTTTGAAGGTCACTTCTAGAGGTCCAACCCACAAGGTGTCTAGCTTGTGACCGCGTCCTCTTACTCTATGCTGATAGTAGAGAATATGGTCCTCAATTTTGAACTCAGGCAAGGGAGAGCGTCAAGCATTGTCATGAGAGAGTTTAAGCACTTTGGTCTTATACGCAGAAGTGTATAAAGTAGCCTGTATATCAATGATGCCATTGACTAGATCTTTGATATGGTCATTGGGATTCATGATCTTATTGGAGGAGAGTAGAGGGGCCACCAAGAGCAACAGAGTGGTGGCCTCCTACCTGTACAGCATAGCAAAGGGAGAATACCTGGTGACACAATGTTTGCTAAGGCAATAAGCAAAGAGAGCAGCAGGTAATTATAGATCCCAGTTTGCAGTGTCAGAGTAAGTGAGTTTCCTCATGATAGAAACCAGAGTCAAAATTGCACACTCAGCCGCCCCATTGATAGAAGTAATATAGGCGGCAGAGAAGGACTGGTGAGACCCCAAGGCTTCAACCACCAAGGTCACTAACTTGGCGTTGAAGTTAGTCTCATTGTCAGACAACAACACTTGAGGGCAACCATGATGGAAGAATACATCTTGTAGCAGAAAGGCGGTGGTTGTCTTGGCAGTGATGTCTTTAGGTGGGCAATCTTCTACCCACTTACTAAAATGATTATCATCAATTAGGATAAAGTGGCAACTGGAGCAGGAGCGGGGGAGAGGTCCTACAGCGTCAATGCTGACAGTGTGAAATGTTTGTTGAGGGGGAACTAGCTTGAACTTGTGAGAGGCAGCTTGAGGTTGCTGGAGCTGGCAATTGTGGCAACTAGCTATAACATCTGGAATCAGCAGGCAAAGATTTTCTCAGAAATAAATTTTCTGGAGCCAGTCATAGGTCTTGGCAATGCCTCCATGTCCTGTCTCCATATGAGCTTGGAGCACCAGCAATAGGCAAAGACTAGGTTTTATATAAGGCAGGTATTGGTCTCACAATTTTTTGAAAAGCTGGTTATCACAAATGAGTGCGTCTTTGGATAGTTTGGACAGGGCAATTCAAACTTCTTCTGTCTCGCTTTCCCAAGAGGAAGGATATCCAATTAACTCATATAGTCAATCAGCCTCAGCAGGGTGTAGAGCAAGGATGTGTGTTCTTGTTAGGGATCCAGTCTATGGGGGGTTCCTGAGAACTTGCGGGCGGTTGGCCCGCGGGCCCGTCAGGGAGGGCCCACCACAAGATTGGAGCTAACTTTACAATATAAGATAACAATTTGCCCAGGCAGGCCCAAGGTCCGCTGGCGGGTATCATAGAATCTATCAAGCCGGTAAGAGTGATGTACATCACCCCAAATATTTTAGTGGAGGTAATTCATTGGCAGCAACAGATTCTTGCAGGCGTATGGGCCGCAGGGTGAGAGGCAGAGTCATGGGGACCAAATACACGGGCAGGTAGTTGTATTTGCTGCAGAATAGCAGGGGAGGAATAGTGATCTTGCGGCATTCCCTTTATACAGTTTCAATCTCTCTAGTTCTCGCCTCTGGATTGTAGACTAGGATTTCCTCTAGGGTGAACTCCAAATACACAGGATTGGGAGGGTACTCAGTGAAATGTACAGGGCCGTAGGGGACTCCTGGTGGACGGTAAAACTCAGGCGGTTGGTCTGCAGTTTCTTGGGGTTATAGGGTATGGAGTGCGGAACTGAAGGAGGTAGACTGTAGATGAAATAGAACTAAAATCAAATATGTAATAACCTGGTTGAACCAAAGGTTCATGTCACTTTATTGCAAGAATGGTAATGGGCATCTTCCTGGTGGTCCAGGGTATAAGTATGCCCATCTGTCATGGGAAAACTTTTATAAATTTCTCTGGCCTGGGTGGTACTGTTTACCTGATCTTTCCAGTCCTTGGTGGCATTCATTGCAGGAGTTAACTCATTGGCTGGTTCAAACTGGGAATACTCTGGTTTCCTTGTTGGGTTGTGGGGTTGGTTATTTCTGGGTGGCCTGCATTTATTGGGAAGTTTCTCTATTTCCTTTCCTGTGGAGGCCTGAGTTATTTTGGGTTCTATGGCTGGGCCTGCCTGCTGATTGGGTGCGTTAACAGGAACCTTTAGTGTGAGAGTTGTCAATATAGATGATTTTGATTCATCCAGATTTAAGGGGATTTCTAAAAATAAGATCTGCCATGGCTTGAGCCCAAAAATCTGTGGGCTGGTGGCCTGCGGGGTCTCAGGGTTTGAATCCTGTAGTTGAGGCTTTTCAGTAATCATGGTCAGTAGGAGTTTGTTATTTGTGACATCATCCCCTTCTCTCCTGTTGCCCTCCTTCTTCCCAGCCCTCTTTTCCAAGTATTGCTGTATGGCTCCGTATGTGTTAGGCAGGTTGGAGACAGGTTCCCATGTGCTTTCTTTGGGGGGGGGGGGTAACCTACCTATTTGATGTAGTACTGTGGGGTCTTGTAGTGGAGGCGGTGTCCATGAATGTACTCCACTTCATATTTGGTTGTGCGTCCCTCCTGAATGGCAGGGGGTTGGTCTTGATCTTCTGGTGGGGAATGGAAGTTCCTTCTTTCTTGAATAGTAATGATTGGTGGAAGATGTTGTGGATTTTCCAAGTGGATGGCAGTTCTAGTTTGTACGCCACTTCTCCTCTTTGCTTTGTAATCTTGTAAGGGCCACAGCGGTGGTGAGCTAATTTCCTACTGTGTACGTGTAGGGGGACATTCTGTGAGTCAAGGTAAACTTTGTCACCAATCTCCAGGGTTTTCCCAGGGACTCTTTTCCTGTTGGCAAACACCTTGTAGGTCTTAACAGAGTGGGTCAGGTTTCTTAGGCAGGTTTCTTGAGTGGTGTGTATTTGTTCAATCCAGGTTTGTCCTGCTGTGTTCTGTTCCTTGCTGCCAATACTAGGGTCCCATGATAGATCAAACCCATAGTTGGCCTTGAAGGGGGACATACCGATGGATGAGTGGTCTTTGCTGTTATAGGCATATTGCCCCATGGGTAACATCTCTGCCCAGTTGTCTTGGTCTGCGTTGGTGTAGCATTGCAGGTATTATTACAAGATTTGGTTGACCTGTTAAGTTTGTCTGTCCGTCTGTGGGTGATAGGAGGTCAATACACAACATTTTATTCCAAGATCTTTCATCACTTGGGTCCAGTAGTGGGAAGTGAACTGGGGTCCGTGGTTGGTGATGATTTCTTCTGGAGTGCTGTGTTGTGTCAAGATGCGGTCGTGGAAGTGTCTGGCAGTCTCAGCTGCCGTGCAGTGGGTAGTGGTTGGGAGAAAATACGCCATCTTTGTGAAGCGGTCAACCATGACTAGGATTGCATCAAAGGATTTCAAAGGGGGGAGCTCTAAAATGTAGTCCATTGACACTGACTTACAGGGTCCAGCAGGGATGTCCAGAGGCCTCAGTAGTTCTTCTGGCTTTGATTGACGTGTCTTGGTTCTTCTGCAGGGTTTGCAACCATTGATGTAGGCAGCTACTTCCTTGTCCATGCCTGGCCATGTGTAGTTCTGCTTGATGCTTAAGAGGGACTTGTGTCTATCAGGGTGACCGGCCATCTCTGAGTCGTGGTGGTCAATAATTATGTTTGGGTTGGGCCTTTGGGTACATAGACTCTGTTGTGGAGCAGCAGGGTAGCGCCTTTCAGGGAGTATCATTTCTTTGAATGATGGTAATATGGGTCCTTTAGCAGGGCTTTGACTATTTTGGTTGAATAGGTGTCCTGTTTCTGGGCTCTTATCACGTTGGTTTTGCTGGCGGCAATCTTCAAGTAATTCAGTTGTATCCCTAGGCTGGCAGGGTCTAGTAGTGTGTGGGTGTTGCAGTCCTTGATTTTGGTGGAGGAGAGAATCATGTTGGCTCCCCTGCTCAAGGCGTCAGGTACCATATTCACTTTTCCTGGCTTGTAGTCTATGGTCAAGGTGTAGTTGGCTAGTTCTAAGGCCCATCTTGCTTGTCGTTGGTTCAGCTGACGTAGTTTGAAGAAGTAAACTAAGTTCTTGTGGTCTGTCAGAACTTTTACTGGGTATTTGGCACTGCACAAGTACCTACACCAATGCTTCAATGTCTTCATTATAGCTAGCATCTCTTTGTCGTATATTGGGTAGTTCCCTTCAGCTGGTAGCATTTTCTTGGAGTAATATGCTACAGGATGTAGCATACCATCCCCTCCTTCCTGAAGAAGGACCCTGCCCACCACAAAGTTGGATGCGTCTATTTCCAGCACAAAAGGTTTAGATGGGTCAGGCATTGCCAGGACTGGAGCAGAGGTGAACACAGGTTTCAGGGTCTCAAACGCGGAGGTGCACTCCTCAGTCCAGACAAACTGGACCTTGTCAGAGCAAAGGCGGATCAGGGGCAGAGGAATCTGAGGAATTTTTGGATGAAATCCCTGCAATAATTTGCCAGACCCAAAAAACTTCTCACATCTTTCCTGCATTTGGGTACTGGCCAGGTTGTCACTGCTTCCACTTTGTCTTGTGCCATGGCAAACCCGCCAGTCTTTACCACACATCCCAGGAATTTGACTTCAGACTGAAAGAATTCACACTTCTTTAGCTTGGTGTATAGGTTGGCCTGTGAGAGTTTCTCCAGTATACAGTCAAGATGTTGGAGGTGTTCCTTGTGTGACTTGCTGTATATGAGGATGTTGTCCAGATATGCGACACACAATTGGTTGAGGTACTTGCCTATGATAGAGTTGATCATCCTTTGGAAAGTACTGAGTGCATTGCACAAGCCAAACGACATAACAAGGTATTTGTACAACCCATATCTGGTTTTGAAAGCCATCTTGTATTTGTCTCCTTCTTTGATTTTGATCTGGTTTAAAGTGTCTCTCATGTCAATTTTTGAGTACACCTGGGCTCCAGTCAGTACATCACAAAGGTTGTCAGCAATGGGGATGAGGTAGCAGTTCTTCACTATAATGTTGTTCAATTTTTGGTAGTTCACGCAGGGACACATTCTGCCATCCTTCTTCCCTACAAACAGCATAGGTGATGAGCAAGGGGCCTTTGACACCCAGATGAACCCTTTTTTGTCATGTTCTCTAGGTATGTCTTCAGGGCTACTGGTTCACAATGATTGCAGCTGTAGATGGGGCTGTTATGTGGTTGGATTCCTAGTAACAGGTCTATGGCATGGTTGTAGATTGAGTGGTTGGGGAGATGGGTTGCTGCTTCCTCGCTGAAGACGTGGTTCCACTTCTCTAAAGAGGCAGGTAGGATCCCCACTGTGGGTTCCATTTTCAGGGTCAGGAGTGTGTTGGGTCTTTTGCTGGTTGGACCCAGCTGGAATGGCATCACATCACACAAATTATCTCCCTTCAAGGCGACTGTTTGATTACAGAAATTCAGGATAGCGCCATGTCTTTGGGACCAGGAGTCTCCTATGATTAAGAGATGGGGAAGTCCTTTCAGGATGATGGGAAGCGCTGGGTAGGTGTTCTGACTAATTTTCAATGGCAGCTTGGCTGCACACCTAAATCCCAAGTTGTGAGAGCTGTTTCCCATGATTACGTTAACACCTTCAGTGGTGGCCTTTAGTCCTAGGTCCTTTGCAAGGGTGGCGTCAGTGAAACTCTCCTAAGCTCCAGTATCAATGAAGGCTTCAACAGTCTAGGATGTTGTGAATGTTTTTGCCTCAACTTGGATAAATTTGTAAGACTGGGTAGAGGTGTTTATTTGTGCCAAGGAAACTGTGGGGCCACTCTTCTTGGGGTAAGCCTTAGTGAGGTGGCCGGGTTTGTAATAGTAGAAACACAACCCTTCACAGTAGTGGTGTTGTAATTCATTGGGGAACATTCCTGGTCTGTTGGGCGTCGGGGCTCAATTTGTGCGCTGAGTGTGAGAGGGAGCGCCTTCTTGGTTAAGGCTCAATCCTCTACACAAAAGGAGTAGTTCATCTAGGCCAAGCGTAGGGGGATGATGTTTAAGGAGCTCCTTCAAGGCAGGACAGGCTCCTTGGTGGTAAAGATGGCTGGTAATTTGTCCTCAAGTTTGGTTCTGGCTTTCAGTTTTAGGAACTTGTTGATGTAGGTTTCTAGAGTGTGTGATCCTTGTCTGATTGTTGTAACTGTGCTGTTTTAACAGAGTTACAAGGGGAAAAATATTTAGAGGATAGATAATAATCTTTATTGTGAGATAGTGATTATATAACTATTGTGAATCAATGGATAGAAGGAACATGATTGGTGATCACACGGCTGGATGGAAGAGGGGGTGGCTTAATCCTGTTAATGAGTTAAGCGCCAAATCAAGGTATCCACCGTGAGGGATCATTGTTTGTTTGTGATGATTGATTTGGCAATTTGAGTTGACTTCTGGGTCTGGCTTTGAGTGGCCAGGTAATTGGATTGCGGGTCACAAACCTGCTTGGTTGGAACCTTGCTGGTGGGTCAAGCCTGCGGTTTTGACACCCCCCTCCCGGCTGAAAGTTGGCCTCCTCAGGAGGCAGGTTGTTGGAGAGGTTGTCAGGAGCCCGGGCGCCATATTGAACCAGTTGTTGTTTGGTGGCAGGCAGGGCAGTTTCTCATTGCTTCTGTCTTGCTTTACAAGGTCGTAGGTGGTTGTGGTGTAACGTCTTGTCTTGCTTGCGTTTCCCAGCCCTTGCACAAGGTAAGTGTTATTGTCGTTTACCTTTAGGATTATTGCTGGCCCTACTTTCTCGGGTTGTAGTTTGCTCTTGTCAACATTCATGACCAAGACTTTGTCCCCAACTTCATGACTTTGATGGATGGGAATGAAGGTCTTTTGTAAGCGTTCCTTTTCTTTGGCTGCTTGTTTGCTGTTGGCCTCTATTACTGGAGGATCAGAGCAAGGGGGGACTTGACTTGGGATTTCCAGTTTGGGTCCTGTCAATGCTTGAATGATATTAGGCTGTGTGCCGTATATCAGTTCAAACGGGCTTTCCCCTGTGGATCTGTTCACTTGGGTTTGGCACAAAAGTAATGCAGTTGGTAGCTGCTTATACCAGTCTTCAGGTCTCCTGGCGGTGAGTTTGGCTAAGGCTTGCATGAGGCTACCATTGAGCCGCTCTACGCGTCCATTGGCCTGTGGATGGTATGGTGTTGTGACGGTGTGTTTGACCCCGTTTTTGGCAAGGTACACGTTGGTGTTTTCAGAGGTCAATTCTTTGCCCCCATTGGTTATCAGGAGTTCTGGCTTTCCAAACTTACTGATTATTTCCTTGCCAATGAATTGTCGGACGTTGTTACCGGTGTGCAATTTCACTGCTTGGGCTACTGGCCACCTTGTTGCAAAATTGATGGCTGTGATGATGTATTTTTTGTTGTTGTGCTTTCCTAGCATGGGGACCACAATGTCCAGAGCCCATACCTTGAACGGTAGTTGGGTTTGAATGGGGAGTACAGAATTAGGCGGGGTTTCACTTCTGGCAAACTTCTCACAGACCTTGCGCTGTTCTAGCACTTCCTGGACATTGCAGTATAAGGTTGGCCACCAGGCTTTATGTTTTAGGAATTCATATAGATTTTGGCTCTTAGTATGTCCAAGATCTCTGTGGTAGCAAAGAATGGTATTGACTTGTTGATGTGTGGGAATGTAGGGAATGGTTGTGCCATCCAACATCTTTCTGTGAAGAGTCCTGTATACGCCAGCAAAGAGGTGCTCATTCTTGATGACCGTTTCTTTGGTGATATCAGTTGTGCCTGCAGGGAACCCTTTGTCTTTTGTACGGAGCACTAGGAGAGGCCAGTCTGGGTTGAGCCCATTCTCTCCCCTAGAAGCGCGGACATACAGGCGGAACAGGGCGTCTGCCATGGCAAGTTTGACCCAGGGCTTATATTGGATGAGCATGTTAAACCTTTCTAAGATTTCCATCCATTGCGCTTGGCAATGTGACAGGTTTGCTTGTGTCTTGAAATTGATGAGCAACTTATGATCAGTTAGTGCTGTGAATTCTTCCTGCTGTTCCAGGTAACAGCGCCATTTGACTAGGTAGTGTACATTGACCAACAGTTCTTTGTCATGGATTGGGTATCAACACTTGCCATCTGTCAATTTGCGCGGCTCATAGGCTATGGGCAGGAAATCACCATCACTATTCTTGATTTGTAGTACTCCCTCAATGGATGCATCCGAAGTGTTGGTTTCCATCTGGTATTCTCCGTCTCATTTGGGGTATTGTAAGATGGGTGCTGTTGTGAGCTTTTCCTTGAGACGTCTGAAACAGAGGTCGCGTTGAGGGGTCCATACAAACTTGAACTTGGTGCCTGTTATGGAGGATAAGGGGGCGGTCAAGACGCCACAGTCAGGTATGAAACGTTGTATGTAGGTGTCACAAGTGACAAACTCCTGTCAACTATGATAACTAAAAGGCCTCAACTATGGGAGTCAAACCCTGGCATCTTGCAGGCTGCCAGTCCACAGGGCCAGCCTCCCAGCTGCCCACAGTTTTTGGGGTTCAAATCAGGATCAGATTTGACTTTAGAGAATCTCCTGAAGTTTGATGAGCCAAGTTTGCCTACAATGATGCCTCCTGCGCTAGGGGTTCCTGTTAACCCAACCAATCAACAGGCCAGGATAGCCACAGACCCCATAATAACCCGGACCACATTGGAAGAAGAAACAAAGATACCTTCCATGAGAAGCGGGCCACCCAGAGATGACCCGTCCCGTGACCTGGTTAAAGAATTGGAGTGCTCTAGTTGCAAGTCAGCCAATGAATTAGCCCTCACAATTGTTGCCACCAAGGACTGGGAGGACCAAGTAGATGGGGAAACCCAGGCCATGAAAATCTTTGAAAGTTTTGCCATGACAGATGGGCATACTTATACCCTGGGCCGCCAGGAAGATGCCCATTGTCATCCTTGCAATAAAGTGACATGAACCTTTGGTTCAACCAGATCATATCATACTTGTTATTAGTTTTATTTCATCTTCAGTCTACTCCTTGCGGCCCTGTTTCCTGTACTCACATACCCCTAGAAACCGCAGACCAGCCGCCCAAACTTTACCGTCCACCAGGAGCTCCCTTTGGCCCAGTACATTTTACTGAGTACCCACCCAACCTGGCGTATTTGGAGTTTACCCTGGAGGAGATCCTAATCCACAACCCTGAAGCTAGAACCAGAGAGAATGAAACCATGTACAGAGAAGGCGTCAAAATCATCATACCTCCTCTGCTATACCAAGACAAGTATAATTTCCTGCCTGCATATTTAGTTGCAATGACGCCGCCCCACACCCTGTGGCCCAACCGCCCACAAGATTCTGTTGCCACTGATGAATCCACCTCTACCCATATATCTGGAGTGATGTATATCACCCTCACTGGGTTGATTGATTCCATGGTGCCTACAAGCGGGCCTTGGGCAATACTTGGAAAATTAAATCTTATATTGTAAAGTTAGCCCCAATCCTGTGGTGGGCTCTCCCTGCTGGGCCCGCGGGCTGTCCGCCCGCAAATTCTCAGGAACCCCCCTCAGGTTGGATCCCTGACAGTAGGCCACCATTCCCAAGAAGGTGTGTAGTTCTGACTTGTCCTTCGGAGGTGGCATTTTGCAGATGGCTTGTATCTTCTGACTGTTGGGCTTGATGCCGTCCTTTGAGACTATGTGTCCCAAGAAGGGTAGTTGCTCCCAGAAGAACTGGCATTTAGAGGGCTTGGCTAACAGTTTGTGTCATCAAGGGTTGCAAATACTTCCTCCAGGTCCTTGTGATGCTGCTTTACCGAGGGGCTGTAGACAATGATATCGTCCAGGTACACGAGGGAGTGCCTGCCTATGTGTGGCGTAAACACTTTGTTCATGAAGGTTACAAAAGTAGACGGGGCATTGGTCATGCCAAAGTTGAGTACCATGCATTTGTAGGAACTGTACTTGGTGCAGAAGGCTGTCTTGGGGATGTCTTCTTCCTTGATACAAATCTGATTGTAGCCTGCAGTTAGATCAATCTTGGAGAAGATGGAGGCTCCTCCCAAGGCGTCAAAGAGATTGTCAATTAGTGGCAATGAGTAACAATTCTTAATGGTGACTTTGTTCAAGGCGCAGTAGTCTGTGACCAGGCGCAAGGTTCTGTCCTTTTTAGCCACAAAGAATAAGGCGGCCCCAAAGGGAGACTGTGAGGGGCAGAGAAGTCCTTTTTCTAGTGCCTCCTTGAGATAGGCGCACAGGGTGTTGTCCTTGTTTGGGGTCAGCCTGTAAATGGGCGTGCCTTGGGTACAGCCCCCTTGAGTTGGATAGAGTGTTGGATGTGCTTCTCAGGGGGTAACCCAGGTAACACTTCTTTAAAGATTTCTTGGTGACGGGCCACAATGTTGCAATCTTGAGGCGTGGAGGTGTCCTGGTGGTCCTTGAAGTGTATGATTTTGTAATGACAGGAATCCCAGTCAATTTCTTTCAGGTTTTCCTTCTTGTCCACAGTCTCCATGATTTGTACAAAGACGTGGTCTCATAGGAGTCAGTCTACAGAGTCTGGGTAGATTTGGTGGTTGACACCTTTGCGCTTGATGGTCAGCACTGAGGTTGCCAAGTCTATGTGAGGGTTTTTTCTCTGCAGCCATTATAGTCCCAGTACAATGTCAAACTTAGGGAAGTCAATGATGGGACCTTGGATGGTGGAGTGGAGGTTCTCAAGCATGACAGAGAAGGGAGCAGTTTCTTTTGTCACGGCAATGTGATTTTCATCAGCCAGGACCACGTTTTTAATCCGCAAAGGATTAGTGGCCAGCTTGAATTTATCCACAAAGCTGCTGTTGACTAAGGTTTGATCTGCGCCTGAGTCCAAGAGTGCTGAGCCTATGTAACTACAAAAGCAGAAAGGATAGGACATCAATTTATTGGGATGTCTGGCAATGGTGTATAGCACCGGGCCTTCCAAGGGCACTTGGATCATTGGGCATTGGTCCACATCCTCAGATTGATATTCATTGTTGGGCGAGTCAGGAGTTGCGTGGGAAGAGCTTGGCTTGCTTAGTGCTCTCCCCGGGATTTTCCCACATCTTGGTTGCCTTAGTGGCGGTGACACAGAAATGGGTACAATTTGATTGGCCGTTATTTCCATTTCCATTCCCATTTGATCCTGTGGGTTTGTGGTTGTTGTTGTTACCATTACCTCCAGGAGGTGGTTGCAAGGAGCGCCCACTTGAATGTGAGTCTTGAGTCTCTCCTGTTTCCCAGTCTGTGCCTTGTGCAGAGTGTTGGAGGTTTGTTCCGCTTTTTCTGCTTCCTGGTACAGGCTTTGTAGGTTGGCAACTTAGTCCAGGTTCACATGTCTCACTACGTGCAACTTGAGAGCGTCATAGTACATGAGGTGTGTTGCTGGAGTGTCAAAGGCCATGTTGGATGGGGCACAGAGACAGAGTTCCTTGTAGGCGCGGGTGAGTTCTTTAACAGTGCCTGTCTGGATTAGGTTCTTTACTTGGTGTATGATCATGAGTACTGTATCCTTAAGCACAAATCTCGCCAAGAAGACCTGTTTGAAGGTGTACCAGTTCTTGTTGGTGTGCTCTTTGTGCCACTTGTTGCACCAAGTGCCAGTGTCATGGGTCAGACAAATGAGAAACTCCGCAATCCAAAACCGCTGCGGGCACTCCATCTGAGCCAACTTGCTTTGGGCAGACTGAATCCATATGGCAGCATTGTTGACGTTGGCCCCCACAAAGGGTTCCAAGGCAGTACTGCAAAGTCTTTGTGTAACATAGGCGGGCATGGTGGTTTTGTCAGTTGGTTATGGCGCTGATGAGGGAGCCTGAAAGAACCCTTGCGCAGACATGGCATTGAAGGCGGGTAGCAGAATCACTGTGTTTTAGTAGAGAACAAAACCATCAGGTATCTGGGTACCAGGAGTGTATGGCGTCCAGTCAGGCAGGAGGCCAGACATAATTCTGTTGAGGATTTGTTGGCCACAGCGTGTGCGGGCAACAGGCGGAATTTTTCAAGATAAGGTAGGATGGAGAGCCTACCTGTGCTACCAATGTTGTAACCGTGCTGTTTTAGCAGAGTTACAAGGGGAAAAATATTTAGAGGATAGATAATAATCTTTATTGTGAGATAGTGATTATATAGCTATTGTGAATTAATGGATAGAAGGAACATGATTTGTGATCACACGGCTGGATGGAAGAGGGGGTGGCTTGATCCTGTTAATGAGTCAAGCGCCAAATCAAGGTATTCACTGTGAGGGATCATCATTTGTTCATGTTGATTGACTTGGTAATCCGAGTTGACTTCTGGGTCTGGCTTTGAGTGACCGGGTAATCAGATTGCGGGTCACAAACCCGCTTGGTTGGAACCTTGCTGGCGGGTCAAGCCTGCAGTTTTGACATGATGTCTAGTAAACTGATGAGGGCGTGATGTCGGTTGTCTTGGTTGTTGACAGTGGCCATCAGTTCATTCTCAAATTGCAAGTAGTCCAGGCAGAACTTGACGTCCTTGGCGGTGGCCTTCCTAAACCAGTCCAAGGCATCACTAGAGAGCATGGAGGCCACTCCAAGGACTTTCTCAGTGTTGTTGGAGTATGAGTTTGTGTTGGCCTGAAAGTAGAGACGGAGGACTAGCATAGCTCTTCTGGCTTCTTCTAGAGTGAGCTTCCCCATCTGCGGCATGTCCACCTTGGTTGTGGTCTGATTTACTATAATGTTCTGAGCCTGCAAGTTTGGGGTCTTGGTCTTCTTGACGCCAAGCATGGCATCCTTTGGCTCTGTAATGGTTTGGTATTGGATTGCTGATGCATTTAGGTTGGTAGCTAGTTTGTATTCATAGTAAGATGATATCAATAAAAGTAGCATACAAGATGCCCCAAGAGTCATCAACATCTTGGGGCCCAGCTTACCGTGTTTAAGATAAATTGCCATAATGTCAGGGATCCAGCCTGTGGGGGGTTCCTGAGAACTTGCAGGCAGTTGGCCTGCAGGCCCGGCAGGGAGGGCCCACCACAAGATTGGAGCTAACTTTACAATATAAGATAACAATTTGCCCAGGCAGGCCCAAGGTCCGCTGGCGGGTATCATAGAATCTATCAAGCCGGTAAGAGTGATGTACATCACCCCAAATATTTTAGTGGAGGTAATTCATTGGCAGCAACAGATTCTTGCAGGCGTATGGGCCGCAGGGTGAGAGGCAGAGTCATGGGGACCAAATACACGGGCAGGTAGTTGTATTTGCTGCAGAATAGCAGGGGAGGAATAGTGATCTTGCGGCATTCCCTTTATACAGTTTCAATCTCTCTAGTTCTCGCCTCTGGATTGTAGATTAGGATTTCCTCTAGGGTAAACTCCAAATACACAGGATTGGGAGGGTACTTGGTGAAATGTACGGGGCTGTAGGGGACTCTTGGTGGACAGTAAAACTCAGGTGGTTGGTCCGCGGTTTCTTGGGGTTGTAGGGTATGGAGTGCGGAACTGCAGGAGGTAGACTGTAGATGAAATAGAACTAAAATCAAATATGGAATAACCTGGTTGAACCAAAGGTTTATGTCACTTTATTGCAAGAATGGTGATGGGCATCTCCCTGGAGGTCCAGGGTATAAGTATGCTTATCTGTCATGGGAAACTTTTAAAAATTTCTCTGGCCCAGGTGGTACAATTTACCTGATCTTTCCAGTCCTTGATGGCATTCATTGCAGGAGTTAATTCATTGGCTGGTTCAAACTGGGAATACTCTGATTTCCTTGTTGGGTTGTGGGGTTGGTTATTTCTGGGTGGCCTGCATTTATTGGGAAGTTTCTCTATTTCCTTTCCTGTGGAGGCCTGAGTTATTTTGGGTTCTATGGCTGGGCCTGCCTGCTGATTGGTTGCGTTAACAAGAACTTTTGGTGTGAGAGTTGTCAATGTAGATGATTTTGATTCATCCAGCTTTAAGGGGATTTCTAAAAATAAGATCTGCCATGGCTTGAGCCCAAAAATCTGTGGGCTGGTGGCCTGCGGGGTCTCAGGGTTCAAATCCTGCAGTTGAGGCTTTTCAGTAATCATGGTCAGTAGGAGTTTGTCACTTGTGACAGTTCTGGATAATCCATCACCATTCTGATGTTGAATCCTGGGACAATATATATCACAGTGAAATTGTAACCTTGCAGGCAGAGAGCCCATCTAGCTAGTTGTCTTTCTGGTTCCTTAAGCTGTTGTGACCACTTAAGCAAAGCGTGGTCAGTGACCACAGTGAAATGGGTGCTATACATATAATGAAATAACTGTTTGACTGCATGCAACACAGCAAGGCACTCTTTCTCTGTGATGCTGTAATTCTTCTCATGCTTGTTTAGGACACAAGAAGTATAAGCTACAGTGTGATTCACACCCTCCTCATCTAATTGAGTCAAGATGGCCCCAATAGTAAGGTTGCTAGCATCAGTTTAAAGGATTAATTACTTATTGTAGTCAGGATACACTAGGATGGGAGCCGCTTTGAGTTTTTGTTTAAGGATCTCAAAGTCTTATTGCTGACTAGCAGTCCATTTGAAAGGGACATTACACAGCAGTTGGACCAAGGGTTTGCTAGTGTCAGCAAAATTGGGGATAAATTGTCTGTAGTATCCCATCATGCCAAGAAAGACTTGTACTTCTTGCAAGTTGATGGGCGGAAGCATTTTGTCAATGGCCTCAACTTTCTTGGACATTGGGCAATTTCCGGTCTGGGTTACCTCATTGCCCAAGAATTCAAGGTGTTCCTTGAAGAAAGAACACTTAGATAGTTTCAACTTAAGGCTAGCCTCTCAAATCTTTACAAACACTTCTTTAAGGTGAGCCAGGTGATTTTTAAAGGTAGCGCTGGACTGTTATAACATCCAATTAAACTAGGACACATGAGAGCTTCAAATCACAGGAGATGGAATCCATGGCTTGTTGGAAGATAGCCGGGGCAATGCAGAGTCCTTGCAGCATACAGGTAGGCTCAAACAGTCTTTCATAAGTGATGAGCACGGCCTTCTGTCTATCCTTGTGAGAGCAATCAACTTACCAGTACCCTGATTCTAGATCCATAGAAGAGAAGAACTTAGAGCCTCCAAGGCAGCAGAGAGCATCATCAATATGCAGCAAGGGGTAGGAGTTCTTTTTGATTAAGGAGTTTAGTTGTCAATCCCATCAAAATACAATGGCCTCTATCCTTCTTCTTCAGTATGAGCAAGGGCGAGGCCCACAGACTTTGGGAAGGAGCCAGTAGCCCAGCTTCTAAAAGTTGTTTGAGCTCTTTAAACACCTGAGCATCCTCTATGCAACTGCAGCAATAGGGTTTAGTGCAGAAGGGGGGAGCGTCACCAGTATCAATCTGGTGAATAACTCCTTTGGCTAGACTGCAGTCAGTGCTATATTTAGCAAAGATATCTGAAAACTGATCTAGAAAATCAAGCACCTCCATCTGTTGGACCGGGGATAGCTGCAGGAAATCTTGTGCAGTGAACAAGGATATGACTTGGGGCTTGTCTTCAGGTAAATTAAAATACTGAAATGTACCAAAAGGATGTAGCAATAGGACATTGGGCGCATTCAGCAACTTGACCTAGCTAACAACTTTCCCTCTAGACACATGTATGGGGAGAGTAGTTAAGTTGGCAACCAGAATTGAATGGCAACCCCCAGAATTAACTCATACAGAATGGAACATCCTCCATGTCAACAATTCTCAAAAATATTTTTTTTATTTTCAATATTAAAGATTATTTTTTTCTTGATTAAAAATTGACACTGGTAATAGAAGCAGTGTTTGTTTTTTATTTTGAGCTTTTAATTGAAATTATAAAAGATAAAGCAAAAACAATTTTTAAATTTGTCAACATGGGGGATGTTCCATTCTGTTTGAGTTAATTCTGGAGGTTAACAATTGAATAGGGTCTTTATGGGAGACATCCAATATTCCTGGAAAGAGGTAGGGTTTGTTTCAGCCTAGCAACGGAGGAGAGTATAACTCTAGTAATGTGCACTCAGGTAACTCATATGATATTTGGGAGTCTAGGATAGCTTGAGATCCAGAGGGAATGGTTACAGAGGAAGTGGCCAAGAGAGGAATCCCTTCAAACGCAGGGCAAGCCATGGGAGGACACTTCATGCTGGACAAATGGGTATGGTATTTTAGGGTGAAAACACTGGTGGGATATTCTAAGGAAAATGTCTTCAGGCTTTTCCCAGGGACTTTAACAGGCTCTTCAAAGATCAGAGGGACTTTGTACCCTAAGATAGAGAGGTAGCCATCCTTCAAGTTGATTATCCCATTATATTCCCTAAGGAACTGGGTGCCAACTAAGATATTGTAACTCTCATTTTCCAAGATAACTTCTGGCGCAGCTAGAAGAAGTTTGTCAAACTGCATGGGTAGAGCAGAGTATGCCCTATGGCGCGGGTCATAGACAGTCCAGCTGTGCCATATGACTGGTGATAATTAAGGTCAGGGGCAAGTTTGAGTTTCTTCACCAACTTGGAGGAGACAACGTTGACAGGCAAACCAGTGTCTAGAACGGCCTTGATCTTCACTTTTTGAATGGATATTCTACTTGAGTGGTAGTGCAACCAAAGGGGGGAAGGACAGCCAAAATATCTTGAGCCTCTGCTAGTTCCTTATCCCACTTCTCAATCATGCATCTTAACCCTTGGAACTCCTTATAAACATTCTGGAGAGGGAGAAAAATAGATACATTCTTGAAGACAGCGTCAGCAACCTTGGCAGCTTCTTCTGACAACTCCACTAGCATGGGGGACCTCTTAGCCTGAGTGAGGTAAGGGCAAGAGACAATTTCTTTGGCTTCAGGAAAAGGCTTAGCAGTAGTTTTAGTCTTTCCTGAGTGAAATTTATAGGAGACTGTAACGGTTTCAGGAACATCCAGAATAGAGTACCCATATGCATCAGCGTCAACAGTATCAGAGTCATCCAGGTCAGAGTCATCAGAAATATCGCAGAACAAGAGGAGGATAGGAGGAGCCTCATTATCAGCAGGCTCAGAGTTGGCTATAGAGGGAGGTATTGAAAGAGACTGGGAAGAATTGTCAACCAAGAGCGTCTCTGCCTCTAGGTTGACTGCTCTTTTACTGCCAGCTCTTTCAGATCAGCTCCTTCAACCCGCTGGTTGGTGCAGACTCAAGAATGATGACCTATCTGACCACAGTTGTGGCAACCTTGGCATTGAGGGGGAGTTTGCAAGTTCATGGTAAGAATGTGAGGACCACAGGAAGATGAACCAGAGTTATAAGTAGCTTGACCTTCCCTAACAACTGCTCCAGAGTGGGTAAGGTACATATCCTGCAACAACGTCTTTATGCTCTTCATGGAGGAAAGCATAGCCTTATGGACTTTGAAGTGAAGGCACAGAAGTTGGTTAACCTTGAGGGCTTGAGCTTAAGCCATGTAGGCTTCATGGGCAGTTAACTGTCTACTTGTGATCAGTTGCTGTCCTTCAATGTAGATTATGTCTGCAAACTTGGCTAGCGTCTCTTTAGGCTTGAAAGCAATATGCATGAAGGTGTCCTTCTTTACTTCCAGGATAAGGTTACCACCAAACTCGTCAATCAGAAGCTTCTTCATATCTTCCCACGTCTCAATGGAGGACAGCTCAGGAACCACCACCTCCTGGCAAGTTGGATGTAGACAGGTCAGAATATGTTCTTTCTTAACTTTGTCTGAAGCTTGTTGCATGGCAGTTTTATAGATAGTCAGAAAAGCTGCAATAGTTGAGGTTTTTGGATTGAAGACTTGCTTAAAGGTAGGCTTGAAGTGTGTTTTGGGAGTTGGACCACCATTGTTGCTATTGAGTATGTTTATATGCGGGGAAAACTCTGCCTCAGATTCTGAGGGGGGCTGCCTAGCCCATAGCTGACAAACACTTTCTTCAAGGGTAGTCAGGGTCTCAACAGCGCGGGCACCCGTATTAAAAGCTTGAGTGGTCTGTTGTGCAGTGATATCTAGGCATTGACCTTGGGTGATCACTATTGTGGAGAGCTCAGTCAGTCGAGAAGTAAGGGATGGTCCCACTGAGAGGCAAGGGGCAAACCTATCATTCACAGAGTCAATCACGTCTTTCATCTCTTGTACGTCTCTATTGTCAAAACCAAAGGCTTGACCCGCCAGCAAGGTTCCAACCAAGCAGGTTTGTGACCTGCAATCCAATTATCCAGCCACCCAAAGCCAGACTAGGAAATCAACTCAAATTACCAAATACATCAACATGAACAGATGATGATCCTTCACAGTGGATACCTTGATTTGGCACTTGACTCATTATCAGGATCAAGCCACCCCCTCTTCCATCCAGCTGTGTGGTCACCAATCATGTTCCTGCTATCCATTAATTCACAATAACTATATAATCACTATCTTGCAATAAAGATTACTTTCTATCCTCTAAATATTTTTCCCTGTGTAACTCTGCTAAAACAGCACGGTTACAACATTGGTAGCACAGGTAGGTTTTCCATCCTACCTTATCTTGAAAAATTCTGCCTGTTGCCTGCACATGCCGCGGCCAACAAATCCTTGACAGAATCATGTCTGGCCTCCTGCCTGACTGGACGCCATACACTCCTGGTACCCAGATACCTGATGGTTTTGTTCTCTACCAAAACATGGTGATCCCGCTATCTGCCTTCAACACCCTGTCTGCCCTAGGGTTCTTTCAGGCACCTTCCTCAATGCCACAACCAGTTGACAAAACCACCATGCCTGCCTATTTTGCACAAAGACTTTGCAGCGCTGCCTTGGAGTCCTTTGCAGGGGCCAACGACAACAATGCTTCTGCATGGATTCAGTCCGCCCAAAGCAAGCTGGCACAGATGGAATGCCCACAGCAATTTTGGATTGCAAAGATTTCCATTTGCCTGACCCATGACGCTGGCACCTGGTGTGACAAGTGGCACAAAGAGCACACTGACAAGAACTGGGATACCTTCAAACAGGACTTCTTGGCAAGATTTGTGCTTAAAGATACAGCACTCATGATCATACGCCAAGTAAAGACCTGACCCAGACAGGCACCGTTAAAGAACTCACCTGCGCCTACAAGGAACTCCATCTCTGTGCCCCATCCAACATGGCCTTTGACACCCCAGCAACACACCTCATGTACTACAACACTCTCAAGTTGCACGTGATGAGACATGTGAACCTGGACCAGGTTACCAACCTGCAAAGCCTGTACTGGGAAGTGGAAAAAGTGGAACAAACATCCAACGCTCTACACAAGGCACAGACTGGGAAACAAGAAAGGCCCAAGGACTCCCATCCAAGCAGGCGCTCCTCTTGACTTCTCCTGGAGGCAACGGCAACAACAACAACCACAAACCCACGGGTTCAAATGGGAATGGGAATTGAAATAACGGCCAGTCAAGTTGTACCCATTTCCGTGTCACCGCCACTAAGGCAACCAAGATGAGGGAAAATCCCGGGGAGAGCACTAAGCAAGCCAAGCTCTCCTCACACAACTCCTGACTTGCCCAACAATGGATACCAACCCAAGGACATGGACTAATGCCCAATGATCCAAGTGCCCTCGGAAGACCTGGTACTATACACCATTGCCAGACATCCCAATAAATTGATGTCCTATCCTTTCTGCTTTTGTAGTTACATAGGCTCAGCACTCTTGGACTCAGGCGCAGATCAAACCTTAGTCAACAGCAGCTTTGTGGATAAATTCAAGCTGGCCACTAATCCTTTGCGGATTAAAAATGTGGTCCTGGCTGATGAACACCACATTGCCATGACAAAGGAAACTGCTCCCTTCTCTGTCATTCTTGAGAACCTCCACTCCACCATCCAAGGTCCTGGGATTGAATTCCCTAAGTTTGAAATTGTACTGGGGCTAGACTGGTTACAGAAAAACAACCCCCATGTGGACTGGGCAACCTCAGTGTTGACCATCAAGTGTAAAGGTGTCAACCACCAAATCTACCCGGACTCTGTAGACCAACTCCTACGGGATCATGTCTTTGTACGCATCATGGAAACTTTGGACGAGAAGGAAAACCTGAAAGAAATTGACTGGGACTCCTGCCAGTATGAAATCAAACACTTCAAGGACCACCAGGACACCTCCACGCTGCAAGATTGCGACATTGTGGCCCGTCACCAAGAAATTTTTAAAGAAGTGTTACCTGGGTTACCCCCTTAGAAGCACATCCAACACTCTATCCAACTCAAGGGGGCTGTACCCAAGGCACACCCCATTTACAGGCTGACCCCAAACAAGGACAACACCCTGCGCGCCTATCTCAAGGAGGCACTAGAAAAAGGACTTATCTGCCCCTCACAGTCTCCCTTTGGGGCTGCTGTATTCTTTGTGGCTAAAAAGGACGGTACCTTGCGCCTGGTCCCAGACTACTGCGCCTTAAACAAAGTCACCATTAAGAATTGTTACTCATTGCCACTAATTGACAATCTCTTTGACGCCTTGGGAGGAGCCTCTGTCTTCTCCAAGATTGATCTAACTGCAGGCTACAATCATATTTGTATCAAGGAAGAAGACATCCCCAAGACAGCCTTCTGCACCAAGTACAGTTCCTAAAAATGTGTGGTACTCAACTTTGGCATGACTAATGCCCCGTCCACTTTTGTAACCTTCATGAACAAAGTGTTTGTGCCACACATAAGCAAACATGCCCTAGTGTACCTGGACAATATTATTGTCTACAGCCCCTTGGTGGAACAGCACCACAAAGTCCTGGAAGAGGTCTTTGCAACCTTGGCATAACACAAACTGTTGGCCAAACCCTCCAAATGCCAGTTCTTCCGGGAGCAACTACCCTTCTTGGGACACATAGTCTCAAAAGTCGACATCAAACCCAACAGTCAAAAGATACAAGCTATCTGCAAGATGCCACCTCCCAAGGACAAGTCAGAACTACACACCTTCTTGGGAATGGTGGCCTATGTGCAACACTTCATACCTGACTGTGGCATCTTGACTGCCCCCTTGTCCACCATAACAGGCGCCAAGTCCAAGTTTTTATGGTCCCCCCCCCCCCAATGTGACCTCTGTTTTAGACGTCTCAAGGGAAAGCTCACAACAGCTCCCATCTTACAATACCCCAAACAAGTTGGAGAGTACCAGATGGAAACCAACGCTTCAGATGCATCCATTGGGGGAGTACTACAAATTAAGAATAGTGATGGTGACTTCCTGCCTGTAGCCTACAAGTTGCGCAAACTGATGGATTGCAAGTGTTGATACCCAATCCACGACAAAGAACTGTTGGCCATTGTACACTGCCTAGTCAAATGGCGCTGTTACCTGGAACAGCAGGAAGAATTCACAGCACTAACCAATCATAAGTCACTCGTCTACTTCAAGACACAAGCAAACCTGTCACGCTGTCAAGCGTGATGGATGAAAATCTTAGAAAGGTTTAACATGCTCATCCAGTATAAGCCCAGGGCTGAGCTTGCCATGGCAGACGCCCTATCCCGTCTGTATGTCCGCGCTTCTAGGGGAGAGAATGGGCTCAACCCAGACTGGCCTCTCTTAGTGCTACGTACAAAAGACAAAGGATTCCCTGCAGGCACAACCAACATCACCAAAGAAACGGTCATCAAGAATGAGCACCTCTTTGCTGACGTATACAGGACTCTTCACATAAAAATGTCAGATAGCGCAACCATTCCCTACATTCCCACACATCAACGAGTCAATACCATTCTTTGCTACCACAGGGATCTTGGACATACTAAGAGCCAAAATCTATACAAATTCCTGAAACATAAAGCCTGGTGGCCAATCTTATACCGCAATGTCCAGGAAGTGCTAGAACAGTGAGAGGTCTGCAAAAATTTTGCCAAAAGCAAAACCCTGCCTAAGTCTGTACTCCCCATTCAAACCCAACTACTGTTCAAGGTATGGGCTCTGGACATTGTGGGCCCCATGCTAGGAAAGCACAACAACAAAAAATACATCATCACAGCCATCAATTTTGCAACAAGGTGTCCAGTAGCCCAAGCGGTGAAAACACACACTGGTAACAACGTCCAACAATTCATTGGCAAGGAAATAATCAGCAGGTTTGAAAAGCCAGAAATCCTGATAACCAATGGAGGCAAAGAATTGACCTCCAAAGACACCAACGTTACCTCACCAAAAATGGGGTCAAACACACCATCACAACACCATACCATCTGCAGGCCAATGGATGTGTAGAGCGGCTTAATGGTAGCCTCGTGCAAGCCCTAGCCAAACTCACTGCCGGGAGACAAGAAGACTGGTATAAGCAGCTATCAACTGCATTACTTGTGTGCCTAACCCAAGTGAACAGATCCACCAGAAAAAGCCCGTTTGAACTGGTATACAGCACACAGCCAAATATAATTCAAGCATTGACAGGACCCAAACTGGAAATTCCAAGTCAAGTCCCCCCTTGCTCAGATCCTCAAGTAATAGAGGCCAACAGCAATCAAGCAACCAAAGAAAAGGAATGCTTACAAAAGACCTTTGTTACCATCTGCCAGAGACATGAAGTTGGGGACAAAGTCTGGGTCATGAATGTTGACAAAAGCAAACTACAACCCAAAAAAGTAGGGCCAGCAATCATTCTAAAGGTAAACAAAAATAACACTTAGCTTGTGCAAGGGCTTGGGAAACACAAGCAAGACAAGACCTTACACCACAACTGCCTACGGCCCTGCAAAGCAAGACAGAAACAATGAGAAACTGCCCTGCCTGCCACTGAACAACAACTGGTCCAATATGGCTTTGGCTCCTGACAACCTCCCTGACAACCTGCCCCCAGAGGAGGCCGACCTTCAGCTGGGGGGGTGTCAAAACCGTAGGCTCAACCCGCCAGCAAGGTTCCAACCAAGCAGGTTTGTGACCCACAATCCAATTATCTGGTCACCCAAAGCCAGACTAAGAAATCAACTCAAATTACCAAATACATCAACATGAACAGATGATAATCCTTCACAGTGGATACCTTGATTTGGCACTTGACTCATTATCAGGATCAAGCCACCCCCTCTTCCATCCAGCTGTGTGATCACCAATAATGTTCCTGTTATCCATTGATTCACAATAGCTATATAATCACTATCTTGCAATAAAGATTATTATCTATCCTCTAAATATTTTCCCCGTGTAACTCTGCTAAAACAGCAAGGTTATGACACTATTCAGGTCAGTATGGTCCTGCTTCAATTGATCCACCTTGTTAGCTAGGGAAATTAGTTCCCTAGCGCATTGGATTCAAGGAGCTCCTGGTAAGCCATGGCAGCAACAATCTTCATCGACAACTCCAACTGGACTGGCAGCAGTTGCCATCATTTCACGTAGGGCGGCAAGCTCCTGTTGCTTCTCTGCAACTTGAGCAGTCAATTCAAGCACCTGGGGGTCAGGTTGAGGAGCTTTAGCAGGACGTCCCTGACTGCAAGTAGTTGTACATAGCTCTCAAATAGTGTCCCACATTCTTTGTTCTTGATCCCCCAAGTCATCAGAAGGGGGAGAGGGCAGAACATCTGGCTTGGGCATAGCTAACTCATTCACCCGACTCTGGAGTTTGGCTATAGCAGCAGCAGTGGCAGCTCTTTCTTGATCAAACATCACACTGAGTACATTAAGACCATTAACAGCAAAGTCTGCTACCTGCTGTAGTTGCTTGAAGGAATACATGCTGAATGCATTGAGCTGTTGCACAAGTCGTTTGAAGTCGGTGAGATAAGCATTTAAGGTGGAATCTACTTGAGTTTGCCAGGGTTTTTCTAGCTGGTGAAACTTGTTTAGACGCTCTCTCACGTATTTGGGGATGGACTGGCACATTTGTTTGATAGAATTAACCAAACAGGTCTGGGAGGTGACAGAGTCACGCTGATTGTCAGATACCAAAGAAAACAGGGAATGGATCCACTGTTGGTAGGAAGCAAACTGGTCCCAGTGATGAGTAACTGCTGCTTGTAGAGACAAGATTTCTTGGATGTGGAGCCCCAACACCATTTGATGGTGGGCCAAGGCAGGCTACACAAAGGACAATAGTAAGTGCTCAACAATCCAGCTGCTGAGAGGAGATGTTGTGGAAATTGAGGAGCCACATTTAATTTGTAGTATTCAGCCCAACTGAACTGCAACTGAAGGCAAGGGATGGCTCCTTCACGGGCTATCACAAGGGCTACCAACATGACTTGCTCCAAGTCAGGGGTACCCATGGGGTAAGCAACTAGGCGGGGACCATTCCCGAGGTTCATTGTGGTGGGGGTAATATGCCCCCCAATAAAGCAATTTCTTGGTTTTAAAAAAATGGTGGGGGTAATAGGCTGGTCAGAAATATCTTCCTCAATAGGAGGACTGGTAATTTCAGGTGAAGTTGACTCTTGTATATGCGGAGGCAAAGGACCTGAAAACGTGGATGCAAAATGGATAACCAAGGGGCTTACAGCCCCTGTAGTGAGCACTATTTTTGTTGTCTTATGAGGCGCAGTACAGACACACAATGGGGAATCCTAACCTTAGGATTGGATTTGTACTAAGTCTTGGTTAGAGTGGTAAGGAAGGCTATGTGATTAACTTGTGGCCCTGATTGAATAATATCTACTAGACGTGGCTAGAGAGGCACCAAAGTACTGGGAGACACAAAGACAAAAATGTGAATATAATTTAATTTTTATTGGTGAATAAGAAACAGAATATGTAGTGATTGACAATACCACAAAACACTACCAGGACGGTAGGATCACTTGCCACAAGCATTAGTGGGGCAAGTGAGTTGCGCAGAATCAGGAAACTGAACAATTGAATTTCCCAATTTTGAGTCAGACTCATTTCAAGAGGCAAAAGCAAAAGGGAGAGATTTGTCCTCAAAATAACCCATCAAAGGCGAAATCAAAACATGGTGAATGGCAGCATTCACAACAGAATGGGTTCAGTCCACATTGGCAGTTTGATCAAAAGATTGAACTCTTCTGCCTTGGCCTGCTGTGTAGGAAGCTTGCTTCCTACAGAGTAGGTTACCAAAAAAATTCTCTACACAAGACTCCAATAAAGGGGCCCACCTAGTCCACATAATCCCAGGCCCTGATCTCAAGCTTTGCCCAGTAGGCTCAAGCTAACAGACAGGTTATAAAAAATTAAAACCCAAGCTGTGGTTAGCATGGAGCGCATAAATAAACGCTTCATAAGAGATAGAGATTATATTGTCATTCTGAACAAAAATATGTTTCTCTAACTCACTAACTTATTTACGTATCTGGTTTTGGTATCATCAAATTCTTATACAGTACCCTCTGGCCTAGAAGCCTCATCAGGCTAAGCAACCAACAGCCCTACTGCCAGGAAACCAACCCTGGGCAGCCGGCCAGTCATTCTCTAGGATTGGACAGGCTGAAGGCCAGGAAGGCAGAGCCCACCATAGGATTGGTGCTAACTTAAATAGGTACAGCATAAATTTTTCTACCCAAAACCACAGGCCAGAATCCAGGATTATATTATCAATAATCCTAGAAATAGTGATGTAAAATATATGAAATAGTTTATTGAAGCTGTCTATAGAAGTTTCAGTGGCAGACACAGGCATTGGTTTGGGGGTGGGAGGCAGCTCCATGTCTATCTTGTAGGCAGGGAGGAAGTTGGATTTATCTTTAATTAGTTAGGGTTCAGTGGCAAACCAAGGGCCTCTTCTATTATATCTGATCAACCCTTTGGTGTGGGCCAATGAATCACTTGCTAGTATGTTCTGGGAAGTTTATCCCTGGTATTCAGGTTTCAATGGGTACTTAGTGAAGTGGACAGGGCCAAAAGGAACATGTGGATGATAGAAAATTGCAGGCGGTGGGAAAAGCAGGCTGGAAGAACTAGAGAAGAGCTGGAAGATTACTAAGATAGAATACATAAATATATGGGAAATAAATATCTTATAACTTTTATTCAAAAATGGCATTAAAGTATGGCACAGGGTATATGGGTTTATATAGTACCTCACTACCAGACTTAATCCTAATGAATGAGATTCATCTGGTCAGGAAATGTGAATTTGGATGAGAAGGTTGCCTGGTTTTTGGGGCATCAAAATAGCACTGGCACAGTAAGAACGTTCATTGACTTGATCCCAATAAGGGTAGTTCAACCCTTTTACTCTGGAGCAACATTCTTGGGGCAGCCTTCTGGTCCAAACTCTCTTCAGGAGCAGGGTTCTATCAGGTACTGTGAAAGACATCAGGCTCATTAGACCAATGATAGGGACTTCTTTGACTCTATTAGGCAATTGGTCATGTCCTTTGGTGGGCGCTACCATTGGCAGGTTAGCATCAAGTTATTTAGTTTTAGTAACATCTGCAGCTTAACCCAGAGATAATTTGATCACCAAAAAACAAGTGGTCAGCCCCCTGGTCTTCAGGGCTAGCATTCTGCAGGCGGCCTTGACCAGGATTTAAATACTGTTTGAAACCTTGGGCTTTGAGAGGTAAAAATGTCATTTCTGACGCCTAAAGACCTTTGGGCCAATGTTTACTGACCTCATGGTGCTCTTTTAATTCATGTTTATTTTAATTAGTATCTAAAAAATCCTTTCTATAAGAGTTTCCATTTGAAGAACATTATTTTCTTAAATCTCTTGGACCAAATCAGAGCTCCCTATAGGGTTAGTTGGGAAAACATCTGACACACTATCTATCCTAAGTTATTTAAGGACACATATAAATATCTAACTAACTATCCTGTACCAATATAACTCCCTCCAACACCTAATCCTGAAATTTTTCTCGCCATTGATACTCCACCTGAAGCACCTATCAATCAAAACCTGGGAATTATGTACATCTTTTTTACTGGGTTGTTAGACACTATGGTGCCACAGCTGGTCCTTGGTCCTGGTTTATAATATTTATATCATAACTCTTCAAGTTAGCACCCATTTTATGGCGGGCTTTGCACACCTAATCCCGGATTCTGATGAGCCAGCCACTCAAGAATAGTTCCCTGGCAATAACTTGTAATTTATTGAAATTAATATCAAGGATCCAGAAGGTGTGCTCATGATGAAAATGAAATAATAAATAAAAAATAGGAAAAATAAATGTTAAAGTCTCCAGAAACTCATTAAATGAAGCAGAAGGAAGTTGTCAGGAAATTATTCCATGATATTCCTGTCATCAATTCAGTCATAACTACTGAAGAAGACCTGGTTGCCCTCCTTAAGTTGCCTGGATCTCCTAAATTACAAGGGCTAGTGGGTAGTAACTATTCTTGTTTACCTGAAGTATTTAATCTGGTTGATTCATTGGAATCATTTGCTTCATCAACCGGATTTGAACCTGGGGCTTCTTTAGGCTCAGATCATAGCCGTCTAGAAGAAGTTAAAATTGAGTTAGTATACATTGAATTGTTACCTTTTAATTTTTCTTCTAGCCAATCAGGCAAAGCAACAAGCAAACCATTGTGGTGTAAATATCAGGATGGCAACACTAATGAGATCTTGGGCTCTGGCTCCATGTCAGCTGTTCTGTTGGCTTCTAGTTCTGTTGCTGGTGTGTTTTCTCTTTCTCCTGGTTTCTGTGGGGAATAACTGGAGAGGTCCCCAGGTTTCTGCTACTCCTTGTGGGTTTCTTTAAAAAATTATCTTAAAATAATTATGTGCTGAAGCATATTTAGGGGAAGAAATAGGTCCCCATATTTTAAGTTACATTTAACCACAGTCTCCAGTAATTTCCCCAAATCTCCTCAAATCCTTTAATTTTACCCAACTATTTTATTCATATCATGCTATATATAGCTGGTAAGCTAAATTTTATTAATTGTTCAATCAATAAAGTCTAAATTCACCCCAAATGAATTATTGTCCATTCTTAGCTTGACTTAAACCTTTTCTTAATCCTAACCATGAGATTACCCAATACTTCTTTTATGAAGTCTCTTGGATATAAATGGATCTATTGGATGATCTTGTTGCCGGCTGTATTGGCCAGCATTTTGATAGTTTTGCATGCAGACTCTGGCACCTCTCCCAAAACTCAATTCTTAGATAGCTCCTGGTGCCGTGTAATACCAGGAGTATGGTATAAAGCTACCCCCTTGTCCCACAACCCACCTTGGAAGGAAGAGCCTAAGAACTACCAGTCCTTACACAAAACCGCAGAACCACAGGTTATTTGCCTATTGGCCTCTGCCTTCCTCTTTTGCTACTTAGGAGTGTACTTATTCCTTGGAAAATTCAATCTGCTCTTAGGTTATTATTGCCTAGTTGGGGAACTCTTTCATCTTGGTATGGTGTCCTTGCCCATGGGTTCATTGGTAACTGGTCTAAATCCCTCTGCAATCATTCATCACCTTGGGAGATTACTTCCAAGTGGGTGGGTGCCTGACAGAAGTAACAAAGTGTGAATAACCAGAAAAGGGACTGATATCAAATGAAAGATACACAAAAATATAGGAAAATGCCAAAAAATGAAAATGTTGGCATAAAAACCAATCAAATATAAAGGAAACTCTCTAAAAAAGAGATACCTGGTAGAGATAATCAAGAGATGAGACAAAGACCCAAATAAGTAGCAAAAAGGCATAATCCTGATATCTACAACCCCATACAATTAACAGGCTGATATAATGATTGCAAATCCCAATGACTTGCTGATAAAAGCTCCCATTAAACTGGTAATGAATAATTTTCAGGAATATTCCTGACCTGAACAAAATTTATACACTTATACCCATTTGGGGTAAGAAAGAAATTATTGGCCCAAACAATTCTCAGTATGACAAAAACTTTCCCTGCCACAATTGGGGAAATAATTTTAAGATCAAAACAGAACTTGGGAATTGCAAGAATAATTTATCCTCTGGGCAGGCGCCCGCCACAGTTGCACAGGCATCTGCCACACTTGCCAGCCTCCCACCACCCAGCCATCTGCCAGCAGGCCCCCTGTCTATGACAGAAATCACTGGATAGTATGAAGCCGTTTCTAAGTGATGGGGAATTACCACCCAAATCCACATAGAATTGATTATTAACCACCAATGTGGCTTCAGATATTTTTTTGTGAAATTTTCAATTGTAACTCCAGGATTAAGTAGAACAATTAGTCCTAACCAAAGTAGTCCAAGATAAATGACCTGGGAAAGCATCAATGCATCTTCAGCGTAAAATTCTGGGCATTGGGAAGTAACACAATTTTCAGTTTCAAGAATGGGGGGAGGAGCTACAAAATTGGCTGGCATGAAATTGAAATTTGGCAGCACCAACAACAAAGTTCCAGCTGAAGGGCCCCATCTTCCTGAAATGATTCTGTTCAGAATCAGATTGTACTGGATTTACCGCAACAACCCGAGCACAGGATGCATTTTTAAAATTGAAAATTAGAACTTGGGATAAATGATTTTATTGAGTAAATTTAGGAGGACTCAACTCTTAGAGTTGAAACAGGGAAAATTATTCAATATATATCAGAAAAATTGACTAAGCAATACCACCTGAGTCTTGACCTCCTATTCCTTCCACATTGTCAAGTAAGTATCTGGTCCAGGTTGCAAAGAACCCTTGTGTGACTATTTTCTGATGACCATGCTGATTAACAAGCTCATATTGGGTGACCCTCATATTACGCCAATCTATCAACGTCAGTTTGAAAGGGGGAGCTGGTTTTAGCTGGCAGACTGGAGCAGCTGTGACCCATTTTTGATTGACTGTTTGGTTTAAATCCATTAACTTGGTCAATTTTGATACAGGTTTTCCGGATTTCCAAGCCTTCTTACTTGAACAGACAATACCTGGCATTATGGAACCTACTGTGACATTACCCTCTGCTTTAGCCCTGGGCACAATACCACCATCTGGGAGATGGGATAAGGAGAAATTCTTATGGGCAGGTGGGAGTTTCATTGCGGCTAAGGTAAGTTCAGGGTGACCAATAGCAGTGGGATTGCGCTTGTAGAACTCATGAATCATATCTGAGGAATTTGAACAATTGTAGTGGGGAACCCAAGAGTTTTCAGAATCAGGATAACCCTTCCAAGACACCAAATATTCCAATTGGCGTCAATTTTTACGGGCATCCAAAATACAATTTAACTCATACTCAGGTTCTCCTTCCACAAGAATGGGTTAGGAAGAGGGAGTCTCTGTTCCTTTGAAGGGAGTAAGAAGACATTCATGGAAGGTGTGGAAAATCTTGAAAGCAGGAGGTAAATCCAGCCAATAGGCGGAGGGACCAATTTGATGTTCAAATTTGAAGGGGCCAACTTGTTTAGGACCTAACTTACAGCAGGGAACCTTCAGTTTCATATTGAAAGCATCAAACATGACTAGATCACCTGGCCTGTAAGTTGGACCCTCCTGGCGCTTACAATCTGTGTATTCCTTGTAAGTTGTCATGGCAGCGGCAAGAGTAACTTGGAGCTCCTGATGGACCTGCTTCAATGCAGCAGCTTGATCAGTTGCAGCTTCTACATTGCTAACCAAACAAGTACCCATGTTAGAAGAAGGATTGTAACCCACATTGGCATAAAATGGCGATACTTGAGTTGACGTGTGTGGTGCGTTATTATATGTGAACTCTGCCATGGGTAGATTATCACACCAGTCATCTTGTTGCACATTAGTGTAGAAACGTCAGTAGACCTCCAAATTTTGGTTTACCCTCTACGTTTGTGCATCAGACTGGGGGTAAAAAGCTGTGGAATAGCACAATTTGATACCAGGATTTAAAGTAAAAGCTTCCCAGAACTGAGCAATAAATTGAGGCCCAAAGTCACTCACAATCTCCATTGGGATGCTATGTAGGATGAAAACTTATTCACAAACAACCTAGCCGTTTCCACTGAAGTAATTGTGGTTGAACAAGCTAAAAAGTGTGCCATTTTTGTGAAACAATCAACTGCCACCATGATTGTGTTAAACCCATTGGAATTGAGAAGCTCACCAATGAAATCCACTGACACAGACGTCCAGGGTCCCACAGCAGGCTGTAGTGGAATCAGTAAACCAGTAGTCTTATTCTGACTGGCCTTGGATCAAACACATACCAGGCAATCTCGAACAAAAGCTGCTACCTGCACAGTCAAACTGTGGGGTTCCTGTCTGCCAGTCCCCAAGTGTGTCCTGGATTGTAGCCAGGGACCAGCTGGAAGGGGTTATCATTCTCTAGTAAGGGGAAAATGTATCTCAGAAATATGTATAGGGGTCAAAATGGGCTTTTATTTACTCTCAGAAGGAAGATCTCCTTAGAAACCTTCTGGTATACGACCCAGGGGGTCAAGGAAACAATATGGATTTGCCAGTACTTAGAGTCCTCCAACAATATCTTGGACTCCTTGTACTTGGTCTTGGACTCCTGCACCTTTATCTTGGACGTCTGCTCCTTAGACTTGAACTCCTGCTCCTCAAATGTGGACTTTGGCTCCTTGGAATCAAACTTCCGCACTGCGCTTAGGAACCAGCTCCTTACTCTTGGGCTCCTGCTCCGTTATCTTGGGCTTCAGCTCTAACCACTCTCCTGCTGGTGATCAAAAGGCTTCCAAAACCTCTTGGCAGAAACTCAAGAGACCCAGAAGTGTCCTCTCAAAGACCTGGAACAACCTCCAAAAAAACCGTCAAAAGACCCCGTAACTTTTCAGCCAGCCACCTTCTTATAGTGTCCTTTTCCCAACGGTTCCGCCTTCAAAATGGCTTTCTTCATAAGCTTAAACCATTGCTGCTCACTTTTTCCTATAATAACTTAAGCTTACATACTTACTTTCTCAAAAGCTTAAAGTATTAATTCACTATTTCCTTGCTTATACTTTAAGCTTTTGGCTTCCAACCAATCATTTTCATCAGGAAACCTGAAAGAACTCAACCAATAAATGCAGAGCGCAGAAATAGACCATTTCTGAAGTTCCACTGGGATCCAACTAAGAAATCAATTTCCACAGCTCAAACTGCTCAAATTGACAACTCTTTGCGCACCAAAGTGTTAACCGGTCCATTATTCTGGCACCAGTCTTCCCTGCATTCAACCTGAACCAATTTAAATAGTAGAATACTATTTAAATTGTTTTTTTTGAACCTCTTCAACGTTTTCCCCATATATTTACAAATATAGTAAAATCCAAGGAAAACGTCCCACCAAAACAACTTTCTATCCAGCTCTCATAGCAACACACCTTTGTCTATCCTAGGAAATTAATAAATAAATATCTTACCCAAACTTCTATCCACATTCCTTCTTGATTTCCATACTAAACCAAGGCAAAATATTCCACATCTTCTCACTTTGGCAAATCAATTTGGCAAAATCTTGGCTCATTTCTCTGGACCACTAGTTCTTCACCATCATCTTCTGGTCCTCCAGCCAGCTTTCTTCAACAACAGTCACTAAACTTTCACTTGGCCAACATAAGCCCCGCCTGCAAACCACTAAACATGTGGATCATCACATAGCTCCTCCCCAAGATAGCCTCTATCTTCACCAAATAACCCAGGCGTAGGGCATTTTGGCCAACCAACTGCTTTCAGAACCATGAGCAAACTCTCTCCAGTTCTTGACCCAACAACCACTTGCTCAAGAGGGACTAATCTACCTCTGCAACCAAATCCTCAAGGTCCTTCAATGCTGGTACCACATCAGAACTCCAACCAGCCGGTAGTTCCTTCTTCACTGCCTTCATGCATTCCTCTTCCTGCACCCAGACCAGCTATTTCTGCATCCACATCTTCTGGTCCTTTGGCCAACCTCCATCCTGATCATCTAGTCCTGCATCCATCTCTGGGAGTCCTTCCGCTTACCCTTAACCCGTCCAACAACAAATCCTAACTAATAATCTTCTTACTTACCCCCTAGTAGTCCATTGTTTTCTACCAGGGTCATTCCAGTCACCCCTAGTAGTCCTAGGTCACCTACCAGGGCAATTCCAGTCACCCCTAGTACTAGGACAATTCCTCTCACCCCTGTTAGTCATAGGTTACCTACTAGGGCAATTCCTCTCCTGCCTCTGGTAGTCTGCTCCTCCTGCTTAGCCACCAGGTCCACTGCTATCAAGGCAAAAATCTCCAACCACAATCAAGCGCTCCATGGCTTTCATACAAGGCCACTTTCTTAAACAGGTATGATGTCCCCACTGGCCACCACGGCTACTTCTGAACCTTTGTGGAGTAATCTGCACACCAAAGTCATTCCTTCAGCACCTTCTCCATAGTCTGGTGCAACGTGGGCTGAAGTGTCCATTCTATTCCAGCGCACTGCCTCAGCCTGCCCTTCAACCTCTTGGGTGTATCCATCTTGGACACCCACCATTGCTCTGGACATCAAGTCTTCCACCATGATATCTCTCCCTTTTCAGGACACAATATTGTGATCATTGGAGGCTAGCTCTACGCATAACTCAACAGACGTCCCATCAAGTTTGCCTTGGTCCTTAATGCTTTCAGCGGTGCATGGTTGGTAACAAGCACACAAGGCGACCCCATCACGTATGACTTGAACCTGTCAACAGATTAAACCACAGCCTTGTCTTGGCGTCCTGCAAAATCCTTCTGGGTCAACAAGGCCCTCAAACCAATTACACTGGTGTTGGTTTCCATAGCAAATGGTAGATTCCATCTCAGCAACCTCAACACTGGAGCTTCCATCAACCTTTGCTTCCATAGCTCAAACGTCTCCTGAGGGGCTCCTCCCCAGATGAACAAAGTCTTCCTTATGCACAGCAACCTTAGCAGTTCTACACACCTTGGGTTCTTCTCTGATCCTTCACTTGGTCCTTCTTAGGGCATAGAGTCCTTCTCTATTTCATTCACATATCAACACCGACCTCCTGATCCTCTAGGCCTAGGGACCTTCCCTACGCATGCCTTGATCATAAGCCTCTTGGTCAGATCTTCAAAGACAGGGACCTCCCCTGCCTTTTATTCATCCATGAGCCTTCTCACTGACTAGAGCCTACAACCTTGAGCATTAGAGTCTCATGCTTCTTCCAATTGGGCTAGCCGGGCCACACTCCAGGGTCTCCTGGTCTGGCTCCTCCCCAGAAGGTTCACACTTCTAGCCATACAGTATATCTGGGATGCAGTCCATCAAACTTCTGGCCTAACTGTCTTTTAACAAAAGCCTGTCAGTTCATCCACTGTTCTTGCTTCCAACTTCACAGTTTCAGCAATCACTCTGAAGACCAAAACCACCATCCTCCTCTGAGTGCCATCTTATCCATACTTCTTTATACACTTCCCATGTCACTTAGAGAAAGACCCCCACATTGGGCTCTTGTGAGGTTCCTGTCCGCCAGTCTCCAAGTGTGTCCTGGATTGTAGCCAGGGACCGGTGGAAGGGATTGTCATTCTCTAGTAAGGGGAAAATGTATCTCATAAATATGTATAGGGGTCAAAATGGGCTTTTATTTACTCTCAGAAGGAAGATCTCCTTAGAAACCTTCTGGTATACGGCCCAGGGGGTCAAGGAAACAATATGGATTTGCCAGTACTTAGAGTCCTCCAACAATATCTTGGACTCCTTGTACTTGGTCTTGGACTCCTGCACCTTTGTCTTGGACGTTTGCTCCTTAGACTTGAACTCCTGCTCCTCAAATGGGGACTTTGGCTCCTTGGAATCAAACTTCCGCACTGCGCTTAGGAACCAGCTCCTTATTCTTGGGCTCCTGCTCCGTTATCTTGGGCTTCAGCTCTAACCAAGCTCCTGCTGGTGATCAAAAGGCTTCCAAAACCTCTTGGCAGAAACTCAATAGATCCAGAAGTGTCCTCTCAAAGACCTGGAACAACCTCCAAAAAAAACTGTCAAAAGACCCCGTAACTTTCCAGCCAGCCACCTTCTTATAGTGTCTTTTTCCCAACGGTTCCGCCTTCAAAATGGCTTTCTTCATAAGCTTAAACCATTGCTGCTCACTTTTTCCTATAATAACTTAAGCTTATATACTTACTTTCTCAAAAGATTAAAGTACTAATTCACTATTTCCTTGCTTATACTTTAAGCTTTTGGCTTCCAACCAATCATTTTCATCAGGAAACCTGAAAGAACTCAACCAATAAATGCAGAGCGCAGAAATAGACCATTTCTGAAGTTCCACCAGGATCCAACTAATAAATCAATTTCCACAGCTCAAACTGCTCAAATTGACAACTCTTTGCGCACCAAAGTGTTAACCGGTCCATTATTCTGGCACCAGTCTTCCCTGCATTCAACCTGAACCAATTTAAATAGTAGAATACTATTTAAATTGTTCTTTTTGAACCTCTTCAACGTTTTTCTCATATATTTACAAATATAGTAAAATCCAAGGAAAACGTCCCACCAAAACAACTTTGTATCCAGCTCTCATAGCAACACACCTTCATCTATCCTAGGAACTTAATAAATAAATATCTTACCCACACTTCTATCCACATTCCTTCTTGATTTTACTACTAAACCAAGGCAAAACATTATACATTTTCCCATTTTGACAAATCAATTCAGCAAAATCTTGGCTCATTTCTCCAGACTACTAGCTCTTCATCATCTTTGGGTTCTTCAGCCAGCTCTTCAACCACATCTTCCAGCTCTTCAGCTTAACCAGCAAAAAGTTCATCTTAGTTCACAGAAAAGCTCCTTTCCTGTCTTTAAACTGCCTATCAGTCCTCTGGCTACTCCTTTATTATGACCAGCTACTTCTGCATCATGATCTTTGAGCCCTTCCACTTATCCTCACTAGGAACCATCTTGATTCCACCTTCACAATGAATTATTTTGGTTTCAAACTTCAATATGAACCAACAGTCCTTCAACTAGCCTTCTCTGTAATCAAACAGTTCCTCTCACTAGTCTTCTCTGCTGATTCCGTGAACCACCTTGGTTCTTTATCTCAGTCCCCGTTACCAGAACCTGTAGACCCAGGCATGAGTCTACATTGAACTGGCGTTTGACTGGGCCCTTGCAAGTGGCATTCCACTTAGGCCATCCAAGCATATATCTTCACAGCCTATGTCGTTGTTTTTACTCACCCAGGTGATTAAGTCTGGGCTTTCAGTTGCAGAGTAATCAGCTCTACTTCCCAGAGGCCTGATCAAACCAAGTTCTGCAGCTTGCTTCCCCAAGCAAACTGCCTTGGTGACACCTCCAAGCAAATCTATACCCTCCAATGCTCACTTTGGGTTCTCCCTCAAAGCTCCCATAGGGGCATAAACGAGGACACTCTACCAGTCTGTTAGGTAGGATGCTTGCTCACAGACCTCCTGTAAGTGTATCAGGGTACATAGAGCCCTCAGAGCTCTTCTCCTCCCTGGCAGCCCGCGTTACCCACCAGGGGTCCAAAACCTTCCTCACCTTAAATAGGAAAAGTTCCCTGCTAGCTATCTCATTCTTCACCCTTTTGCAGCCACAGTTCCCTGCTAGGTTAAGAACTCTAGTCCACAGCAGCCAATAATTTCTGCTGGGTGGAGGCAACATCTGCCTCTAGTAGTCTTTACACCTACTAGCTAGGCCTTACCATCCCTATTAGCCAGCATTTCCTACTAGGCCTCTACCTGTAACAAACAACTAAAAATTTTCTTGGCCAATATTAGCCCTGCCTGCAAACCACCAAACATGTGGACCGTCACACCAGAACTCCCAGAAATTAAGGTCAAAATGAACAAGATGAATCTCAAATTCAAGATTTACCTGCCAGATGACAAAAATAGTGAGGGGTCACCTTAACAAGATCTAGTATGATCTCTCAGGCACTCAACCAAACAAAGAGGATCTCATTTCAGCCAATTGTAGCTTTCCTGAAGCTGGATGCCCAGTTTTTCAACAGAATATAACAGAGAATTCTGAAGTATTTCTTCTTATTGAGATTATCAGTTAATGTTTATGCACTTAAGATTGTTGTAAATGGGCATATTCAAAATTTTATTTCACCTGTGTCTATTTCACATCTTGAAGGTGCTAATTACTCTTTCCCTTTTTCTCTTTGAAAGTTTTTATTCCCTTAAAAGGATCAACTCTAATTTTCCTTTCCTTTATTAATCTCAGCAATCTATACCTTATCTGTATTAGCAATAAGTGGTATTCTTGTCTAACTAATGTTTTATGTGACCATAAAACATCAAAAAATTACAGTATAATTTACCAGCAGAATTCAATTTTGGCTTGGTATTTTTTTGTGTAATTTTTTATGCACCCTTCCCAGCCCTGCCTGGGTAAGACTATCGTACATTATGCATTCCTGGGGCCTTGGGATTAATTATTTATTTAATCCCTGAAGGCTAACCTCTGGCTTAGTACAAGCCTGATCCTGCAGTTATGATCTTCCTGCAATATTCCTTGGCTAAGCCTAAATAAGTACACAGCCAAGATTTATCCTTAATTAGGCTTGATTGATTACCTGCTACTTTTTTTTGCTGCTTCAAAGTCTAAGAAGGGAATATCACCTTGATTGGGTTAACTCTCTTCCCCCATACTTACACATCATTTTTCCCTTGAGCCTACCTTATATAGCTCAAGGAAATATAGTTCCTGGAATGTAAAAGAGGTTTTACTTCCAGTGCAACAGAGCCCTGGTTCTTCTTTAGCCTGTCATCTTATGCCTGACATCTGATAGAAGAGATGGAGTCACTCACTCTAAAAGACCCTACCTTAAACACAATAACATAGAAAGACTATGAAAAATGTTGTTTTTGTCTACATCACATCAATAGGACCTGCTGAAATAGTGTATTAAGAGGAGGCTTAAGAGAAGAAAGATTTAGAGAAAAAAGTTATGTTTTTATTAAAATACTATTACAGTTATATAGTAGAAAGATGTGCATCAGAAATGCAGTATTGATCCTGGTAAAGATTTGGGATTGGATGCTGGAAGAGTTACATGAAGGATTAGGAATCAGATTTTGTCTTGTTGGCTGAATGGCAATAATGATGCCAATTCTGGATATTTTCTCTATTTGGTTATCCATTGTAATGAGAAATTTGATATATGGGAGAGTGGCATCCATGGGCCACCACTATTAGCTACATATTGGAGTTTTCCCCAGTTATTTACCTAGCCCAACAATTTTGACCTCTGGTTGCTTGCAATAATGTGATGACTACAGGCCTGGGCCATGCCATCAATCCTGATATAACAACAGCCAACAACATTACCTAACTGGTATTGCCAAGCAAGGTGTCCAGCCAATAAGATTTTAATCTATGTAAGATACAGGTAACACAGCTTGAATAAGAGTTCAAGAATGATAAAGCTGTTGAACACCCTCTGCCGCAAAGATACCAAGTTTGTAATGAGGGTTGGGTTTTGAACCCTGACAGGCCTAAACTATATTCTGGGAGGGTGGACCATGTCATTATGATACATTTCTGCTACACTTACACCAACAAAGTACAAGTGTTGGGGAAGTGATTCAAGGACAAGAGTATACACCACGGTTGAGGTTAAGCTGGGTTGAGATCTGTTGACAAGAGTATTGTACCAGCCACTGCTCAAAGCTGGAATGATAAAGAGCAAGACCCTGTATATTCTTGATGAAAAGGACTCATAGGTAACCAATGGGGAAAGGTGTTGCAACAAGCCCCAAGCAATAACTATGGGCCTAGCTCAATCTGTTGCTTAATTAGGGCAACCACCCATTCTATCCCCTTACTCATGAAGTTTCTCTTTCCCTCACCTGTACTGTTGCATGTAGCACAGTTATGACAAAAATGGAATGTAAAAGGGAGGATTCAAAGTTGAAATCGGAAGTGTGGCTACCAAAGGGATTTTGTAACCGCCGGATTGGGATCGGGGCAAATCTCGCGGCGAATGCTGGTCAAAGTCTTGATAGGCGCACTAAACGGATGGCATTAGGTCTGAATAAATGTGACTGTACACCCAGCCAGATCCGATCATAGCAGATACAGATTTAATCGGGATGTAATTGAATTTGTTAAGCTTGATTAGTAGCTAGAATGTCTAGAGTTTAACGTATTCTGATTGGAGCATAAGGTTGTTAAGAGCACATGCTGCCTATGGGCGAAATAATATTCTTGTTGCGTCAATTCAAAAAGATGAAATACATCTTGAAATGTAGACAAACTTTTTACAAGCAATTATCACACGATTGTTCTGTTGGAAATATAAATATTCCAATCAAAACCCATCTTTTTAAATCATTGTAGTTTATTAATAATGCTTAGGCGCATGAGTTACTTTCCCTTCTTAGTCTCTGTGTGTATTTCGCTAGTAGGCGAGGGGGGCAGGACTATCACCATACTTTCACCCAAATCCATAGAACCAGTAGACAATTCAATAGGCGAATGATTGGAGGGCTGGTTTGTTTTAAACTCAGAATCAGATATTAAGGAGTTAAGGTTGGTATGAGATGAGGATTTGGACACTGAAGCTGAAGAGTCACCTTCTGAATCTGAAAATAAGCGCTCATTAACCATTTCAAGTGGCGACATGAACCAGTTGAAGGCAGAAAAGGTATTTGGCGTCACAGCGCCCGAGGGAATAGGCGTGGTAAAGTCATTATCATGAGGTGCCATGATGTCAGTATTAAGATCTGGATAAAGCTGTGGTGCCAGCTCGTTCGCAAGTTCTGTAATTTCAATCGACAGACGCTCGCGAGTTTCCTGTAGTTCTTTGATAAAGGAACTGCCACACATGACAGCAAGTAGAGGGGGAAGAGAGCTAAAAGTGAGCTACATTCATTCATATGCCTTACCAATAAAAGTCCAATCCACGCTCACCAAACCGAAGGGAGCAATAAGAAATTATGGGTACAATGACAAGCGTCCCTAAAAAATAAAGCATGCGGAAACAAAAGAACGCCCCAGCTGGAGGCAGAAGCATAAAAGCAAGGAAGGAATAAAAATAATATATGATGGGTCCCAATCCCAACACAATGAGCATTTTCCAACTGGAGATAACATCTCTGGCAGCAATTTTGACGGTAGAAGTTGCTAATGCTTCTGATACATGTTAGCTATTCCTAAGGTATTATTTACCTTTTTGTTTCCTCTTGCTGACGATATTGGCTGCCATGTAGATGGGGAAATTAATAATTAGTCTAAAAGTTAGTCAAAACCAATGTAAGTCTTACCCAGGAAGTGTCAAGTAGCATAAAATTAATAGAAGCATCACATTTCGGAAAAATCGTAGCGTAGCTCGAAACCTATTCATCTTGGTTGTCTGCACTTGATGATCACGAATACCAAATGTTTCGAGCTGCTGGTTATAAGCAGCAACACACTCTGATAGATTTTGAATGCGAAGATCCGATCGAAAGTGAAGAAATCCTTCGACTATGCGGCGGTTTAATTCAACAATTTGGCTTAATTTGAACTTTCTGTGAGGTGGCTGGTATAAACGCCTCAAAGCCTGAACCATCTAATTTTCAATAGTTAAGCGATCGAATTTTAGTTGAAGTATTACCTTTAAGGTTTCATAGTCAGGCGCAGTCAATGTGACGTCTTTAAGTGCATTAGCGACAATCCCAAGAAGCTTGGTTCCAGCAGCACGTTTAGCATCACCGCCCTGTTTAAACTGCTCAACCATCTCTTTTGATATGGTGATGGGCTTCCCGTAGTCCACGACTGCACGAGAGCGGAAACGGTCGGGGTGGAAATAATTAAGGCCTTGAAAGGATATAAGCGTGGCTCATAGTTTTTGGGGAATTACCACAGGGTACAATCTTAACATCCAATTCGGGATTAGCCGCCATAGCACCAAGCGACATGATGGCAACTCCAGCTTCCAGATTATTAAGTATGAAAGTTCAAGTTAAATACCTTTTAGGGGAAGAAGCTCAGTTCGGTCATGGGAACCACCCTCGGGGAAAATTCCAACACAACCCCCTTTGTTGAAAGTTTCATATACTGCTTTATAAACGATAGATTGATCAAGATGAGGAATACACGTGAATCCAATTCCCTTTCCGGATGACAAAGCTTCCAAGGACTCTTCATCAGTGATGGGCTTTTTGATAAGAAGACTGGTATCTGAAATCACTTCAACGACCTCTGCAGTAACTTTGGTTTTAGCTAGGCTCAACAAAGTCCCAGATTTGACTTGTTCAGTAAATTTAGTGCCAACCCCTGATATCATCAAGGGCTCTACATCCTGATCTGCTAGCTTTAAAGCCCCAATTCCCCTGACAGCATTGTCTTGGGCTCTTGCAACCGGAACTTATTTTTAATATTAAGAAGATAAAAAATCTTACTTGAGCCGGAAAATTTTGAAAGGCGCCCAATAAAAGGCCGGTCATAAGATTTCTTGGCAATTAGGTATGAGATGCGTCGACTGGCATGTCTATTCAGAACAATAGGATCTAGGAACTGATTGGCATGAGGCGCACCTACAAAGAAAACAGGGCCTGATTTAGGTATGTGATGGGAGCCGCGAGCCTCGATATCTCGAAAAAAGAAATCAACAAACCCTGACATTATGCCATTGGTCAGGTCAACCATAAAGTAATCCCATTCTATTGTCATTTTTGGAAGAGCAGTAAAAGTATAAACAAGGCTGTTATGCACCGTCGATACGATGCTGGAACTTTTTTGGATGGGAGATGTGAGAACTTTAAGTAGTAGCTATCTGTGGCTAAGGCTACTCGGCGTCTCACGCGATATTGATCTGTGGCTAGGCATGAGGCTATTCTGCGGCTCACACGATATTGATCTCGGCTTTTGAAGTTCATAAACAACATTAAATTTAATTTAAATCGACCTCGTCTGGAGTAGTGTGTAAGCATCGGCTTGAACTCTGGCTAAAGTCGTGTTCTATTTAAAAAAATCTGGAGCAGCGTGTAGCAAGTAGGACTGCTTCGGCCAAGCCTCAGACAGCCACAGCCAGTTTTTGGCTCTGGGTCACTCGCATCAAAGAATTATTTTAGAATGTTTAAATAATAAGCTTTTCCGTCTTGGTTGTAGCGGCCCAGAGCCAGAGGCTAATAGGGGCTGAGACGAAGCATCCCTTTTTTTATGGGAACACAAATTTTATCAAGGTTCAGAGGTGGCAGACGAAGTATCCCTAGTAGCAACTGTACAGGGGCATCCAGACTCTTAGGACGAAATTGTTCGCTCGTTCATAATTTATCCTTTTTACAGTCCGTAAATATGTGTGACATGGTCATTGTGCTGAAAAATTCTTCATCTTGTTAAAAACACCATGTCCAATATCAATTCAATTTACCTTTTACAGCAATTCGAGAGCTAGCCTGGGTATCTGTAGACTTAAAAAATACATAGCGTTTTAAATATCCTATTTTAAAAAATAGAAACAACTAGCGTCAAGTTTAATATTTTATTTAAAAAGGTTCATAGAGCCTTTTGTCAGGGCTAGGGTAGGGACAGTGTCAGTGATCCAGACTTGGGTAGCCGGCCAGTCGGTTTCAGGGATCACACGGGCCAGGTTTTTTGTGGGCAGAGCCCACCACAAGAGAGGAGCTAACTTAAAGAGGTAGGAGAAGGACTTCCCCACCCAGGACCACGGGCCAGCGGCTGGGATTATAGTGTCAATCACCCCTGTGAGGGTAATATACACATCCCAAACAGCTTGCCAGTGTGATTGGTTGAGAGGTCGGGTGAGGAGGCGGGCATTGGCTTGGGGGTCACAGGTGGTTCCATATGGAGTTCATAGGCAGGCAGGTAGTTGAACTTTCCTCTAAACAACTTAGGTGTTGATATTATCCAGGGGCCTTGACGGTTGTATCTAACTGCAGATTGTATGTGGGCCAAGAATTCTAGTTTGAGGATCTTTTCTGGGGTGGAATCCTTATATTCAGGTTTCAGAGGGTACTCCGTAAAGTGGACAGGGCCAAAGGGAGCACCTGGAGGACGGGAATCTGCAGGTGGAGGGGCAGAAGGGCCAGAGGATCTTGTACTGATTTGATAGATGGTAAAGAAAAAATAAGGCAGTAGCTGTGTAAGTCAAAATAACATAACCTTTATTCAAAAATGGCAATAAGTTTGGAGCGTGGGGACCTTGGGCCTATTTAGCACCCCACTTCCAAACTTAACATTTTCTGTGGGGGTTTTTTCAGGGCATTGGAAAATGTGGGTCCAGGGGATCTGGGTGCTTGGGTTCAAAGGCGGCAAAATGACACCCAAGTTGGGAGTTCTTTCATTGGTCAAAAATCTCAGATTGGCTACTTGATTATCTTGCTCTAGAGTTGTGGTCATGGGGTTGGGCTGCAGGCCTGTGCCTTCTCCTGGGGTGACTCATGATTGGCCGCTGGTGTAGCCTTCAAACTCATGAAGCTAATGGTTGGAATTTGTTGCCTCCATAAAGCACCTTGATTGTTTTTTCATTTGGTGCAATGATTCCTTTGGTTTGGCTTGCTTCATCATTTGGGCCATCATTCTTGGCTTCAGCTTGCAAGGGCTCAGCCCCAGGAAAACATGGGCAGGTGGCCCTTTGGTCCTTAGGGCTGGCAGCCCGCGGGGATTCAGGGTCAAGGTTTGAATCCCACCCTTGGGCCCGGGTTTCAAGTGGAAAAGAATTGTCAATCCTGACAGACAGGAACAGCAATTGTGAAAACACAGTGTGTCAGGAATGACAATTTGGATGCTCCTGAATCCCAAAATACGGAACCAGAGTCAAACCCTGGAAAAAACCCTTCACAGACCGCCAGACCCATAGGCTAAGAACCTGATAACCCACTATCAATTGATGAAGTTATTGCCAACCCGCTGTCACAGTAAGTTCCATAATGCCAGGGATTATCCAGCTGAGTAGGAAAGCTCGGTAAGCCCAAAAATCTTTGACAAAATTAACTGATTTAATAGACTTGAATCAAACAATTGATTGAAAATGGGTTATGGCTGCCCCAGTTTGCCAGTCAAATCCAATCCCTCCCGTAAGTTGATGTTGATAAATTGATGTAATTTAAGAGTCACCTGATATGAAGTTATTTATCAGCAAGGTCATCAGAAGTTGATCACTCAAGGGTTCTTTGCAACCTGGACTAGATACTCACTTGACAATGTGGAAGGAATAGAAGGCCAGGATCCTGTAAGGTTACGCCTCCACCTTGGGCCTCTACTTCAATCCTCACCAAATTCTTGGGGATCTCTTCCCAATTACGCCTGGATATTTCCCAAAGTTTTACTGAAAACCCCCCAAGAAAGGTCCTCACACTATTAATTTCAGAACTAGTTTGAAAATGCCCCTACCTAACCCACCCAAGAGACACCTCTGTTTAAATATCATGTGCAAGAGCAGCCGGGAGCAGTGGTAATTGCATTCAAGACAGGTTCCTCAATTTTTAGTTAATCAGTTTTCCCTTTGTTTTGACCATTTGTATATTCCTGATTTTCTTGCCTCAAGAGATGCATCCATATTCCCTCATATCATTGGTCAATCAGATTTGTATATTCAACTTCCCATCCAAATTCCATCACCTTCCTTTAAATGAATGCAAGTGTTGTAAAAGACCTTGCTTCATCATTCTCTACTCTAATAAAGTTCAAAATTTGTTAGTGAAATCTGGCCATTTGTTTTTTTCTGTTGCTGTTGGTGTTCAGTTGATTCCTTCCCCCCTTTGGCCTCCCAGGAATTGTTGGTGACAACCTTTTTGGTTGTTGCTGAAACTGCAATTTATATTGTGGTTGAGAGTTTGGTTTTATTTCCTACTAACCTGCTCCCCAATTCTCACAGATACAGGTGGTATTGCTTAGTCAATTTTTGATATATGTTGAATAATTTTTACTGTTTCAACTCTTAAGAATTGAGTCCTCCCAAAATTTACTCAATAAAAATCACATATCACTTGGTCTAATTTTAGTTTAAGAATGCATCCTGTAGTTGGGCTGTTACACTACATCCCCTACAATTTGATTCTCAGCTGGATCATTACTGGAAGATGGGGACCAGCTGTTGGCACTTTGTTGTCGACACCGCCCAATATTAATTCCATGTCTACCAATCTTGGAGTTGTTTCACCTGTCTTTGAGGCTAAAAACCTTGTTGTATCTCAATGTCCTGAATTTTATTGTGAAGACTCTCTGATGCTTTCCCAGACTATATATTTTGGGCTACTCTGGTTGTGATTGATTATTTTACTCAATCCTAGTATCTCATTTGGAAATTTTACAAAACTGTATCTGAAGCTGCGTTGGTGGTTAATCATTAACTCTATGTGGATTTGGGTGGTAATTCCCCACCACTTAGGGACAGATTCTTAATATTCTGTGATTTCCGTCACATTACTCAACTCTTCTACATCTGAGTTTTTGGAAGCAGTTTGTCATAAATTTGTGTTTCTTTTCTCCTGCTCTGTTGAGATATCTGCATTTACCATGTTTATTTGTATCAGTTCATTTCTGAGTTTTTAGTTTGGGCTTTTTTTTTAATTTTTGGTTTCCATCTCTGGTTACAGTTGTTGTGTCAGGATTCACCTTTTATTAGCTGCTATTCTGTCTTTACATTTATCTGCTTATTTGGCTGCTAGTATAACCAAGATTAGCATATTCACTTAAATTCTAAATCCCCTGCTTCCTAACTCCATTTTCCATATTTAAAGTCTTAGACTGGCTTTGTTTAAGCCAACTTATGATCTAAATAATGGTTAACACTATTCTGAACATTCCTTACCTTTTTGCCACCCAGTTTTGAGCCCTAGACCTACATAAGAAGATTAGAAAGTTGGCTCTAAAAAGCTTACCTTTCACTATACGCTTTACTAAGTGTTTGGACTGGTTTTTCCCTCACTTTTTTTGCTTGCTCTTACCCAGAGCTTTGCCGTAACCGCCTATCACTCCTTCCGGTCTCCTTTAGCTTGAATTTAACTATTCCAAGTTAAATATTAAGTATTTTACACCTTTCACCTCTGTTCTTGTTTAAGAGTTTTATATAACCAAAAATGGTTAAAATCTCACCTCAATTCCTGCATTCCACAAACAAAGCTTAATAAAAGGCTTGGTTTTCTCCAGTCTCAACACTAAGTTGAGATTGTTTGACTTGCACCTCAAAAAAGGTACTTGTTAGGTTTTGTGGCTTGTGTTTCCTTTCTAATTTAGTTAACTTATTTTTTTGACCTTATGATTCCTTTTGATTTTCTATTTCATCAGTTAGGTAGTTTCTATAATAATACACACAATTTGATTATTGATATTTTTAACCCTCTAACTAGTGGTGAGCAATTCCCTGACTTAGAAATTGATTTTTTGACCAAATCCTCAGTCATTAAGACTGGATTCTATTTTATTTTCATAGGATTAATCAATTGCCTCAGCCCTTATTTTACCTCCTACAAGCTTCTAGGAGCCCTAGTCCAGTTGTTACTACAAACCTTACCTACTTTTTTGTATTTGACCAACATAAATATAAACGGTATTAAAGCTTTGGTCTACAATCATCTTCCCCAAACTATGAGACCTTAAATGTTGAGACTGGACCATCTGTTTTTATTTCCGCTGTGCCATGTCATTTTGGCATCTGGATTATTTTCCTGCTCCACCCACTGATGAAATTTTGAGTAAAGTTTTGTCAGCTTTATCATTCTATTCCAGCTCTAGCCTTAGTCATAAATCTCAAGTTTACTACATGATGACAAAGGTTTCATAGGATACTTGCAAATGGTTGTTGTCCGCGGTGGAGCACAATCCATGTGTTTTAACTGAAAGTGCATCTCTGTACCCTTTGTTAAAAATTTGTTTTTATCTATTGAGGAGCTCAAAGTATACCGTAAGTTGTACACCTTCCAACAGAATATCACTCCGCTTTTGATATTCCTTCCTCAGTTTCTTGCATACTGTTGCACTATCAATGTTTCTGAGGTGAATAAACTCTCAGTGTTGTGGTTAGCAGTTGACCAGACTGCCCAGTATTTGGCAGTTTGGGATTCCCTGTTAACCACAACTGAGGCCCTGGTAAGCCAAATTCTTTCTCTGGTCTCAAATCTGCTGACTTCCAAACAAGATGCTATGAAAATTGAAGCCAAACCTGCTGCATGTTCCTGGTTTTCTGGTACTTGTTCCACAGTGGCTTCATCTTGTCTGAGTCAGGATTGCTCTCCCTGTGTGTCTTCTCAGTCACATTTGGCTACCTTGAATAAACCCGCAGAGGTAAACAAAGCACCAGTTGTAGCTGTCCCCAAGAGTTTTTTGGCTATGCTTCAGCATGTTGTACCTGCAAAGTCTTTGGTAGTCAAGTCTGAGGAGTTGCCTCTTGTTCCTATTGATTGTGATTGTCCCATCCTTCCTGATGCCGTCCAAGAAATGATTGAGTGTTATTTCCAGGAGCACCCTGCCTCCTTAGCTGCTGTCTGTACTACTGAAGAAAAGCAATATCATGCTGAGGTTGCAAAATTTACAGCAAATAAATCTACTTCTGGTTAATTTTTGTTTTATGGTAGCATTGATAACGGTCAAACTATCTATTGGTCAGCCATTCTGTTGGATACAGGCGCTTCCAAGAGTTTCATGAGTGTGAAGACTGCAGATCTGCTACAACTCAAGTATCATCCTGGAATTCTGGTTAGGGGTAGAAACTGTCAAAAAATTCCCTCTTTCTAGCTTAAGAAGCCAGTGGCATTTGTAGTTGGGGTCAATCTTTTACCGCAAGGTTCTCCATATGCTCTACTCTTATGTATCCTATTATCTTAGGAGTGGGCAGGTGGCAAGACCATAACATATCAGCCTTTCTAAAAGAAAATGAGCTGCAAGTAGACCTCTCTTCAGTAATAACCATTAATATTCCTTTGTTGGGTATGTCAAAGTATTAGAGCAGTCTTCCCAGACAATCCAGTTGGTTCCTGTTCCTACACCTGTGAGTTCAGATTTACCAGCATGCTTCCAACCCTGGTCCACGGCATTTGACGCTACTAGGGGTGAGGTCCTTCCCAAGCACATTCAGTTTGACTTTAAGGTTACCGTTGATCTGATTTGTATTATTTCTCCTATTTATGCTTTGACCTTGAAGGAGGACGCATGCTTAGAGGAGTGGACTCGGGACATATTGGCAAAAGGATACATCTTTAAGAAGGCTTTGTCAATCTGCTCTCCATTATTGTCTGTTCAGAAATATGATGGGTCTCTTTGAACTTGTGTTGATTATGGGAACTTGAACAACATTACAATTCTTGATCCCTACCTGTTACCTCTGCAGGCACAAATTTCTCAGTGCATTGAGAAGGCAAAGGTATTCTTGAAGCTTGACCTGTTGAATGTGTTCAACCAGATTAGGATCACAGAAGTAATGGAATGATTGACTGCATTCAGAACTAAGAAGGGTATCTTCCAGTTCTGTGTTATGCCTTTTGGATTAAAGAATGCTCCAGCTTGCTTTCAGCAGCTAATTGATTCAGTCTTGGGGGATATCCTGGGTGTATGTGCCATTGTTTACATGAAAAAGATCTTGTTGTTCTCTCCTGATGAGGAGTTGCATAAGGCCCACCTGTTTGTAAGGTCTCATGGTCTGGGGAAGATGATTATAAACTAAATCTTTTAACCCAGTGATGTTTATATTAGTCAAATACAAAAATGTGGGAAAGGTCTGCAATAGCGACTGAACTAAGGCTCCTAAGAGCTTATACAAGGTAAAATAGGGACTAAGATGATTTATTAACCCTAAGAAGATAAAATAGAGACCAGTCTTAATGACAGATGATTTGGTTAAAAATCAATCACTAATTCTGGGAAATGGTCTGCACTAGAGGGAGAATCAAAGCTATTGACAATTAAATTGTGTGTGCTACTATAAAAACTACCTAACTGGTGAAGAATAAAGTCAAAAGGAATCATGGGACCAAAGATTTAAACTAGAACTAAAATTGAAGGAGAACACAAGCCACAAAACCTAACAAGTACTTTTTTGGGGTGTAAGCCAAACAATCTCAACTTAAGTTGAGACTGGATGAACTCAAGCTTTTTATCAAAGTCTGGTTATTGAGGTAACTTTAAAGGGAGAAAACAACTAACCAAAGGTAGTTAGGTAATCTTAGTGGTTAAAAACAAAAACACAAACACATATTTCTGGTAACTTAACTTAAAAAAGTTAAGCACAAAGGTAAAGGAGATGGCAAGGGAACGGCAGTTGCTTGGAAAACTTAGGTTTGGGCGAGAGAGCAAGCAAAAAAGCGGAAAAACAGGCTCCAAAGACTGCTGGCATAAGCCAAAGAAAAAGCAAAAGGTAAGCGGGGTTTAAATTGGTTAAAACTAACCCAGCATTAGGTTACAAGTTTGAAACTTGTTTGTGACAAAGGTAAGCTTTGAAACTTAAACTAACTGTTACAATAGGTATGATCTGGCTAGTCAAGTAAGGAAAAAAGATAAAAAGGTAATGGAAGGTAAGTTGAGTGAAGATAATCAGGAAAGGAGTCATAAAAATAAGTTGGTGTCCCAGAAATAAAATGCTAGCAGCTAAAAATAAGAAGGGAATCCTGACACTGTTAGAAGTTTTAGAGCAAATCCTCCAGGCTAATTTGATCATCAAAAGGAGTAAGTGTGAATTCTTTAAACGTAAGGTTACCTTTATGGGTAATATTATCTTTGAGGATGGCCACACTATTGCTCCTGACAAAGAAGAGGTGGTTTGAGAGTATGCTACACCTGTGACAATATCCTAAATTTGCAGTTTCTTGGGTATCTGTATGTTCTTGAAGAAATTTACCCCTCACTTGTCTGGAGCGGCTGCCCCCTTGTATTCAGCTAGCAGGAAGACAACCTTGGTCTGGATGCCTGAGTGCGCAGAAGCGTCTGCAGCAGTCAAGGCTCTTTTTGTCACGGTAGGTTCCATAATGCCGGGTATTGTCTGTCCAAGCAAGAAGGCACAGAAGGCTGGAAAACCTATATCAAAGTTGACCAAGTTAACGGATTTAAACCAAACAGTCAATCAAAAATGGGTCAAGGCTGCTCCTGTTTACCAGCTGAAACCAGCTCCCCCTTGTAAACTGACGTTGATAAATCAACGTAATATGAGGGTCACCTGATATAAGCTCATTAATTGGCATGGTTGTCAGAAACTGGTCACGCAAGGGTTCATTGCAACCTGGTCTAGATACTTGCTTGAAGATGCCAAAGGAATAGGAGATCAAGACTCAGGTGGTATTGCTTAGTCAATTTTTCTGGTATATATTGAATAATTTTCCCTGTTTCAACTCTAAGAGTTGAGTCCTTTTAAATTTACTCAATAAAAATCAATTATCCCAAATTCTAATTTTAAATTTTAAAAATGCATACTGTGCTTGGGTTGTTGCAATATATCCTGTATAGTCTGATTATGAACAGAATCATTTCAGGAAGATGGGGCCCAGCATCTGGAACTTTGTTGTTGGCGCCACAAAATGTTAATCTCATGCCAGCCAATTTTGTAGCTCCTCCCCCCATTCTGGAAAATGAAAATCATGTTACTTCTCAATGCCCAGAATTCTACGCTGAAGATGCATTGATGCTTTCCCAGGTCATTTATCTTGGTTTACTCTGGTTAGGATTGATTGTTCTACTTAATCCTGGAGTTACAATTGGAAATTTCACAAAAAGATATTTAAAGCTGCGTTGGTGGTTAATCATCAATTCTATGTGAATTTGGGTGGTAATTCCCCATCATTTAGAAATGGCTTCATATTATCCAGTGATTTCTGTCACATTACTCAACTCTTCTACATCCGAGTTTTTGGAAGCAGTTTGTCATGAATTTGTGTTTCTTTTCTCCTGCTCTGTTGAGATATCTGCATTTACCATGTTTATTTGCATAAGTTCATTTCTGAGTTTTCAGTTTGGACTTTGCTTTAATTTTTGGTTTCCATCTCCGGTTGCAGTTGTAGAGACTGGATCCTCTGTTTTCTATTTCTGTCACGTCATGTCATTTTGGTGCCCAGATTATTTTCCTGCCCTACCCACTGATGAAATTTTGCGTGAAGTTTTGTCAGCATTATCATTGTATTCCGGCTCTAGACTTAGTCACAAATCCCAAGTTTACCATGTGATGACAAAGGTTTCCAAAGATGCTTGAGAATGGTTGTTGTCTGTGGTGGAGTGCAATTCACATTTTTTAACTGAGAGTGCATCTCTATACCCTTTGTTAAAAAATTTGTGTGTATCTATTGAGGAGCTCAAAGTATATCGTAAGCTGTACGCCTTCTGTCAGGGTACAACTCCGCTTTTGGTATTCCTTCCTCAATTTCTTACCTACTGCCATACAAACAATGTTCCCAAGGTGAACAAACTCTCAGCGTTGTGGTTAGCAGTTGACCAGACTGCCCAGGATTTGGCGGTTTGGGATTCCCTGTTAACCACAACTGAGGCCCTGATAAGCCAAATTCTTTATCTGGTCTCAAATCTGTCTACTTCCAAACAAGGTACGTTGGTAATTGAGGATAAACCTGCTGTGCGCTCTTGGTTTTATGGTCCTTGTTCCTTGGTAGTTTCTTCCAACCAAAGCCAAGATTGTTCTCCCTTTAGCTCGTCTCATCTACAATTGGTGGTGGTAAACAAACCCAGTGATGTAAAGGAGTACCCTGTTGTGTCCGTTCCTGATAGTTCCTTGGCAATGCTTCAGCACGTTGTACCTGCAAAATCTTCTGCTATTACGTCTGAAGAGTTGCCCCTTGTTTCCATTGATTGTGATAACCCCGTTCTTCCAGCTACCCTCCAAGAAATGATTGAGCATTATTTCCAGGAGCACCCTGCCTCCTTAGCTGCTGTCTGTACCACTGAAGAGAAGCAAAACCCTGCCAAGAATGCTACCTTTGCTGCAAATAAATCTACTTCTGGTTACTTCTTGTTTAAGGGTAGTATTGATAATGGTCAGACTATCTATCAGCCAGCCATCTTGTTAGATACAGGTGCTTCTGAAAATTTTATGAGTGTGGAGACTGCTGACTTGCTACAACTCAAGTACCATCCAGGAATGCTTGTTAGGGGTGGAAATTGTCAAACGTTTCCCTCTTTCCAGCTGAAGAAGCCAGTTACTTTTGTAGTAGCAGGCCAGTCTTTTACCGCAATGTTTTTTGTTTGCCCTACCCTTATGTATCCTATCATTTTGGGAGTAAGTTGGTGGAGAGATCTTAATGTATTGACCTTACTGGAGAAAAATGAGCTACAGGTGGAACACTCCTCAGGTATAACTATTCATATTCTGCTGTTGGATATGTCTAAATTGGAGCAATCATCACAGACCATACAATTGTTTCCTGTTCCTGTCTGCGTAAGTTTGGATTTACTGGCATGTTTGCAACCTTGGTCCACAGCATTTGACACCACCAGAGGCAAGGTCCTTCCCAAGCACACTCAGTTTGACTTTGACTTTAAGGTCACTGTTGATCTGATCAGAATTGTGTCTCCTATTTACCCTTTAACCTTGAAGGAAGATACATGTTTGGAAGAGTGGACTTGTGACATGTTGGCAAAAGGCTACATTTTTAAGAAGGCTTTGTTGATCTGCTCTCTGTTATTGTTTGTTCAGAAGTCTGATGGGTCTCTTTGTCCTTGTGTTGACTACGGGAATTTGAATAACATTACAATTCTGGATCCTTATCCTTTACCTCTTGAAGCATAGAAATCTAGATGTGTTGAGAAGGCCAAGGTATTCTTGAAACTTGATCTGTTGAATGCTTTCAATCAAATCAGGATTGCAGAAGGAATGGAATGGTTAACAGCATTCAGAACCAAGAAGGGTATCTTCCAGTTCTGTGTAATGCCTTTTGGATTGAAGAATGCCCCGGCTTGCTTTCAGCGGTTGATTGATTCAGTCCTGGGAGATCTCCAAGGTGTTTGTGCCATTGTATATATGAATGACAACTTGATGTTTTCTCCGGATGAGGAGTCCCATAAGGCCCACTTGTTGGCAGTTATAGAGCGCATTCTCCAAGAAAACTTGATCATCAAAAGGAGTAAGTGTGAATTCTTTAAATGTAAGGTTACCTTTATGGGTAATATTATCTTTGAGGATGGCCACACTATTGCTCCTGACAAAGAAGAGGTGGTTTGAGAGTATGCTACACCTGTGACAGTATCCTAAATTTGCAGTTTCTTGGGTATCTGTATGTTCTTGAAGAAATTTACCCCTCACTTGTTTGGAGCGGCTGCCCCCTTGTATTCAGCTAGCAGGAAGACAACCTTGGTCTGGATGCCTGAGTGCGCAGAAGCGTCTGCAGCAGTCAAGGCTCTTTTTTTCATGGTAGGTTCCATAATGCCGGGTATTGTCTGTCCAATCAAGAAGGCACAGAAGGCCAGAAAACCTATATCAAAGTTGACCAAGTTAACGGATTTAAACCAAACAGTTGATTGAGAATGGGTCACAGCTGCTCCCGTTTACCAGCTCCCCCTTGTAAACTGACGTTGATAAATCAACGTAATATGAGGGTCACCTGATATAAGCTCATTAATTGGCATGGTTGTCAGAAACTGGTCACGCAAGGGTTCATTGCAACCTGGTCTAGATACTTGCTTGAAGATGCCAAAGGAATAGAAGATCAAGACTCAGGTGGTATTGCTTAGTCAATTTTTCTGGTATATATTGAATAATTTTCCCTGTTTCAACTCTAAGAGTTGAGTCCTTTTAAATTTACTCAATAAAAATCAATTATCCCAAGTTCTAATTTTAAATTTTAAAAATGCATCCTGTGCTCAGGTTGTTGTGGTATATCCCGTACAATCTGATTCTGAACAGAATCATTTCAGGAAGATGGGGCCCAGCATCTGGAACTTTGTTGTTGGCGCTGCAAAATGTTAATTTCATGCCAGCCAATTTTGTAGCTCCTCCCCCCATTCTGGAAAATGAAAATTGTGTCACTTCTCAATGCCCAGAATTCTACGCTGAAGATGCATTGATGCTTTCCCAGGTCATTTATCTTGGTTTACTCTGGTTAGGATTGATTGTTCTACTTAATACTGAAGTTTCAATTGGAAATTTCACAAAAAGATATTTAAAGCTGTGTTGGTGGTTAATCATCAATTCTATGTGGATTTGGGTGGTAATTCCCATCATTTAGAAACGGCTTCATATTATCCAGTGATTTCTGTCACACTTTTGTTGTCTTTGCCGGTGTTGAGACATGTAGACCCTGAGCTTCCTGTTGTGGTTTCCACAGATGCCTCAAAATATGCTGTGGCAGGTGTGTTGTTGCAGACTGCTGGCAATGATGTTGAGAGACCTGTAGGATATTTCTACTGGAAGATGGAGGCTTGTGAGAACAATTACATGATTTACAACAAGGAATTGTTGGCAGCCGTGGAATTGTTAAAGCACTGGCATCACCATCTCATGTCAGCATGTCATCTGTTTGTAGTAAGAGCCAACCACAAAGCTCTTCTGTACTATTGTCAACCCAGGGTTTTGTTGGGTTGCCAATCTAGATAGTATGGGGATCTGACAAGATACAAGTTCTGCTACAAGTTTATTAAGGGAATTAATAATCACTTGTCAGATGTGTTGAGTAGAAATCCTTCTCATCTCCCAGATGCTGGTATGGACGTTGAGTTTAACATGCACACAATTATTCCAGACAAGGCTATGATTTCTTTTTTATTAAATCTGCCTACTACACTTGCTGATATATCCTTAACTGAGGGTGCAGACTTAGATTTATATTCTAAAGTTAAGTTCTTGCAGCCTCTTTACAAGAGTTATGATAGGTTACTAATATCTAGCATGTGCACATCCGGTAGGTCAGCCGCAGGGTTATCACAAGATAGGACCAATTTTATATCATCAGGATGCTTGTGGGTTCCAGAGGCAACTATTTGGGACAAATCATAGAGGCTTATCAAACCTGTCCTACGGCAGGCCACCCATGGAAAAACAAAACAGTGGAGCTCATCCACTGACAGTTTTCATGAAAAGGTTTGACAGTGCAGGTGGCATCTTACGTTTGTGACTGTCTGGTATGTGTTTGATCTAAGGCAAGCAGGAACAAGACTACTGGCTTGCTGTTTCCACTGCAGCCTGCTGCAGGGCCCTAGATGTCAGAGTTGGTGGATTTCATCAGTGAACTTCCTGATTCCAATGGGTTTAATGCAATCATGGTGGTGGTTGATTGCTTCAAAAAATGGCACACTTTGCTCCCTGCTCAACCACAATTACTTTGGTGGAGACAGCTAGGCTGTTTGTGAATAGAATCTTCTCCTTGCATGGTATCCCAATGGAGATTGTGAGTGACTGTGGGCGTCAATTTATTGCTCAGTTCTTGGATGCTTTTACTGGAATTCTGGGTATCAAATTGTGCCGCTCCGCGTCTTTTCACCCCCAATCCTATGGAAAAACAGAGAGGATAAACCAAAGTTTGGAGGTTTACCTAAGCTGCTACACTAATATGTGATAAGATTGTTGGTGTACTAACCTACCCATGGCAGAGTTCACATATAATAACACCCCACTATCAGGAATATTCCTGACAACACCCTTTTACAAGACAAGATTTTGGGCACAATTCATCTCAAAAGTTAAAACAAAAAATTGCAGCAGTTCCCTCCTATTGGGGAAACTTCCACAAAACAGAAAGGGTTTGAAAAAGAAATTAAAAAATCATTTATTTTTGAAATTTGGCTTTTATAGCCCGGCCGCCAGCTGCCTGCAGACCGCACGGCCGACTGCCAGGTGTCTGCCGGACGCACGCCCAGCCTAGCAGCTTGCCTGCGCGCGCCTGCTGCCAGCCAGCGGGGGACGCTGCATCCCCCACGGCGGAGCTGTCCACCCCGTCCAGATGGGGAAATTTCCCAATTGGGAATCCAAAAAAGGCAATTTCCCCAACCCCAAAAATGGGAGGAACTGCTGCCCAAATTTGGAGGGGGTTGACAAGCTGCCCAGCACAACAATTAATGCATCAACTGCAGAATTTGAATTTGGATGAATGAAAGTGCCTGAAGAAGCTCCAAAGCCATGCAATGCCAAGATTAACAATTCATTGCTTTACAAACCACTCCACTCCCAATACCAATCCCAAAATGGAATTCCAGACAACACCAAGTGTTTGGGGTTCCCTATCCAATGTTTTGCACTATTCATGCCCCACCAAGGATGATAGTATATAATAAATCTCAATCACTTGATGGTAGTTTGTGCTATCATTGAGTAAAATTACCCCTCAATAGTATCACATAAATCAATCTAAAACTTACTCTACAAGAAGTTAAACAGGACACTAGGCTTTGTCTGCCCTTTCCCAGGATCAGAAGATGAATAATCTAATCTTCTCAGCTATCCTCACAGCATGCCTAGGGATTGGGGGCCACCAATATAATCAACAGCATGAGCCATTCAACTATCCATCTGGAAAGTACTGCTACAAGGAGCCAGCACAGCTCAACTCCTCTGAGCTTTACTCTTGGCCCATGCTGGTATTGCCTCACTCCACCCAGTCTGTAGCCATATACACCTGTATATACTACATACTCATGTATTTCACCGGTAATTTTGGACATTATAACATACACGCCAAAGTCTTTCTATGGATGATTATGGTCTATCCAATTGTGAAGGCGCTCACAGGCTTCCAAGTTGCCAACTTGGTTCCTTATTTTGCTAAAGTACTTCCCCAATTGTTGGGTCTTTACACATGCACACGTCAACTCAGGTTTTGCCATTATATGCCAATGTAGGTTACAATCCTTTGTCCAACATGGGTCCTTGTTTGGTTAGTAATGTGGAAGCTGCAACTGATCAAGCTGCTGTGTCAGGAAATCCTGGTATATTAGGGTTGACTGATCAATATCCCTATCACTGAAGCTGTGGGTTGACATTAGATGGGACACAGCCAGAGTGACACAGCTATTCCGGAATACAGAGAAACTATAATAAGATTGATATAGTTTCCAAGTCAGAAGATACCTGAGACATTCTGGGTCTCAGGTCACGGGCCAATCCAGAAGCTTCTATAATTAGATGCTAAGGATTCCAGATTCCAAATAGGGACGCAGACCCAACTCAGAGATTGGAACAGAGAATTACAACATCCTGTTTCACTGAGAAGTGAGACGGAAGACCGCTCATGCAAATTCTGCACATTATACCGAGCACAAGGGCAGGTCAGCTAAAATGGATGTCAACTTAGTTTGCTGTAACTAAGTCAAGGTATATCTAGGCTGAAGAGGAGAAATCAGCAGCCTAGAATATTACATCATCTCAAAATCTTATTCAGGTTTGGGATACAACTCTAGGGGGTGAAACTAGTAGCTTGGGGATGATAGGCTAGCTAGTAATAGTTGTCTGCAGCTAGACGCCAGTTTGGCCGCTGGCTGTCAACTATAAAGGGTCCTTCTAAGATCACTTGGAAAGCAGACAATTAATACCCTTCAACATCACTACTAGTCCAAATAGTAGTGGTGTCAAAGTACAGTAAGAGCGACTTATTGATACTTGCAAATTCCTGCCAAACCACTACTGAAAGTGTTGCGTCATCAAAGGACCACAGGACTTCCACATCACTCGGATCAACCAACATTGGAACACAGCCTGTTGTGCACACCATCCACACCAATAGGAAGCACATCTGTCTTCATACAGATGTCCCATCCCAACATTATTAAATCACCTAATAAAAATAATATCTCTTCTTTTTCAGGATCCAGAAATCTTGACATGCTGCATTGAAGCAGGTTCATCAGGAGCTTCAGGTTACTCTTGCCACCGCCGTGACAACTTACAAGGAATATACAGGTTGCAAGTGCCAGGAAGGCCCAACCTACAGGCCAGGTGATCTTTTCATGGTGGATGCTTGCAGTATGAAACTGAAGGTTCCCTGCTGCAAATTAGGTCCCAAGCAAGTTGGTCCCTTAAGGTTGAACGTCAAATTAATCCCTCTGTATATTGACTGGATTTACCCCCAGCTTTTAAGATTTTCTACACCTTCTATGAATGCTTACTTACTCCTTTTAAGGGTACTGAGATTTCTTTTACACAACCCGTTCTTGTGGAAGGAGAACCTGAGTATGAGTTAAATTGTATTTTGGATGCCCGTAAAAATTGACGCCAATTGGAATATTTGGTGTCATGGAAGGTTTATCCTAATTATGAAAACTTGTGGGTTCCCCACTATGATTGTTCCAATTCCCCAGACCTTATTCAAGAGCTCTATGACTGCAACCTAACCGCTCTTGGTCACCTCAAGCTCACCTTAGCCGCAATGAAACTTTCCCCTGCCCATAAGAACTTTTCCTTGTCCCATTTTCTGGATGGTGGCATTGTGCCCTGGGCTAAAGCAGAGGGTAATGTCACAGTAAGTTCCATAATGACGGGGATTATCTGGCTGAGTAGGAAAGCTTGGAAAGCCCAAAAACCTTTGATGGAATTAACTTATTTAACAGACCTTAATCAAACGGTTGATTGAAAATGGGTTACAGCTTCCCCAGTTTGCCAGTTGAATCTGATTCCCCCCTGTAAGTTGATGTTGATAAATTGATGTAATTTAAGGGTCACCTGATATGAACTTATTTATCAGCAAAGTCATCAGAAGTTGTTCACTCAAGGGTTCTTTACAATCTTAACTAGATACTCACTTGACAATATGGAAGGAATAGGAGGCCAGGATCCAGACGGTATTGCTTAGTCAATTTTTGACATATATTGAATAATTTTTACTTTTTCAACTCTTAAGAGTTGAGTCCTCCCAAAATTTACTGTTGGGAATTTTGATCAAGTAATGATGCCAATTATGAAGGAGCTCACGGATTGGGATTGTTACAATCAAATCCATAAATTAGTAGTACAAAATACAATGACACTAATTATGACGGAGCTTGAAGATATGGATTGCAGCTACCAAATAACATAAATTGGTAGTATAAGCTACATGCAAATTGGATTAGCAGTAGTCTGCTGACCTAAGACTAATACTAGCCAATGACAAGCGCCGCTGTGGCAATTAATAAATACACAAAGCGCTGTGGCGCCGCCTAGCAATTGGATTAAGCACCAAGGCGCCAAACTACTTTTCTGTCAAGCACCGCGGCGCCGCCTGGCAAATATTACAGGCGCCACCGTGCCGCCTTACCTTTACATTGAGCACCGAGGCGCAGGGTTTGATTCCCCATAATCTCAAATTCCCTTAATTGTCACATTAATAAGCATTAAGCTGCAGTACGCTAAGAAAGCAGGAAGTTATCCTGAAGTAACTAAATTATTCCACACCAGCAAGGATCACCTGTGCTGGGTGAAGATGAAGATATTCTATTGGTTGACATGCAAGAAGCGCCAAACCTAGATTAATAATTACCCAAATTAGGGGCATGTTAGAATGTCCTAGAAGATATTGCTAGCAGCCCAGGGATTACCCTTGTAGTAGGTATAAGAAGAATTAATCATTTACAATAAAATCAATCTTGAATCTTTGGAACCATTTTTATTTTATCCTTAATCTGGTTGACCTTTATCCTAATCCTTAAGTGCTTCTGCACAATCAGAAGCCATTGCTGGGCAATAATCATGGTCCTGCTCAATCCTGGATCTCCTGCTACAATACTACTCATATCCTCACATATGACTGTATTCTGGCAAATGTCCTGTGCCCTCTAATATCTAATAATTGTTGCACTGTAATGCAAAAAGCTCAACATTTACTCAATAAAAATTACATATCCCTTGGTCTAATTTTATTTTAAGAATGCATCCTGTAGTTGGGTTTTTACGCTACATCCCCTACAATCTGATTCTCAGCTGGATCATTACTGGAAGATGGGGACTGGCTGTTGGCACTTTGTTGTTGACACCACCCAATGTTAATTACATGTCTACCAATTTTGGAGTTGTTTCACCTGTCTTTGAGGATAAAAATCTTGTTGTATCTCAATGTCCTGAATTTTATTCTGAAGACTCTCTGATGCTTTCCCAGGCTATATATCTTGGGCTACTCTGGTTGGGATTGATTATTGTACTCAATACTAGTATCTCATTTGGAAATATTACAAACCAGTATCTGAAGCTGTGTTGGTGGTTAATCATTAACTCTATGTGGATTTGGGTGGTAATTCCCCACCACTTAGAGACAGCTTCTTACTATCCTGAAATTACTGTCACACCTGCCAGGACCCAAACCTTTAACTGTCATACAGGATTCTGCAAGCAAACCGCCAGTGCAAGATGCCTGGAATTTCCACAAGGTGCCAATACCTGACACCAGTGGTTTGCTTGGTGAAATGCACAAGTTTACCAATGAAAGTTACTCTGAAATCCCCTGAAGCCCAGGAAGAGGCACTGAACCTGAAGAGGCACCCAATACCTGAATTGACAAACAGAAGGATTTGAAGTCTTTTCATCCCAAAGCAGCCCGTGGCAAACTGCCAGTGCCAAGCGCCACACTGCCATCTAAGACCCCCAATGCCAAACTGCCCGAGCTCAGAAAACCCAACCAGGAAATGAAGCCTGGCAGAGTGGTATAAATACCTGCCAGGCCAAGATCAATCCCCATCATCATTTTTAAATAAAGGTTATGAGATATTGGTTTTCCCAATTATTGCTGTATTTTATTCTTGTCATCTACCAGTTAACTCAAAGATCATCTGACCCCCCTGCCAACCCGCCAGCCACGTACCGCCCTCCAGGTGCTCCCTTTGATCCCGTCCACTTCACAGAGTACCCCTTAAAGCCTAAGTACAAGGACTACACTGGCCAACAACATACTAGCCCAGGATCCCTTGACCAGAGCTACAGAGTTAACCAGATACAACCAAAAAGGCCCTTGATACGTTACCAAACCCCTCCTGTTCAGAGATAAATACAACTTCCTTCCTGCCTACCAATTAGACATGAAACCACCTATCACCCCCAAAACAATACCTGCCTCCGCTGCCAAGCTCCTGCTGGACCATACCAATAAGCTTTTTGGAATTATATATATTACTCTCACAGGAGTAATAGATACTATTGTCCCTGCCGCCAGTCCGTGGTCGTGGGTGGGCAAGTCAATGTCCTACCTCATTAAGTTAGTGACAATCCTTTGGTGGGCCCTGCCCACCCAGTCTGCAACCTTCCAGTTCTCAAACACTAGAAAAGTGGCAGATCAGGGTTGATTCCCTGACATAGTGTCACAAAACCAATTTTTTGGATGTTTGGATTGGGTCACAAAACAATTTGGGTGGATTTGTGCCACAACTTTTAGATTAGGTCATGATTTGTGCCTTGCCCCATTGTGTAGATCACAAAATATAAAAGGAAGGCATTTTTCAAATATAAAACAGATGATTCCATTTTTTGAAGGGGCAAAGGATGTAAAATTAGAGCAAGTTCAATTGTTGGATTTTATTTTTCAAATTGAATTATTAAAGCTTTACCTGCCATTACCTCACAATGATAGATTTGATTGTATCACTGTTTGCTTTAGATAATTACATTGAGCCATAAAATCAAAATATTTATAAATATCTACTTCAATTGAAAGTAATAGCCTGCATACTTGATTGGACATGACACAAAACCATATGAGATTTTGCTTGGTCACATCACAATTCATGCAGATTTGTTTTGTGACTTTTGGAGCAGGGCTCAAAATGTGGCAGTTGAAATTTTGTACTGCTCCCTAAAAATACAAAACAAATCTGCATGGATTGTGATGTGACATAAAGGTCACAAAATGAATTATGCTCAACTGACAAAGTCACAAAACCAATTGTGCCAAGCAAAGCTAGGTCAGAAACCAATGGTAAAGATTTTGGTGCCCATCCCAACCCTAGTCAGGACCCACCCTGCTAAAGCAAGCACCCCACCAATTATAGGCTGTCACAAAAGGGGATTCTACTTGCCTCTTCTCCACAGCCACCCAGCGCCTGGGGACTTAGGTCAAAACTTGGACCCAAAAGGGTGGGAAACTGAGACCTCAATTCAAATCAGAACTTTCATAATATTGGGTGTACTACATATTGTCATTGGGAGGAGAAAGAGAAGAAGCAAGTATAGGTTTGAACATCAGATGATGTGACCTAACTTTACCAAGTAGGATAGCGCCTTCCTGGATATAGACCATAGGCCAGATAATGGAAGGGCAGAGTCAATCAGTCCTGTGAGTGCTAACTAAATTACCCAAGGAACTGACTGCTCTGGCCAGTAGCATTGGGAATGGGCAGGAAAGAGGCAGTTAATTTGGATATCAGAGAGGGTTCCATTGAAACCAGACAGGCAGAAATATTGTTGTATTTTCTATTGGATACAAGGGGATATACATTGATGTTCTTTTTATCACATACTAGATGGTATGGTTCCTTGGGAGACTCTGGCTGGTATACCAAATTAAGGCATCCAAGGTTTGCTGCTTGTGATTGGGATTAGGAAGGTACTCAGTAAAATGCACAGGACCAAATGGGGCATCAGGGGTAGTAATAATCAGGTGTTTCTGGGTCTCCAGCAGGGGCTTGATTGTTTACTCTTGTATTATTTTCTGGGAAGTTACAGATGAAAGAGTACAAAAACAAATAGGGTAAAATGTTGATGAACCAAAGGTTCATAACAAGGTTTTATTTGATAAGAATGACTATAACCAACTCACTAGGCCTCATGATCCTTTATAGCTACTTACCTGCAGGTGCCTCTTTATGTTGTTCTATAGTTGTCTTAGTGTCATGTTTGGACATCAGGGTTTCTTTCATCTAATTGGAAGGCATATTGCTATTATTATCATTTTCAAGCATATTTTTTGACCCACCAGTGACTTATCTCTTTCCAGTTGGTCATTAGTTATCAAGAGGTGGGCTGAATTTGTCATGGGAATGCTACTAATTTGGTTATAAATTTGAGTCTGAACTGACAAACCCTGGTAAGCTTGGGCTGCATTATTCTCTAAATGGTTCTCAATTAGAAACTCCAAACTGCTTAATTAAAAGGGGGAACAAATGAGGTAACTGAGCAGCTAAAAATAGCCTATCCAATGCCATCTAAGCCCCCCATGGCTTGAGAATAGCTTATAGGCCCTATGCTGGGCCTCACTAACTTGGTTTTAGCAGAATTTGCTCCCACACCTGTAATTTCACTATTTACAAAAGCAAAAACAGGTGCAGGTGTGACCCTGCAGTCCCTTGTTGCAATTGAACCAATTATATTTCAGTATTTAGATTGAGGAAGACAACAGTCCAAATAGAAAGGACAATAATAGGAATAGGATATTGTTTATTGTATAATATCATAATTCATATACCATAGTGGGAAGCCACAAGTCCACCAGGGTGTAGCACGGTGGTGGGTTCAACATAATATTTGGGTTGAGAATAACTTGAGCAAGGGATCAGCATGTCAAATTGGCAGAGCTCCTAATTTAGAGATAGTGGCCACAATCCAGCATTGTGCTCAGGCTGGTTCATACTGTTAGTCATGTCATGGGGCAACTCTTCAAGCGCCCCCTGTGTATTGTGAGATACATTATTGGATGAGGGATAATCTCAGTTTCAACACTTTGATTTTGAAATCCCTCTTCTGTTACACATCAAGAAATTCTTGAATACTTGTGTCCCATTCCAAATTTGGCCTGTTGCTTCTCAAGCAGCTCACAATTTGCTTACTATATCCTCATTTTTTCTCCTTGAATAGCGCTGCCCATCACTTAACCTTAAAAGAACCTCCTTTATCCTTCCAAAGCACTGATAAGAGGGCATCTTACTGATACTGTAAGGACATAAGCCTTTTGGAAAATGACTGTAAAATAATTCTTTTAAACTCAGAATGTTTATGTTAGTCAAATATAAAAATGTTGGTAAAGTTTGTAAAAGTAATTGCATTAGGGCACCTAACAACTTTTAAGAAGTAAAATCAGGGCTAAGCTAATCTATTAAGCCTAATAAAATAAAGTAAAGTCCATTTTTAACAATAGAGGATTTACTCAAGAAGTCAAATTTGCAGTCAGGGAAATGGTCTATACTAACAGGAGGATTGAAGCTATCAACAACTAAATTATAAGCGCCACTATAAAGGTTACCTAAATAATGAAGAATCAAATCAAAAGGAATCTTGAGAACTAAGATGGAGCTAAGAATAAAATATGAAAGGAAAACACAAGCCACAAAACCTAAAAAGTACCTTTTTATAGGTGCAAGTCAAACAATCTCAACTTGGAGTTGAGAGAGGAAACTCAAGCTAATTTATTTTTTGCTTAAATTGGGGTAAGTTATTTGTTTAGAAATACTAACCAAGGTTGGTTAATCTTTATTTAGGGATAAACTACCTGCTGTTCATAAGATAAATACTGGTAAAAATTGATGTATCTAACTATGAATAGTTAGACAAGAGCTAAAGGAGATTGTAGAAGCAGGACAGGGGATTACAAAAGCCTTGGTTTGAGCAACAGAACCAGAAAAAGCGGAAAACCCCAATCCAAAGCCAAGTAATTGGAAATTTGTGACAGATGCAAAAAGAAGTAATTTTTCATAATTATTACTAACTTTTGTGTGTAGGTTCCAGGTTCAAATCTCATAATAAATAACAGTAATCTTTGATAAGAGTTACTAACTTAATTAATAACATAAAAGAACCCAGGTTTGAAAGAAAATGTAGGAAACAACCAATGGGACTTAAAAACTGTGTAAATCTGCTAAATCATAAGGAAAGAAGTAAGATGACAAGGTGATAATTGTGGGCCTCATAATAGCAGAAAAGAGGTGAATCCTGACAGATTTCTTAAGTTATAACAAGCTAATCCCAACCACCAAGGCTAGGTAGATCAATAAAACAAATGACACTTACATTTCACAAACAACTTATCTTTATTTAGCTAACCCCAATCCTAGACCTTGCCTTCAACACAGCTATCAATGCAGGCCATATAAACTAGGTTATCATAGCAGTTAAAGATTGCCATGATGCCAGGAGCTGCCCACCAATATTGTGCTTGGTTGGTTGGTGAGCCAGCTGGTGATTGATTGATTGACAGGGCTGGATAAAAGGCTGGTCTCAGTGTGATGATCCACATGGAATCAGTTTGCAGGTGAGGTCTGATTTGGCTGAAATAAGGACTCAGTGCTTGAAGTTAGAGAAGGATAGTGGCCTAAGACAGGTAAATGTTTGTTGAGGAGAGGAATTTTTCAGGGGAGGTCCCTGGATGGCGCTCTAAACTAGAAGGTAAATCATGGCTGCTAGAAAAGGATGGGCTGAGGAAGCTCTGAAATCCTTTGGCCACTTTTTGGAGGCCTGCTTATGTGTCAGGGATCCAGCCTGTGGGGGGTTCTTGGGAACTTGCGGGCAGACGGCCTGCAAGCCCTGCAGGAAGGATCCACCACAAGATTGGTGCTAACTTTACAATATAAAATAAAAAAATTCCCAGGAGAGCCCAAAGTCCACTCACAGGTACTATTGAATTAATCAAGCTGGTGAGGGTGATATACATCACTCCAAATATCTGAGTGGAAGTGGATTCATTGGCTGCAACAGATTCTTGCGGGCAGTTGGGCCGTGGGGTGAGAGGTGGTGTCATTGGAACCAAATATGTTGGAAGGTAATTGTACTTGTTACAGAATAGCAGAGGAGGTATGGTGATTTTGGTGCCTTCTCTGTAAATGGTCTATGTCTCTCTAGTTCTAGCCTCTGGGTTGTAGATTAGGATTTCCTCTAGGGTGAACTCCAAATATGTGGGTTGGGTGGGTATTCAGTGAAATGTACTGGGCCAAAGGGAGCGCCTGGTGGACAATAGAATTCAGGCAGCTGGTCTGCAGTTTCTTGGGGTTGTTGGGTGTGAGGTGCAGGACCGCAGTAGGTAGACTTTAAATGAAATAGAACTAATATCAAATATGGAATAACCTGGTTGAACCAAAGGTTCATGCCCTTTATTGCAAGAATGGTGATGGGCAACTTCCTGGCAGTCCAGGGTATAAGTATGCCCATCTGTCATGGGAAAACTTTTACCAATTCCTTTGGGCCTGGTGCTACTGTCTACCAGGGTTTTCCAGTTCTTGGTGGCATCTATTACAGGAGTTAATTCATTGGCTGGTTTAAACTGAGAAAACTCAAATTTCCTTGTCAGGTCATGGGGTTGGTCATCTCTGGGTTGCTTGCGTTCTACAGGAAGTTTCTTTGTTTCCCCTTCCATGGTGGCCCAGGTTATTCCAGGATCTTTGGCTTGGCCTGCCCTCTAATTGGTTGGGTTAACAGGAACCTTTGGCGTGAGGAACCTTGATGCAGGTAATTTTAGTTCATTAAGCCTTAGAAGATTCCCCAAAGTCAAATCCTGATCTGGTTCAAGTCCAGAAATCTGCAGGCAGCCAGGCGGCTGATCCTGCGGGCCACCAGCCCGCAGGATATTGGGGTTTGATCCCTGTAGTTGAGAGTTTCCTATGCACATGGTCAACAGGAGTTTGTCACTTGTGACATTATGGCAAACTTTACCTAGTTTGGGGGTAAGGTTTCCCTGTCTATGTCTTTCTAGTAGCTTTTAGGAGGTCTAGAAGTCACCAGAGAGGTGTAAATATTCCCAGGAACATTATCAAGGTAGCTGCCTGGGAAAGCAGCGGCATAACTTGGTAATTGATAGGCTTTTGGGAAGAAAGTTGGTTACTTTGCAACTGAGATCTCAAACTAACCACTTGAGTGAGTAAAAACAGCTGCACAGACATGAGGATTGTCTGTGGCTGATTGTCAGGAAGTCAGGCATAGGTAGAGGCATTGGGCGGCTCAGGATGAGGTGCGGCCAAGCCGGCGGGTAAAGTCCACCATAGAATGGGTGCTAACTTGATAATGTAAGATAAAGATTGCCCAAGTAAGGGCCAGGGTCCGTAGTTAGGGACCATGGAATCCACTGATCCTGTCAAATTAATATAGAGTACTCCAAACAGTTGGGTAGAGGTGGTCTCTGCTGCAGCAATAGGTTCTATTAGGGGTCTGGTCTAGGGGTTAAGGGCAGAGTCATGGGAACAAAGTATGCTGGCAGGTAATTTTACTTGTCTTTGACCAATAAGGGCGGTATTTTGATACTCTTTTCTTTGTTTCCTATGTATTTGGTTTCTCTAGTCCTTGCCAAGGGATTGGCAATAAGGATGGTTTCTAGGTCGTACTCCAAGTAGGCTGGGTTGAGCGGGTATTCAGTAAAATGCACAGGTCCAAAGGGAGCTCCAGGGGGACGGTATAGTGCCTGGGGCAGATTGGCAGGTTGGTCTCTGGAGGTGGTGGTTGCCTGATTGTCTACTTGGATGGAGTTAAGATTAAAGATCACTAAGACTAGATAAGGTAAGATTTGTTCAAACCAAAGGTTCATAAAACTTTATCATTGAAAATGACAATGTGATCATCACAACACTGCCAGTGTTCTTATACCATGTGATTTTGCTTCTCTGCTTTTTGCAGGCTTCAGGTCCATGGGCAGTTTATCAACAGGACATGGGTCTTGGCTGAGGGTCTTGAGAGTAGCAGGTCCTGGTTGGGTACGCTCTGGCAAACAGGAGTGGCAATGCTTAATTTTGCCGCTGTGGTTCACCACGTCACCTGAGCAGGCTAATTGCATTCCTCTTTCTGGACTAGGGACCGGTAGCAGTTGGCGCTTATTGGCAGGGCAAATGGTGGGTCTTGTCCACGCCACAACTCCTGTGTAGGTCTGGGCCCTCAGCGGCACCGGTTTGGCGGGTCTTGGTTGTGTTGGCTCTGGAGGAAAGAAATGGTAACACTTTGCTTTTCTGCTGTTGTTCACCATTTCACCTGAGCTGTAATACCCAGTTATGGTAGGTATCACTTTCAGGAAGTAGGGGAGCAGGTTGGCAAACTGAAACCCAGTCAAGGCGGTAACAATGGGGTACACAGTCATGAGCCAGCGGAAGATCTTGGCGTGCACATTGTATCTCCCAAAACTTCCGGCAAAGTAGGTCAAGACATAGTACATGGACGTGTACATGGCAATAGAGAGTGTTAAATGTGGAGACACCAAAGGAGGCCAAGGTCCAGTTTGGGATGAGTTCAGTTGACCAGGATCATAGTAGGAGTTTTGACCTAGTCCTTCTGGAGATGGCCCAAAGAATTCTGGACCTGACTGGTAGCCTCCAATCCCAAGGCAAGCTGTGAGCACAGCTGTGAAGATGAGGTGGTTCATCTTCCTTGGATTGAAGGGTTGGCAGGGGCTGTTTGGTAGGTTTAACTTGTTAGAGGTAAGTTGAATTTTACTTTATTGAGGGTATTAATCTCAATAATAGCACAAGCTATTACTGAGGGGGATCCTTTATTTATAGTGCTCCCCACTTGCAAACTTTTGTAAGTGGGAGTAAAAACAGGGGACTGGGGATCCCAGAAGTTTGGAGAAAGGTTTTGGGAAATGGGGTTTGAGAAGATGGCCAAATTCTTGTTCTTGGACAATCTGCTGGAGGTTTGGCCATTCATGCCTGGAGCCAATGATGTCCCCTGGTTGTGAAGTCAGCTGATGGGAGAGACTCATGGGGCTTTCCAAATCTATTTTTGGTTTGGAAAGGTTAGTTTGGCTGGGGCCTAGACCTAAGCAAGTGTTGTGGCCCTCTGAATCTCATTGGCTTGAGGTCAAATTATTTTTAACTTTTGGAATCTGGTTTGGTCTATTTTTGGAAGGTTCAGGGTTATTTTTGGACCCTTCACTTTGGTTTGGCCTTTCTTCTGCAGGGCAGAAATTATTCCCTGGGGTTTTCCCTGTGGCCAGGTACTTTTCTGATTGGTTGTTTTTTATGGTGGCTTCTGATTGGCTGGGGAATGGGGCCTGGGAGCTGGCAGGGGGCCTGCTGGGGGAGGGGTGGGCAAGCGGGTGGCTGGTGGGGGCCAGGCAAGTGCGCGGGCAGCTGGCTGGGCAGCGGGAGCCTGGCTGGCGGGTGGGAGGCTGGCAGGAGGCTGGCTGGCTGGCTGGCAAGCGGGCGGGGGACTGGTGGGCGGCTGGCTGGGCAGCAGGAGCCTGGCTGGCGGGTGGGAGGCTGGCAGGCAGGCAAGTAGCTGGCTGGCACCTGGCAAGCGGGTGAGGGGCTGGCAGAGGGTGGCGGGCGTCTGCGCGGCGGCGGCGAGCGCCTGCCCGGATGTTAAATTGTTCCGGTTTTTATGAAAATCTGTTTTTTCCAAATTCTGATTTTTATTTCCCCCAAATAAAGGGGGAAATTCTTCATTAAAATTGGCCTCTTTAATTGGGAGTTTCCCTATCTTTTCCCAACATTTTACTCCTGTCAGAATTTGATTTATGTCAGGAATATTCCTGACACAAGCTGGCCAATTGCAATACTCTTTCTGGACTGGAGACTGTCAACAGCTGGTACTTGTTGGCAGGGCTAGTAGTAGGTCTTTTCTCAACCTCCTTTAGGCAGGTCACGTCTCCTGCAGAGGTATGGGCCTCCAGTGGCACCAGTTTGGCGGCAATCTGGCAGTCATTCAGGGAATCCTCATTATTAAGCCAGTGGTTTGTGGGGTAAATTAATAATTTTAGTCTGTCACTTAACAGGTCAGTGGGTACTGGGCTGTCCTGGGGGTGCAATCCGCCTTCAGAAGACTGGGGTTTGACTTCTGGGGTGTCAATACAAATATTGAAATATCATTAATGACACTGATAGCCTAAAGTGGTGGTCACAGATGGGGGCCTGGTCAAACAATAACTCACTTGTGGATATTTATTGCCTAAGTCTGAGGTGTTAGTAATGGGGAGAATAGAGAAGGACATAACCTTGATGGTTCATATAGAGAAAGACTTGCAGAAGGAATGAAAGATGTCAGATAAGGACTAGCAATAGAGGAATGAAAAGGTTTCCAAAGGAGAAAACTAGTAGAATAAGCAGAAGATGACAGAAAAATGATGAAAGAAGATTCAGAAGAAATTAAATAAGGTCATCAGACAAAGACTAGGAGTTAAGAAGAAAAAACTTGGAAAGTTAAGGATAGAAAAGATAAGAAGAAAGAGATAATTAAGAAAGAATTAAAAAAAGGAAATAATAAAAGAATTAAGAAAAAAAATAAAAGATGAAAAGAAAAGAAAGAAACAGTTAAAGAAAATAGACTTTGAATTTATTAAGGAGTTGATTGAGTGAGGATAATCAGGAGCAGATGTAAACGGTACAGAGAAACTCCAAGGACAAAGGCTAGAGTTTTGCCAAACCCATAAAAGGGAGCAAAAAGCAAGCAACAGGTGGTTTTGAACTCCTCAAGGGGAGAAAATGTGGTGAAATATGGAGAAAAATTGAAGAAATTAAGGTGCAAAAATCTCTTGAGTAAAACAGGCCAAAGTGTTCAAGTTTGTCCAGAGAAACATGACAGTAATTACGGCACAATGGTTCAAAACACGGAGTCAGTGTTTACCCGGAGCAAGACTACACCAGGTTTGAGCCAGGGTAAAGAGTGGGTCATCCAGAGAAACGTTTTGGCAAACTTGCTCAATCCAGACGTTTGAATGGCTGCATAACAGAGCCTATTTGATAAATGTTTTTCATTGGTTAAACAGAAGGGAAAAGGCCTAAAAAATGAGGGAATGAACAGGCAAACCCCTGTTTTTAATTGGCTGAAGTAAGTAAAGAGGTTTAATATATTATAGATAAAGAAAAACTGGATAGTTTAATCCTGAAAAACCAAGGATCTTAGATAAAACAGACTAAAACATAGAGCTATAAAAAGGGGAACAATTGGAAACAAGGCAGGGATTGGAAAACGGTGGATTGCAAAGGTCAAAAAGACAGAAAAGAGAGCTGAGGAGCCCAAGATAAAGGAGCAGGAGCCAAAGGCCAAGTACAAGGAGTCTAAGAGATTGTTGAAGGACTCCAAATATTGGCAAAATCCTATTGTTTTCTATACTGCCAGGGCCATACTACAGAAGGTCTCAAAGTGGATCTTCCTTCTGAGACAAATAAACACCTGTTTTGATCCCTACACATTTTTCCAAGTTGTGCAAAAACTTCTATGAGTGAACTAACAAACATCTTTCACCCTAGTAAAGGGGAAGAGGATACATATTTTCAAAGTTGTTGAAGATTTTCTACTAGTAAAACTTCTAAAGAGAAGTGGGAAAGATTGACTGGACACCTTGAGATGACATATAGGGGAAGAGAATTCATTGGGTTTGAGTTCACTAGACTCTTGAGAGAGTGGTATCAACCTTCAGAGGGTTTGGCTCCAGCTGAGGTTCAGGTACATGAAGGGGATGCTTGTTTGATAATAGGAAAAGTTCTGAAAGAATTTGGTGTGATGCAAGCCAAGTACAAACTCCAACTTAGCCAGATGTCCCAGCTAGGGAATGACAACCTCTTCCTGCTGGTCCCTGGCTTTGACCCAGGACATCCCATGGTGACCAAAGAGCTGGAGCACCACACCAAGCTTCACTATATAAGAGATTGTATGGCCAACATGAGCCTATCTTATCAAGTGGGGGTCAAAAACAAACTAGGCAATCTGGTTCAGGCTGAAAAAGCTCAGATAACCAGGTGTAAACAGGGAGACTAAACCTGTGACAGAAATGGTTGGATAATAGGAAGCAGTCTCCAAGCGGTGAGAAATCACCACCCAAATCCACATGGAGTTGATTATTAACCGCCAACAAAGCTTCAAATACTGTTTGGTAAAATTTCCAAAAGATACACTAGGATTAAGCAGAATGATTAACCCCAACCAAAAAAGTCCTAGATAAGTTGCCTGGGAGAGGATCAGGGTGCCTTCTGCGTAAAAATTGGGACATTGTGAGGGAGCAAGTGTCTCAGCTTCAGATACGGTAGAGAAAACTCCAAGATTCTGCAGCATTGGATTAACATTGGGAGGTGACAACAACAAAGTACCAACAGTGGGACCCCATCTTCCGGGGATAATTTGGCTTAGGATCAAATTATAAGGGATGTAGAGCATCAGGCCAACCACAGGATGCATGATAAAATAAAGCTAGACCAGGAGGATATTTGATGTTATTTGATGTTATTTGAGTAAAAATTTTAGGGAGGACCCAACTCTTAAGAGTCAAACAGTGAAAATTTTCCCATGTATATCAAATTTTGACTAAGCAATACCACCTGGTCCCTTGGCTCCTATTCCTTCTGCATTGTCTAGAGAGTACCTTGTCTAGTTTGCAGAGAACCCTTGCGTGACCAATTTCTGACAACTGTTCTGATAAATAAGGTTGTATTGAGTGACTCTCAGATTACGTCAATTTATCATTATCAGCTTGAAAGGTGTTACGGTAAAAAATCAAATGGAAGGGATAGTGCGCCCTTATAAAACCAGAAACAGCAAAGGACCGCAGACAAACCCTTGAATGAAATAGACAACTTAAATGCTGTCATAGACAAAAAATGGGTCAAAGCTGGGGTCGCCCAAATAGCCCTAGAAAATCCGGACCTTCCTTATTTTCCCCCAATAATTATGACAAGAAAATTACGTGTTATACACTATTTGGGGATGGCAGCGCTTGACCTGCTGGTTGCCAGAAATTTTCAAATCATGACGTCATTGACTCAAATTCTAATGCAGGACCTCCAACTGCTGAAAATATTCTTGTCAGCCAATCAGATGTCACAAAATCCCCTCCTCCCCCATCCTAAACTCCTTTAAAGCTTCCCCTTTTCTCCTCTAGAAACTTGATTCTAGATAGCTAAACTACACTCAAATAAAAGAAAGCTTTCATAAAATGTGGGATTGTCTGGGGCTGTTTGCCCCTGTCTTTGAAAGATTAGTGCTCATGATCTTCAAGTTCTCTATGGATTCTATGGCCTTGGCTGACCGGTGTTGTATTCTGCTTCCACATCTCTAACGTCTGGCTTCCCTTTGCAAATGAACTCTTTCTCATTTTGATCTTGATCACCGTTTTCCGTTACACAGTCCAAGGCGCAAAGTTCATGAGCCCCTCCACCTAATTTGGTTTAGTGCTGCTCAAGCAGTTAATGATTTGTTTATTTTATCCTCATTATTTTTCTCTGAATAGTGCAGCACGCCATTTAACTCTTACAAAAGGGGAACCAAATTCAGCTGGCAAACTGGGGCAGTAGTAACCTATTTCTGATCAACTATTTGATTTAAATCCATCAGATCAGTTAATCTGGTTAACAGCTTTCCTGACTTTTGCGCTTTACAGCTTGGGCAAATAATTCCTGGCATTATGGAACCTACTGTGACAATACCTGCCAGGAGTGGTAGGTCTTCCCATCTTTGGGCTGGATGGTGCTGTAGGGGGGAAGTTGGCACAAACCAACCAGGGGTTGGCTTAATGGCTATGAAAACTGGTATGGGAATGTATTGCTAGCTGCTATGTGTCACCCAAGAGCAAGTCCCTCTGTATGTGCCCAGATAAACGTCAGGAAGTGGTAGCTTGGTATACTAGGAGTAGCTTCTAACACTTCTTGTTGGTGCGGCAACTGGTGCTGGGTGAGAGGTGATTCCTCAAGAGCTGAGGCCTGTAAATAGGATTTGAGCTGGAAAGGTACTGCTAGAAAATAGGTATGATTTAGCTGAACCCAAGGTTGGTTACAATCTTTATCAGAAAAGATTATCCCAATTGACTTAGGGGGATGGGATCCTTAAACTCAGTTTCTGGACCATTAGTCTTAAGCCTATTTGGGATAAGCTTTCAAAGACTGTTTGATCTGAGCATGAGATCAGGGTGTTTATTTTACTGGGCAGGTCCAACCCCTCTGAGACAGTTTGTCTGAAGGTAAAATTTCTGGCCAAGAGCTGGGTAGGTAGGGAGATTGTTTTCTTCCCCTATTTCTAGAGGGCATTGGTGCCACCCCTGCATTGGGGTGGCCTTTATTGATTATTTGTAAGCCAACTAAATCTAGCCCTTGGGCCCCTCATCAGCAGCAAGCATCTCTGATGAGGCAAGCCTTATGAATCAAGTCCATTCAGATTGTCTTTTGGGGCCTTTTGCTGCTTTCAGTGGGGCTTTCTAACCTGTTTTGGTGCCTGGGACCCAGATTGATCCTTTTACAAGTCCCAGGTTTGATCCTGGTCCTGTGGTGTCAGGCAGCTGCAGGAGAGAAGTTTTGAGGGCAGGCCAATCCTCTTCTGCTACTGCCTGCAACTACCAGGGTGCTCTTGTTTTTGGGGAGGGCCATGGAAATCAGGGCAAGTCCATGGTGTAGGGTGGCTTATTAGAGGGTGTATTTCCAAAAGAGCTATTAGGCTTCAAGAACAGCAAATCTTTTCTAATACAGACCAAGGATAGTAATGATGAGCCAAAGATAGGGTAATAGCACTTACAGCTTTGGGGCTGCTATTGCTCTCTCATGCAGCTCAACATATTTATTTCTTGATGTGGTTCACTTAAGATGTTTGCAGTAACATTAAACATTGTAAGTTTGACCCTATATAATAATAAATCTTCTTGATTTTTTTTATCCGATCCAAAGATTGATCAAAGCTTAAAGATCTGATCACGTTTCACACATTTTGAGTAGTTTGGAGATAAATTGATGTAATCAAGTTATAAAACATTTAATCTGGTGCCCAAGCATAACAAAAAATAGTGACCCATATCCAATTGTTTTTTCTTTGGGATCTCTCTTTGGTTGGCTACCCAATTTGTTGAACCCAAATAGGTTCAGCTGCAGCAGTAAAGATGAGCCGCTTGTCACATTTGACTAGAATGTACATTTATATTTTGAAACTGTACTGTAAATTCAGAACCTAAACATAAAAATGTGGGATTATCAAATCCTTGGTCCAAATTTTGAATCACTTTTGTGGGATAGCCTTTTTTAATTAAATTGAATTCTTTGTATTTTTACTTGAATTTTTAAAAATGTGGAAACTCATAGACACTTTGCAAAGTTCAAGTCAAGCTACATATTTCCAATGAACGAAATGAATTAACTGGAATCAGATTTGAAGTGTTCAAATCTATCAACCATTTTCATTAAGTTTACTATGTTTTTTGGAATTTTGGGATTGTCAAATCCAAGAACCAGATTTCAAATCACTTTTGAATGCCACTAGTAAACTCAGATATTAATTACGGGAACTGGAATCCAAATTGAATGTACAGTAAGAAACTAGGACAAATCAATCCAAATCAAGAAGCTCCACTCTGGATAAAATCAAATGGAAAATACAATCTCAATAACCATGTTTAGACATGAAATTACGTGAAATGTAAAATTGTCTAAACTGGAAATGATGCAATATTCTGCACTCTAAATCACTAATATAGCAACCATAAGCCCATATAATGATTTATGAGCTACTCTCCTGATGACGCAGAAATTTTTTAAAAGATTTTTGGCCCCTGGCATAGCCAAGGGGCCAACAAAACTTATTTTTGAGGAAGAAAGGAGAGAAAAAGATAAACCATCAGTTTACTGCACTATGTATTCATGTAATGCTATTAAGGATACTTGATTACAGTAGATTTCAGAAAATACTAATAATAAAATAGAATTATATATTACAATATTTTTTTACCGTGTTGCCTTTTCCTTGGTGTGTTGATAGTTCATTTTCTGTTGATAAGGTGTTTGCATTTAATTGGATGATTTCACCTCCAGTTGCCTTGGCGATAGGAAATCAAGCCGCCTCCGCGACCACAGTTGGTCTCGGGGAGGCGGCTTGATTTCCTATCGCCAAGGCAACTGGAGGTGAAACTGTCCAATTAATTGCAAGCACATTATCAACACACCAAATGAAAGACAACATGATAAGATAGATTGTAATATATAATTCTACTTTATTATTAGCATTTTTTAAAATCTACTGTAATCAAGCATCTAAATTTTAGCCGTCCTAAAATGGAATAGGGTGATTTTTGAGAATGCCTATGATTCTTAAAAGAATTAGCACAAATCCACTCTAGATCCTTTAGCATCGTTTTTGAGACACCCATAAATTATATTTATTTCAAATTCCTCACAATTATGATTTGAAACTTGGTTCTTGGATTTGACAATCCCGCAATTTCAGATTCAATAAGTTTACCATGATGTCTATGATTCGTTTGAAATACAGGAAATCTCAAATCGTACATTAGAATCCCGCATTTCTGATTTATGTATCCCGCATTTGTCTGCTGAGTTTTGTCTTTTGTTAGTTGAGTTATCTACTCAAGAGATTCGAAATTTGCCAATTTAAATAAATCAAAAAAGTCAAATTAAATGTTTGATTTTATTAAATATTTTATTTTTTACTCAGCTGAGTTGCCCGCAAAAGTGATTTGAAATTTGGACCAAGGATTTGACAATCCCACATTTTTACGTTTAGGTTCTGAATTTACAGTACTTAAAGATGGAACGGAGATGAGGTTCAGATTGTGGCTCGTTGATTGAAATTTATGCTTCATTGGATCAAGTTTACTCAGAACTATGCTGCTTGATTTTTTGTAAATTTATTGCGCTGAAATATATCGCCAAGTTGCTGATGGAAGCAGAGGTTCGGCTATTGATGGCAAACCTTATGGATATAGATCCCTTATCAAGTGTAAATATATTTTGAACCATTTAATTTATGATGTCTGTTTGATTTGGGTTTATCTAAATGGAAGAGGGGTTTACATTGAAATGTTAGTTGATGCCTTATCGTTAAAAAAGAATGGTAATTGGGTTGATAAAGGGATGCATCTTAAATTAAAAATTAAACTGGGGTAGGCTAAATAAATTAATTTTATATGTGGATTTTGGAACATGAGATTGGGACGTGATAAGCTGGATTCCATCCAATGATAGTAGAGACTTGGGCTTGATGTTTTTGCCAGGTCAATTGGCGCTGGTGAGCTGTTTTGTCAAGCTAAGGCGATATTGAAATGTCACTTCAGGAGGATACCAAGTCATCAAAGGTTGAAACTGTGCCAGAGCAGTCATACATAGCCGGGTTAACCAATCTATCTCTGGCATGCCCTCTGTCCAAGTGCTCGGAGCTGGTGGAGTTTTATGAAAAGATTGGATTTAAAAAAGTTTCTAACCCCCAAGAGTCCTCAGCGAAGGGGGTTTGGATGATATTAGATCTGGCAAAGGCCGGAATCTGCATCTCATCAAAATCCTATATTGAATACAACCAGCCTTCTGGTGGGAAAGAAGTTTTTTTACACTTGGATTTTTCAGATGAAGAAGCTTCTATCAAGCCCAACAGTTCCATTGCGCCGAGCTTCTGTGTTCCAGATTTAAAGGTAGTATTTAAAATCCCTCTTTTCAGAAGTTTTTTTGTTATAATTTTGCCTTTTTTCTAATTCTACTATTAGCGATTCAAAACTTATCTGGAATCTGCTAAAGTACTTCACAAACTCAACGGAGATAATATCACTGCATTTGATCCACTTGAAAATAAGTTAATCTTCACCACTCGTCTTCATCCTTTTTCTACTGGAAAAGCCAAGGTGGTTAGTAACCACCCTCGAATCATTTCCCCGACGGATGACCTGCCCAAGCTTCCCCACAAACAGCAGGAGTCTTCCGAGCCCAGAAAGAGAATCGCAGTTCTTACCAGTGGCGGTGATTCTCAAGGGATGAATTGTGCAGTGCGTGCAGTAGTTCGTGCCGCTATTGCAAGGGACTGCGAAGCTTATTTCATCCATGAAGGATACCAAGGTATTAGTTTAAATTGCAATATGCTTATTGGAGTAAGGCCTGGTGGATGGTGGCGATAAAATCTGCAAAGCCTCTTGGGGAGATGTCAGAAAATTTGTTTCGGTGGTAAGGACAATTTATGAAAACCCTTTAAATACTTGTTAGTCAGGAACTATTATTGGAACTGCACGCTGCATGGATTTCAAGACACGTGAGGGTCGCCTTAAAGGCGCTGAAAATCTCATCATCAATGGGATTGATGCCTTGGTGGTTATTGGTGGGGATGGCAGTTTGACTGGCGCCGACCTTTTCCGGTCGGAATGGAAGACGCTGGTTGCAGATTTAGTCTCTCAAAAGCGCATCACTCAACAGCAGGCCTCTGTTAATGGTCATCTCACAATTGTAGGGCTGGTTGGGAGTATTGACAATGACATGGCTGGTACAGACTTCACAATTGGCGCAGTTTCGTCTCTTCACCGCATCTGTGAGTCCGTTGACAATGTCACCTCAACAGCGCTTTCCCATAAGCGCGCATTTGTTATAGAGGTGATGGGACGTCACTGTGGTTGGTTGGCGCTTATGGCTGCAGTCTGTACTGGGGCGGACTTTGTCTTTATCCCCGAACAGCCCATGGATCGCGAAGAATGGAAAGAAAAGATGTGCGCCGATATCAAAGCACACCGTGGCCAGGGACGCCGTGCTACAATAGTTATTGTCTCGGAAGGCGCCATCGATCGCGATTTGAAACCAATTAGATCTGAAGACGTTGCCGCCGTAATCGAGGCTGAATGTGATCTAATCACTCGCGTGACAAACCTGGGACACGTGCAGCGTGGCGGTGTGCCAGCGTCATACGATCGTGTCTTGGGTGCGGTCCAAGGAATTCAAGCAGTGGATGTTATTCTTAAATCAACTCCCACCAGTGACAGCAAGCTGATAGCGATCCAGAACAATATGACTGCACCTGTGGGGCTTATGGAGGCTGTTCAGAAAACAAAGGATATCGCTAGCCTCGTAGCCGCCAAGCGATTCGACGAAGCCATGCAGCTTCGTGACCCTTACTTCAGTCTTCTATGGAATGCATACTGCCATTCCGGGTTTCGCCCTGCTTCTACTCCCACCAATAAACGCCTGCGCATTGGGATTTTACACATTGGTGCTCCTGCTGGAGGCATGAACGCTGCTACCCGCACGCTAGCGCGTTTGGCCATCAATGCGGGACACACGCCAGTAGCCTTCCCCAATGGCATCCGAGGGTTGCTGGAGGGTGAATCCAGTGAGCTTGGCTGGTTGCAAGTAGCGAATTGGACCCCGCGTGGTGGTTCTGAAATAGGCACTAACCGTGATTTACCCGACGTTGACTACGGTTTATGTGCATATCAGCTACAGAAGCACAGGATTTCGTGTCTGTTTATTGTGGGAGGGTTTGAAGCGTACCGTGGCGTGGCACAATTGGCAGAGCAACGTTCCAATTTCCCAGCCTTCTGTGTGCCCATTGCGTATATCCCTGCTACAATCTCCAACAACGTTCCTGGTGCCGACTACTCACTTGGATGTGACACTTCACTCAACGCGATTACTGAAGCCTGCGACCGCATCGTCCAATCCGCGGCCTCATCTCATTCCCGCACTTTTGTCGTCGAAGTCCAAGGCGGAAACTCAGGCTTTCTGGCTACCCTGGGTGGGCTCTCAGTTGGAGCTTCGCGTATATACACCCCCGAGGAAGGGATTACCTTGAAGGACCTGGAGCAGGATGTTGCCCAGATGAAGACTAAGTTTATCGCTGACTCTCACCGCAAAGATTCAGCCAACGTAGGGCGTGTTGTCCTAGTTTCCGATGGCACTTCCAAGACCTACACTACTGAAATGATTTCCGCCATCTTCACCGAAGAGGGTGCTCCTCTATTTGACTCTCGCACGGCTGTCCTTGGCCATATCCAGCAAGGCGGTACCACCTCTCCCGTAGATCGGATCCACGCAGTAATGTTTGCTCATCGCGCCTTCTTTTGGCTCATGGACCAATGCGAGAGCAGCCGTCAAGGGGGCTCCGGCCCTGCAATTTACACCAAAGACCCTTCCTCGGCCGTTGTCATCGGGACCACCGATGGCAAAGTCACCTCCACTCCTGTTCAGGATCTTGACTCCAAAACTGATTGGGTTAAACGTCGCCCTCGACATGCCTGGTGGCACAAGGGCTTCGCATACAACCGCTTACTATCGCACTATGGTAAGGTCTTTTATTCAAACCCTGTTTCTAACATATCTATTTCTGCCTTTTCTCAATAGCCGTCATTCCTGAAACACAACCTTAAAGTGCCACTAACACCTGCTTTTAATCGTCTCTTTTTTTCCTGCTAAAACCAGGCCACCATTCATGGTGATTCAACCCCTAAACTCTTAAACCCATATTAAAACAAGCCAACCACCTTTGCTTAATGAGACATTCTATCAAAATCTCATAAAACCACACTTCTATTCTGGCATATACTGAGCATGTCTAGTGACAGGTTCATTTTTAATTTAAAGGCTAGTAGTTTTAGATGCCTTTTGTTTATTAAACCAATGCACAAGATTCAACCAGCCCCTTTGAAATCAAAACAAGATCTAAAGTAGTTTTAAAACCTATGGCGACAAGTGAAAATACTTCAGATTTAAACGAAAATAGCCAATCTGTAAACAAAATTAGAACTCAATGAATTTATATTAATTTACAATAGATTTGCGTAATTTCGTTTTCAGATGCTTTGATTTCGTTTACATCTGAGTTCATTTCGTTTAAATCTGAAATACTTTTGCTTGTCACCATAGGTTTTAAAACTTCTGCATCGCTGCCTTTAATTTAAACAAGACTTGCTCTAATCAAAGTCTAATCTAAACCACCAAAGTTAAAAACTCACATCGCTAAAGCTTTACCGTACTACTCAGCTGTTATGATGGACAACCCAAAGCTGCACGTGGACCGAACCCTAACGGGTGCAAGTATTTTCAGTAACATCAGGGGTCAAACAGACCCTTAACATTTTTAATGGGATATACCAATCACCATAGCCATACCCAAAGTCAACGGTACAAAGCTGAACTGCAAAACAAACCTAACTTACACATGTATGTTCCAAACACCACTCACGAGCATAACATCCATACATAAAAAGCTTAAAAGAACACGGAATCATTGAACAAAAACTTCACACAAGGCAACCAGAAGAACAACACCAATCCATCCCCATATCCTGATCAAAAGCAAACTCCAAAAAGGGAGATATAATATCTCCATCCAACCCACCCATCTTTATCTAGGAAACCGGGGGATCAATTTTAAACCTGCATCCTAACTAGATCAACCAGAGGCCTGCCAGAGATTTCTTAGTAGAGTCCAACCCATCCTTAAACTATGGGCCTAAATGGATCTACCCTATTTCTATCAAAGATTTGTTAAAGCCTCAAAATAGTGTCAAAACAGCAGACTCAACCTGCTAACAAGGTTCTGGCTAAGTGGGTTTGTGACCCGCAACCCAACTTCCCAGCGACCCGTAGCCAAACTAGGAAGTCAACTCAAATTTCCAAATCCAACAACATGAACAGATGATGATCCTTTATGGTGGATATCTCAATTAGGCGCTTGGCTCATTATCAGGATCAAGCCCCCCTTCACCATCCCACCAAGTGATCAACACAATCATGTTCCTGTTATCCAAGATTCACAATAACTATATAATAACTATCTCCCAATAAAGAATATTATCTAGTTTCCAAATATTTTCCCCTTGTAACTCTTCTAACACAGCACAGTTACAACAATAGTTTTCAAGCAATATTGAGCTTATCTTCATCAGCACCCAGGACCAGGAGCTTGCGGCAGTCAAGGGTATAAGGCTAGTGCTATCAATGTATACCCCCCAGATGATAATTTAAGGTCTGAAGGCTTGGGGTAGATTATTGTAAACTAAGGCCTTTAAACCAAGGATATTTATATTTGTCAAGTATAAAAAGGTAGGCAAGGTTTGCAACAATAACTGCACTAGGGCTCCTAAAAGCTTATATGAAGTGAAGTAGGGACTAAGGCTATTTATTAAACCCAAGAAAACAAAATAAATACCAGTCATAATGACTGAAGATTTGGTTAAAAAGTCAATCTCTAAGTCTGGGAAGTGATCAGAACTAGCTGGGGGATTGAAACTGTCAACTATTAAATTGTGTGTACTACTATAAAAATTGCCTAACTGATGAAAGATATAGTCAAATGGAATCATGGAACTAAGATAAAGATACAAGAATAAAAATTAAAGGGAAAAAACACAAGGCACAAAACCTAACAAGTACCTTTTTGGGGTGCAAGTCAAACAATCTCAACTTATTGTTGAGACTGGAGAACCAAGCCTTTTTATTAAGCTTGGGAAAGTGAGGTGCAAATTTGGAATGATGGAGTTAATCTAAAAAGGCTAATGGTACTTTGGTAAAGGAAAATATTTGGAAACACACATGGCTTAAAGTTAACTTAAAGAAGTTAAGTTTTCATAAGGGGACACTGGGAGGAGAAAGGCAGTTACGGCAATAATTAGTGTTGTCAAAGAAAGCAAAAGATAAGAAAAAACTAGGTCCAAAGCTTGGAAAATGTAATTGAGTGTATAGTCAAAGGTAAGGGGTTTGAAAACTGAATTGTTGACTTCTGCGTGTAGGTTCAGGGTTTGAATCTGGTGGCAGAAGGTAAGGGAAGTTTGAAAATGATGCTGATCACTGTTTAGGTTATAAACAGGCTTAAAAAACCCAAATTTGGATTCAAATGATGAAAAATGAAGGGAAGAAAGAGAGAAGCATGATGTGATAGATAGAATGACTCATTAATTGTGAATAAGCTTGAAAACCATAAAGCCAAATAAGAGTGGGTAAAAGAATATCAGCTACAAGAAAAAGGTAAATCCTGACAACCCCGCAGCCCAACCACCCACAAGAATCAGTTGTGCCATTAAATCCACTTCAACCCAAATATTTGGGGCAATGTATATCACTCTTACTGGCGTCATTAATTCCATGGTGCCCTCTAGCGGCCCCTGGGCCATCCTAGGCAAATCCTTATCCTATATTTTAAAGTTAGCCCCTATGTCATGAATGACATTTCAATACTTGTATTGAAAACCCAAGAGTTGATCCCCAGTTCCCAGAAGGCGGATCAAATCCTCCAGACCAGTCCAAGACCCGCCAACCCGTTAAATCACAGACTCAAACCAGTAAATTACTCTGCAATCCGCCGGCCTAGTACAGAGGACCCTCCAAAGACTACTTAAGTCACATAAAGTGGACGGGAGACCGCCCACTTGTTAAATTGCAAACCCGAGTTAATGAGTTACTCCGAGACCCGCCAGCCTGCCAAAGACAATTCCCCAAATGTTCATCAGATTGATGCCAACCTTGAGCCACCAAAGACCCGAGCCTATGCAGAGCAACTGCCAGTCTCCTGCCCAGAAGGGGTAGTACAATTGGACTACTCAGGTGACATAGTGAACAGTGGTGGCAAAACAAAGCATCACCCTTCCAATTTGCCAGAGCAGGCACAACCTGGATCTGCCGCCCTTGAGACCCCAAGCCAAGACCCACATCCCGCCAGTGCCTTGTCTGCAAAAATGAACCCTGCAAAATTTGAAGAAGCAAAGTCCCAGGGTATAAAAACCCTGGCGGTACGGTGAAGATCCCATCATCATTTTCAATAATACAGTTTTATGAACTTTTGGTTCAAACAAATCTTACCCTATCAAGTCTTAGTGATCTTCCATCTTAATTCCAGTCAAGTAGACCGCCAGGCCGCCGCCCTTCCCCAAGATCAACCTGCCAAATTGCCCCAGGCATTATAACGTCCCCCGGGAGCCCCCTTTGGACCTGTGCATTTTACTGAATACCACCCAACCCGGCCTATTCAGAGTACAGCTTGGAGACTATACTCATTGCCAACCCCTTGGCCAGGACTAGGGAAACCAAATACATAGGACACAAAGGAAAGTGGTACAAAAGGCTGCCAAGATTGTTCAAAGACAAGTACAATTATCTGCCTGCCTACTTTGTTCCTATGACTCCTCCCTTAACCCCACAACCAGACTGCCTGCTGGAACCTACCGCCGCAGCCGAGACCACCTCTACCTAACTGTTTGGAGTACTCTACATTACTTTGATAGGTTTGGTAGATTCCATAGTCCCCAACTCCAGACCCTGGTCCTTACTCAGGCGTTCTGCATCTTATATTATCAAGTTAGCACCCATTCTATGGTGGGCCTTACCCGCCGGCTCAGCCACACCTCATCCCGAGCTGCCCAATGCCTCTACCTATGACTGGCTTCCCGACATTATGACAATCTTTTAAAAACACAGTAAACTGGGCCCCAAGATGATATTAACACATGGGGTAGCTTGTATGCTCTTTTTTGTGATAATCACTTATTACACCCATAAGGCACTTACCTCCCTGATACTCCCATGGATAAAGAACCAACCCGCCAAAGAATTAAAAGACCCTTCACCTGGTGCAGAACCCCAGAACCCAGCCACATCACAAGTGCAAAATGTGATAGTGAACCAGACCACGACCAAGGTGGATATGCCCCAGATGGGCAAACTCACCTTAGAAGAAGCCCGCTGAGCCATGCCAGTCCTCTGCCTCCACTTCCAAACCAACACCAACACCTACCCCAGTGACACTGAGAAAGTCTTGGGGGTGGCTGCCATGCTATCAGGAGATGCACTGGATTGGTTTGGGAAAGCCACTGCCAAAGATGTTGAATTTTGCCTTGACTATTCAAAATTTGAAGCCAAACTCATGAGCACTGGCAATGACCAAAACACCAGATACTATGCGCTGAACTCTATGTTAGAAATCTGACAAGCGAACCACCCTATCCAAGCCTATATTGACAAGTTCCTTAAACTGAAAACGTGCACCCAACTTGAAGATGAATTATCTGCCATGATCTTCAGAAAGGGAGTTAATTCAGCCATGAAAGACCTGTTGAAGCACCACCTGCCTACACTGAGCCTAGAGAAATTACTGCCCCTATGCAAAGGTCTGAGTCTAAACCAAGAAAGACAGAACGTAAACCCGGCCCGAGCCGGCAGGGCCATGATGCCCAATTGACCTGGAATGTCCCCTGACAAGTTACAACACCACTATCAAGATGGGTTATGTTTCTACTGCCACAAGGCCAGGCACCTAACCAGAGCATGCCCTAAGAAGAATACCCTTCCTGTATCCTTGGCGCAAATAAACACCTCTGCGCAATCTTATAAATTCATCCAAGTGACCATAGACTGTAAGGGAATCAAGCGTCAGATAGAGGCCTTTATTGACACAGGAGCCAATGAAAGCTTCATTGACACCAACCTGGCAAAGGAGCTAGGACTAACAGCTTCAGAGCACAGCCTACAAGTAACCATGGGAAACAGTTCCCTGGACACTAGCTACAAGTGCAAACAGGAACTTTCCTTGACAATTGTACAGAACGTGTATCCAACTCCCTTGATCCTCTTGCCGGGACTGCCTCATCCTGTCAGGAAGCCAGTCATAGGTAGAGGCATTGGGCAGCTCAGGATGAGGTGCGGCTGAGCTGGCGGGTAAGGCCCACCATAGAATGGGTGCTAACTTGATAATATAAGTTACAGAACACCCAAGTAAGGACCAGGGTCCAGAGTTGGGGACTATGGAATCTACCAAACCTGTCAAAGTAATGTAGAGTACTCCAAACAGTTTGGTAGAGGTGGTTTTGGCTGCAGCGGTAGGTTCCAGCGGGCGGTCTGGTTGTGGGGTTAAGGGAGGAGTCATAGGAACAAAGTAGGCAGGCAGATAATTGTACTTGTCTTTGAACAATCTTGGCAGCCTTTTGTACCACTTTCCTTTGTGTCCTATGTATTTGGTTTCCCTAGTCCTGGCCAAGGGGTTGGCAATGAGGATAGTCTCCAAGCTGTACTCTGAATAGGCCGGGTTGGGGGGTATTCAGTAAAATGCACAGGTCTAAAGGGGGCTCCCGGGGGACGGTATAATGCCTGGGGCAATTTGGCAGGTTGATCTTGGGGAAGGGCGGCGGCCTGTCAGTCTACTTGACTGGGATTAAGATGGAAGATCACTAAGACTAGATAGGGTAAGATTTGTTCAAACCAAAGGTTCATAAAACTTTATTATCAAAAATGACAATGGGGTCTTTTCCATACCGCCAGGGTTTTTATACCCTGGGACTTTGCTTCTTCAATTTTTGCAGGGTTCAGGTTTGCAGACAAGGCATTGGCAGGATGTGGGTCTTGGCTTGGGGTCTCAAGGGCGGCAGATTCAGGTTATGCCTGTTCTGGCAAATTGTAAAGGCAACACTTCATTTTGCCGCCACTGTTCATTATGTCACCTGAGTAGTCCAATTGCACTACCCCTTCTGGGCGGGAGACTGGCAGTTGCTGGTGGTCATTGGCAAGGTTAAAAATAGGTTTTTTCTTAACCTCCTTAAAAGCTGCAACCTCTGCATAGGTTTGGGTCTTTGGTGGCTCAAGGTTATCATCAATCTGATGAACATTTGGGGAGTTGTCTCTGGGAGGCTGGCGGGTCTCGGAGTAACTCGTTAACTTGAGTTTGCAATTTAACCAGTGGGTGGTCTCCCGTCCACTTTGTGTGACTCAAGTAGTCTTTGGAGGGTCCTCTGTAGTAAGCTGGCGGAACGCAGAGTAATTTACTGATTTGAGCCCGTTTGTTAACAGATTGGCGGGTCCTGGACTAGTCTGGAGGGTTGGATCCGCCTCCTGGGAACCAGGGTTTAACTCTTAGGTTTTCAATACAAGTATTGAAATGTCATTAATGACATCATCCCCTTCTTTCCCAGGGTTCCCTTCCTTCCTGGCCTTCTTCTCAAGGTATTGTTGGATTGCTAGTTGGGCGTTGGGTAGGTTTCTTAGTGGTTCCCAGGTGCTTTCCTCAGGTGGGTATCCCTTCCACTTGACGTAGTACTGGAGGGTTTTATAGTGGGTACGGTCTTCATGAACAAATTCAACTTCATATTCTTCAGAGCGTCCTACTTGGATGGGAGGGGGTTCAGTTTTGAGTTTCTGGTGGGGGAGTGAGTTCCCCTCTTTCTTGAATAGAATCACACGGTGGAAGACGTTGTGTATTTTCCACAAGGGGGTAATTCTAGTTCAAATGCTAATTCACCCACTAGTTTGGTGATCTTGTAGGGGCCACTTCTTCTGTGGGCTAACTTTTGACAGGGAACAGTCAGAGGCACATTTTGAGAGTCCAGATAGACTTTGTCCCCTACCTTCAACAGTTTCCCAGGAATCCTCTTTTTGTTGGCAAAAGCCTTATAAGTCTGGACAGCGTGGGTCAGGTTCTTAAGACAGGTTTGTTGGGTGTTGTGTATCTGTTCAATCCAGGTTTTTCCTGACGGGTTTATTTCCTTACTACCAATACTGGGATCCCAAGATGGATCAAACCCATAATTGGCCTTGAAGGGGGACATCCCTGTGGAGGCATGGTCTTTGCTGTTGTAGGCATACTATGCCATGGATAGCATCTTGGCCCAGTTATCCTGGTTGGCATTGGCATAGCATTGTAGGTATTGTTCAAGTATCTGGTTCACATGTTCAGTCTGGCCGTTGGTCTGTGGGTGGTAGGAGGTTGATACACAGCGCTTTACCCCAAGTCCTTCATCACCTGAGTCCAGTATTTGGAGGTGAATTGTGGTCCTCTATCAGTAATGATTTCCAACAGAGTGCCGTGTTGAGTTAGGATGCAGTCATGGAAATGTCTAGCCGTCTCTGCGGCGGTGCAGTGAGTGGTGGTAGGGACAAAATAGGACATCTTAGTAAACCTATCTACCATGACCAGGATGGCATTAAACGCATTGTAGGGAGGCAGTTCTACAATATAGTCCATAGAAACAGACTGCCAGGGCCCCGCGGGTATGTCTAGCGGTCTTAGCAGGCCTTCAGGTTTGGATCTACAAGTTTTGGTTCTTCCACATGTCTCACAGCCTTTGATGTAGGCAGCCACATATTTGTCCAGTCAGGGCCAAGCATAATTCTTCTTGATTCCTTGGAGTGTCTTGAGTCTGCCAGGGTGGCCGGCCATCTCTGAGTTATGATAGTCAATGAGTACTTTGGTCCTTGTTTCACCTTCTGGTACATAGATCCGGTTGTGTATAGCAGGGTGGATCCTTTCAGCGAGAATCCTTTCTTGTGGTGGCAGCTCTCTGGGTCTGAGGTCAAGTCAGCAACAAGGTGCGCTGAGTATTTGTCTTGTTTCTGCGCCTCAATTACGTCAGGTTTGCGGGCCATGATCTTTATGTACATCAGTTGGATGCCTAGGCTGGCCAGGTTGAAGAGTACATGTGTGTTGTGGTCCTTAGTTTCTGTAGAGGAAGGAATCATATCAGCTCTTCTACTCAGGGCTTCAAGTACCATGTTTACCTTCCCAGGCTTGTAATCAATGGTCAAGGTATAGTCAGCCAGTTCCAAAGCCCATCTGGCCTGCCTCTGGTTTAGCTGTCTGGGTTTAAAGAAGTAAACCAAGTTCTTGTGGTTGGTTAAGACTTTTACTGGAAATTCAGCACCACATAGGTACTGGCGCCAATGTTTCAGGGTCTTCATTATTACAAGCATCTCCTTGTTGTAGATTGTGTAGTTTCCTTCAGCAGGCAGCATCTTCTTGGAGTAATATGCTATAGGATGTAGCATACCATCCCCTCCTTCCTGAAGAAGGACCCACTCACTGCAAAGTTGGATGTGTTGGTTTTCAGTACAAATGGCTTGGATGGGTTGAGCATGGCCAGGAAAGGGGCAGAGGTGAAAGCAAGCTTCAAGGCCTCAAATGCTGATGTGCACTTTTCAGTCCAAGCAAAGGTAACCTTGGCTGAGCAAAGGCGGGTCAGGGGTAAGGTAATCAGAGAAAATTTTGGATGAAATCCCTTCAATAATTTGCCAGGCCCAAAAAACTTCTCACATCTTTCCTGCATTTGGGCACCGGCCAAGATGTTACTGCTTCTACTTTGTCTTGTGCCATGACAAACCTGCCGGTCTTCACGACGTATCCCAGGAACTCAACTTCAGACTGGAAGAATTCACACTTTTTAAGCTTAGCATGTAAGTTTGCTTGGGAGAGTTTTTCTAGTATAAGGTCCAGGTGGCGCAGGTGTTCCTTGTGGGTCTTGCTGTAGATGAGGATGTTTTCAAGGTAGGCCACACAGAACTGGTTGAGGTATTCACCCAATACTGTGTTTATCCTGCGCTGGAAGGTGCTGGGGGCGTTGCATAGTCTAAATGGCATCACCAGGTATTTGTAGAGTCCATACCTGGTCTTGAACACCGTTTTGTATTTGTTGCCCTCTTTGATTTGGATTTGGTTGAACACATCTCTTAGGTCAATTTTCTAGTACACCTGGGCTCCAGTTAGTACGTCATAAAGGTCATTGGAGTTGGGGATGAGGTAGCAGTTCTTCACTATAATGTTGTTCAATTTTTGGTAGTTCACGCAGGGACACATTCCGCCGTCCTTCTTCCCTACAAACAGCATTGGTGACAAGCACGGGGCCTTTGATACTTGGATAAAACCCTTTTTTGTCATATCCTCCAGGTAAGCTTTCAATGCCACTTGTTCTCAGTGATTGCAACTATAGATGGGGCTGTGGTGTGGTTGGGTACCTGGTAGTAGGTCTATAGCGTGGTTGTAGATTGAGTGGCTGGGTAGTTTTGTGGCCTCTTCTTTGCTAAATACGTGGTCCCACTTTTGCAGGGAAATAGGTAGTGTCCTGACGCTGGATTCCATCTTTATGGTTAAGAGTCTGTTGGTCAGGGTTCTACCAGGACTCATACGGAATTGAACGGTGTCACAAGATTCAGGTTGTCCTAAGGTGGCGGTCTGCTCACAATAATTTAGAATCAGACCATGTCTATTGGACCATGAGTCCCCCAGTACTAGAGGATGAGGCAATCCCGGCAAGAGGATCAAGGGAGTTGGGTACATGTTCTGTCCAATTGTCAAGGGAAGTTCCTGTTTGCACTTGTAGCCAGTGTCCAGGGAACTGTTTCCCATGATTACTTGTAGGCTGCGCTCTGAAGCTGTTAGTCCTAGTTCCTTTGCCAGGTTGGTGTCAATGAAGCTTTCATTGGCTCCTGTGTCAATAAAGGCCTCTATCTGACGCTTGATTCCCATACAGTCTATGGTCACTTGGATGAATTTATAAGATTGCGCAGAGGTGTTTATTTGCGCCAAGGATACAGGAAGGGTATTCTTCTTAGGGCATGCTCTGGTTAGGTGCCTGGCCTTGTGGCAGTAGAAACATAACCCATCTTGATAGTGGCGTTGTAACTTGTCAGGGGACATTCCAGGTCAATTGGGCATCATGGCTCTGCCGGCTTGGGTAGGGTTCATGTTCTGTCCTTCTTGGTTTAGACTCAGGCCTTTGCATAGGGGCAGTAATTCCTCTAGGCTCAGTGTAGGCGGGTGGTGCTTCAACAGGTCTTTCATGGCTGAATTAACTCCCTTTCTGAAGATCATGGCAGATAATTCATCTTCAAGTTGGGTGTGCATTTTCAGTTTAAGGAACTTGTCAATATAGGCTTGGATAGGGTGGTTTGCTTGTTGGATCTCTAACATAGAGTTCAGCGCATAGTATCTGGTGTCTTGGTCATTGCCAGTGCTCATGAGTTTGGCTTCAAATTTCAAATAGTCAAGGCAAAATTCAACATCTTTGGCGGTGGCTTTCCCGAACCAGTCCAGTGCGTCTCCTGATAGCATGGCGGCCACCCTCAAGACTTTTGCAGTGTCACTGGGGTAGGCGTTGGTGTTGGTTTGGAAGTGGAGTCAGAGGACTGGCATGACTCGGCGGGCTTCTTCTAAGGTGAGTTTGCCCATCTGGGGCATATCCACCTTGGTCGTGGTCTGGTTCACTATCACATTTTGCACTTGTGATGTGGCTGGGTTCTGGGGTTCTGCACCAGGTGCAGGGTCTTTTAATTCTTTGTGTCAGGGATCTAACCTGTGGGGGGTTTCCAAGAACTTGTGGGCAGACAGCCCGCGGGCCCTGCAGGGAGAGCCCACCACAGGATTAGGGCTAACTTTACAATATAAGATAACAATTTTCCAAGTAATGCCCAAGGTCTGGTTGTAGGCACCATGGAATCAATCAACCCAGTGAGGGTGATATACATCACCCCAAATATTTGGGTGGAGGTAGATTCATCAGTGGCAACAGAATCTTGTGGGCGGTTGGGCCGCAGGGTGTGGGGCGGCGTCATTGGAACTAAATAGGCGGGCAGGAAATTATACTTGTCTCGGAATAACAGAGGGGGCCGGATGATTTTGGTACCCTCTCTGTAAAGGACTTCAGTCTCTCTGGTTCTAGCTTCAGGGTCGTGGATAAGGATTTCCTCCAGAGTAAACTCCAAATACGCCAGGTTGGGTGGGTACTTGGTAAAATGTACTGGGCCAAAGGGAGCTCCTGGTGGACGGTAAAGTTTGGGTGGCTGGTCCGCGGTTTCTTGGGTTATGTGGACACGGGGAACAGGGCCGCAAGGAGTAGACTGGAGATGAAATAAAACTAATAACAAGTATGGTATGATCTGGTTGAACCAAAGGTTCATGTCACTTTATTGCAAGGATGGCAATGGGCATCTTCCTGGTGGCCCAGGGTATAAGTATGCCCATCTGTCATGGCAAAACTTTCAAAGATTTTCATGGGCTGAGTTTTCCCCTCTACTAGGTCCTCACAGCCCTTGGTGGCAACAATTGCGGGGGTTATTTCATTGGTTGACTTGCGACTAGAGCACTCCAATTCTTCAACCAGGTCACGGGACGGGTCATCTCTGGGTGGCCCATTTCTTATGGAAGGTACCTTTGTTTCTTCTTCCAATGTGGCCTGGGTTATTCTGGGGTCTGTGTCTAACCCAGCCCGTTGATTGGTTGGGTTAACAGGAACCCCTAGCGCAGGGGGCATCATTGTAGGCAAACTTGGTTCATCAAACTTCAGGAGATTCTCTGAAGTCAAATCTGATCCTGATTCAATCCCCGAAAACTGCAGGCGGCCGGGCGGCTGGCCCTGCGGGCTGGCGGCCCACGAGATGCCAGGGTTTGACTCCCATAGTTGAGGTCTTTTGATTACTATAGTTGACAGGAGTTTGTCACTTGTGACACTTTGGCGGGTTGGTTCTTCATCCATGGGAGTATCAGGGAGGTAAGTGCCTTATTGGTGTAATAAGTGATTATCATAAAAAAGAGCATACAAGTTGCCCAAAGTGTTAATAACATCTTGGGGCCCAGGTTACCGTGTTTGTAAAAGATTGTCACAATGTCAGGAAGCCAGTCATAGGTAGAGGCATTGGGCAGCTCGGGATGAGGTGTGGCTGAGCCAGCTGTAAGGCCCACCATAGAATGGGTGCTAACTTGATAATATAAGATACAGAACGCCTGAGTAAGGACCAGGGTCTGAAGTTGGGGACTATGTAATCTACCAAACCTATCAAAGTAATGTAGAGTACTCCAAACAGTTAGGTAGAGGTGGTCTCGGCTGCGGCGGTAGGTTCCAGCAGGCAGTCTGGTTGTGGGGTTAAGGGAGGAGTCATAGGAACAAAGTAGGCAGGCAGATAATTGTACTTGTCTTTGAACAATCTTGGCAGCCTTTTGTACCACTTTCCTTTGTGTCCTATGTATTTGGTTTCCCTAGTCCTGGCCAAGGGGTTGGCAATGAGGATAGTCTCCAAGTTGTACTCTGAATAGGCCGGGTTGGGGGTATTCAGTAAAATGCACAGGTCCAAAGGGGGCTCCTGGGGGACGGTATAATGCCTGGGGCAATTCAGCAGGTTGGTCTTGGGAGAGGGCGGCGGCCTGGCGGTCTACTTGACTGGGATTAAGATGGAAGATCACTAAGACTAGATAGGGTAAGATTTGTTCAAACCAAAGGTTCATAAAACTTTATTATCAAAAATGATGATGGGGTCTTTGCCGTACCACCAGGGTTTTATACCCTGGGACTTTGCTTCTTCAATTTTTGCAGGGTTCAGGTTTGCAGACAAGGCACTGGTGGGATGTGGGTCTTGGCTTGGGGTCTCAAGGGCGGCAGATCCAGATTGTGCCTGTTCTGGAAAATTGGAAGGGTGATGCTTTGTTTTGCTGCCACTGTTCACTATGTCACCTGAGTAGTCCAATTGCACTACCCCTTCTGGGTGGGAGACTGGCAGTTGCTGGTGGTCATTGGCAAGGTTAAAAATAGGTTTTGTCTTAACCTCCTTAAGTCAAGCTGCAAACTCTGCATAGGTTTGGGTCTTTGGTGGCTCAAGGTTATCATCAATCTGATGAACATTTGGGGAATTGTCTCTGGGAGGCTGGCGGGTCTTGTAGTATCTCATTAACTCAGGTTTGCAATTTAACAAGTGGGCAGTCTCCCGTCCACTTTGTGTGACTTGGGTAGTCTTTGGAGGGTCCTCTGTAGTAGGCTGGCAGAACGCGGAGTAATTTACTGATTTGAGCCCGTCCTTTAACGGATTGGCGGGTCCTGGACTGGTCTGGAGGGTTGGATCCACCTCCTAGGAACCAGGGTTTAACTCTTAGGTTTTCAATACAAGTATTAAAATGTCATTCATGGCACATCCTCTAGTACTGGGGGACTCATGGTCCAACAGACATGGTCTGATTCTAAACTATTGTGAGCAGACCGCCACCTTAGGACAACCTGAATCTTGCGACACTGTTCTGTTCCGTATGAGTCCTGGCAGAACCCCAACCAACAGACTCTTAACCATAAAGATGGAACCCAGCGTTGGGACACTACCTACTCCCCTGCAGAAGTGGGACCACATATTTAGCAAAGAAGAGGCCACAAAACTACCCAGCCACTCAATCTACAACCACGCTATAGACCTACTACCAGGTACCCAATCACACCACAGCCCCATCTATAGTTGCAACCACCAAGAACAAGCGGCCTTGAAAGCTTACTTGAAGGATATGACAAAAAAGGGTTTCATCCAAGTATCAAAGGCCCCCTGTTTGTCACCAATGCTGTTTGTAGGGAAGAAGGATGGCGGAATGCGTCCCTGCGTGAACTACCAGAAGCTGAATGATATTACTGTGAAGAACTGTTACCCCATCCCCAACGCTGACAACCTTTGCAACGTACTAACTGGAGCCCAGGTGTACTCGAAAATTGACCTAAGAGATGTGTTCAACCAAATCCAAATCAAAGAGGGCAACAAATACAAAACGGTGTTAAGATCAGGTATGGACTCTATGAATACCTGGTGATGCCATTTGGACTATGCAACGCCCCCAGCACCTTCCAGCACATGATAAACACTGTATTTTATGATATCTCAACCAGTTATGTGTGGCCTATCTTGACGACATCCTCATCTACAGTAAAGCAATGAGAAACGCCTGCGCCACCTGGACCTTATACTAGAAAAACTCTCCCAAAAAAACTTACATGCTAAACTTAAGAAGTGTGAATTCTTCCAGTCTGAAGTTGAGTTCCTGGGATACGTTGTGAAGACCGGCAGGTTTGCCATGGCACAGGATAAAGTAGAAGCAGTAACATCTTGGCCGGTGCCCAAATGCAGGAAAGATGTGAGAAGTTTTTTGGGCCTGGCAAATTATTGCAGGGATTTCATCCAAAAAATTTCTCTGATTACCTTGCCCCTGACCTGCCTTTGCTCTGACAAGGTTACCTTTGCTTGGACTCTGGAATGTACCACTGCCTTTGAAACCTTGAAACTTGCTTTCACCTCTGCCCCCGTCCTGGCCATGCCCAACCCATCCAAGCCATTTGTACTGGAAACTGTTGCATCCAACTTTGCGTGTGGGCAGGGTCCTTCTTCAGGAAGGAGGGAATGGTATGCTACATCCTGTAGCATATTACTTCAAGAAGATGCTGCCTGCTGAAGGAAACTACCCAATCTACAACAAGGAGATGCTTGTAATAATGAAGACCCTGAAACATTGGCGCCAGTACCTATGTGGCGCTGAATTTCCAGTAAAAGTCTTAACCAACCACAAGAACTTGGTTTACTTCTTTAAACCCAGACAGCTAAACCAGAGGCAGGCCAGATGGGCTTTGGAACTGGCTGACTATACCTTGACCATTGATTACAAGCCTGGGAAGGTAAACATGGTACCTGACGCCCTGAGTAGAAGAGCTGATCTGACTCCTTCCTCTACAGAAACCAAGGACCACAACACACATGTACTCCTTGACCCGGCCAGCCTAGGCATCCAACTGATGTACATGAAGATCATGGCCCGCAAACCTGACATAATTGAGGCGCAGAAACAAGACAAATACTCAGCAGACCTTGTTGCTGACTTGAACTCAGACCCAGAGAGCTGCCACCACAAGAAAGGATTCTCGCTGAAAGGATCCACCCTGCTACTACACAACTGGATCTATGTACCAGAAGGCGAGAAAAGGACCAAAGTACTCATTGACTATCACAACTCAGAGATAGCTGACCACCCTGGCAGACTCAAGACACCACAAGGAATCAAGAAGAATTATGCTTGGCCCCAACTAGAAAAATATGTGGCTGCCTATAATAAAGGCTGTGAGACATGTGGAAGAACCAAAAACCCTTAGATTCAAACCTGAAGGCCTGCTAAGACCACTAGACATACCCGCAGGGCCCTGGCAGTCCGTGTCAATGGATTATATTGTAGAGCTGCCCCCTTACAACGCGTTTAACGCCATCATAGTCATGGTAGATAGATTTACTAAGATGTCCTATTTTGTCCCTATCACCACTCACTGCACCGCCGCGGAGACGGCTAGACATTTCCACAACCGCATCCTAACTCAACACGGCACTCTGTCGGAAATCATCACTGATAGAGGACCACAATTCACCTCCAAATACTGGACTCAGGTGATGAAGGACTTGGGGGTAAAGGGCTGTGTATCAACCTCCTACCACCCACATACTGATGGCCAGACTGAACAAGTAAACCAAATACTTGAATAATACCTACAATGCTACGCCAACACCGACCAAGATAACTGGGCCAAGATGCTATCCATGGCACAGTATGCCTACAACAGCAAAGACCATGCCTCCACAGGGATCTCCCCCTTCAAGGCCAATTATGGGTTTGATCCATCTTGGGATCCCAGTATTGGTAGTAAGGAAATAAACCCGTCAGGACAAACCTGGATTGAACAGATACACAACACCCAACAAACCTGTCTTAAGAACCTGACCCACGCTGTCCAGACTTATAAGGCTTTTGCCAACAAAAAGAGGATTCCTGGGAAACTGTTGAAGGTAGGGGACAAAGTCTATCTGGACTCTCAAAATGTGCCTCTGACTGTTCCCTGTCAAAAGTTAGCCCACAGAAGAAGTGGCCCCTACAAGATCACCAAACTAGTGGGTGAATTAGCATTTGAACTAGAATTACCCCCTTGTGGAAAATACACAACGTCTTCCACCGTGTGATTCTATTCAAGAAAGAGGGGAACTCACTCCCCCACCAGAAACTCAAAACTGAACCCCCTCCCATCCAAGTAGGACGCTCTGAAGAATATGAAGTTGAATTTGTTCATGAAGACCGTACCCACTATAAAACCCTCCAGTACTACGTCAAGTGGAAGGGATACCCACCTGAGGAAAGCACCTGGGAACCACTAAGAAACCTACCCAACGCCCAACTAGCAATCCAACAATACCTTGAGAAGAAGGCCAGGAAGGAAGGGAACCCTGGGAAAGAAGGGGATGATGTCATGAATGACATTTCAATACTTGTATTGAAAACCTAAGAGTTAAACCCTGGTTCCCAGGAGGCGGATCCAACCCTCCAGACTAGTCCAGGACCCGCCAATCTGTTAACAAACGGGCTCAAATCAGTAAATTACTCTGCGTTCCGCCAGCTTACTACAGAGGACCCTCCAAAGACTACTTGAGTCACACAAAGTGGACGGGAGACCACCCACTGGTTAAATTGCAAACTCAAGTTAACGAGTTACTCCGAGACCCGCCAGCCTCCCAGAGACAACTCCCCAAATGTTCATCAGATTGATGATAACCTTGAGCCACCAAAGACCCAAACCTATGCAGAGGTTGCAGCTTTTAAGGAGGTTAAGACAAAACCTATTTTTAACCTTGCCAATGACCACCAGCAACTGCCAGTCTCCCGCCCAGAAGGGGTAGTGCAATTGGACTACTCAGGTGACATAATGAACAGTGGCGGCAAAATGAAGTGTTGCCTTTACAATTTGCCAGAACAGGCACAACCTGAATCTGCCGCCCTTGAGACCCCAAGCCAAGACCCACGTCCTGCCAGTGCCTTGTCTGCAAACCTGAACCCTGCAAAAATTGAAGAAGCAAAGTCCCAGGGTATAAAAACCCTGGCGGTATGGCAAAGACCCCATTGTCATTTTTGATAATAAAGTTTTATGAACCTTTGGTTTGAACAAATCTTACCCTATCTAGTCTTAGTGATCTTCCATCTTAATCCCAGTCAAGTAGACCGCCAGGCCGCCGCCCTTCCCCAAGATCAACCTGCTGAATTGCCCCAGGCATTATACTGTCCCCCGGGAGCCCCCTTTGGACCTGTGCATTTTACTGAATACCCCCCAACCCGGCCTATTCAGAGTACAGCTTGGAGACTATACTCATTGCCAACCCCTTGGCCAGGACTAGGGAAACCAAATACATAGGACACAAAGGAAAGTGGTACAAAAGGCTTCCAAGATTGTTCAAAGACAAGTACAATTATCTGCCTGCCTACTTTGTTCCTATGACTCCTCCCTTAACCCCACAACCAGACCACCCGCTGGAATCTACTGCTGCAGCCAAAACCACCTCTACCCAACTGTTTTGAGTACTCTACATTACTTTGACAGGTTTGGTGGATTCTGTGGTCCCCAACTCTGGACCCTGGTCCATAATCAGGCAATCTGTATCTTATATTATCAAGTTAGCACACATTCTATGGTGGGCCCTACCCGCCGGCTTGACCACACCTCACCTCAAGCCGCCAAATGCCTCTACCTACAACTGGCTTCCTGACACCCTATCTCATAGTGGGCCCTACCCTCCGGGCCTGTGGGCTGTCCACCCGCAAGTTCTGAGGAAACCCCTACAGGATGAATCCCTGACAGCAGGAGAAATTTGCACTTTGGCTGTGATTACCGTTGTTTTGATTGGGGTTGCTGTTATTACTGGTGTGGTTGGTGTTTTGGCGTTTGTTGCCATTGGAGCTATCTCTTCTGTTACCATTGGTTAATTATTTTCTGTAGTACACTGCAGTTTCTATATTTGTGTGTTTCTCTGTGTGCTTGGCTTCTGCAATGAGTGTGGGCATAGAGGTGTTGGCCTCTGGGAAGATGAGGGCAGCAACCAAGGGGTTTATTCTTTTGTTGAATGATGCTCTGGTGTGTACGTTGTCAGCTTGTGCTGGGTTTTGGATCTTGCAATGTATCTCTTCAAATTCATTGGTGTAGGCTGTGACAGTAGTCTTCTGGGAAAGATTGCTGAGCTGTATTGCAATGTCTTGGAGGGATTAAGCGACACAAAAGTTGAGTGATGTCAGTTTGGAACTCTTCCAAGTTGTCAAGCTGCACATTTTTTTGAGCCAACCCAATTAGCAAACCAGTTAGCTGCGGCCTTGTACAGGCTTTTTTTGGCCTCTTGGATCCATTTTTGTGGGGTATGCAGCTGGCGCAAAGTTTTGCGGCTGGGTGGTCTAGCCAGTTTATAATGTTTTCTTTACATTTTCCAAAGAATTTTTCATTACCAATGTACTTGGAGTTGGTGGTTTCACCTGTTATAGAAAGTTGTGTGCTTGATTGTGGTTGTAGAGAGAGACTGTACTAAATTATCTTGGTGTATGCTTTGGGCATGACCAGTCCTTAAAATGCAGTGCATCCACTTGATATATCTTTGTTGACATTGTGGACACAGAAGTACGTCTTACAGGTGTCTTGGGTTGTAGCCTGGTTTAGTAAATGAGCAAAGGTGGGTGGGTTCTGTTCAGACATTTTCTCTTTTATAGGCGTGTTCAAGGAAAACTGTAGCTGCTATCATTGATGAGAAGTGACTTCTGGGGAAGCTTAGAAGATAGGTTTAGAGAATAAGAGTAATTTTATTGGATAATATTTCAGGCTTATATATTGTGTGCGCTATGGCAGGGACCTAAGTTGGATCAAATATATTGGAGGTCATGTGCAGAATGGATTCAAGTTACTGGATACCTGGACAAGTCATTTACTATTGGTTTGTTGCCATTTCTGGTATGAAGAACCAAGCATTGGATTGGCACCAAACCAGGCAATGACTGGATATTACTTGTGTTGGCAATGGTCAGAATACCAGTACATCCAGCCCCTTGAAAGTATAATGATTCAACAAAAAATTTACCAAACCATCAGGAAACTAGGCATAAGTGGATACATTAGGTGACTTGGGACGGGGTACTGCCAGGCTAGTGGGTAATGCCCACCATAGGATGGGTGCTAACTTGATAAATAGGATACAGATTGCCCAAGCAGGGCCCAGGGCCCTGAGTTGGGCACCATAAAGTCTACCAATCCTTTCAAATTAATTTAGAGTACTCCAAACATTTGGGTGGACATGGTCTTGGCGGCAGGTGATGGTTTCATTGGGCAGTCAGTTTGCGGGGTTATGGGCAGAGTCATGGGTTAAAAGTAGACAGGAAAATAATTTTACTTGTCTTGTAACAATCTTGGTGGCACCTTGATCCTCTTTCCTTCATGTCCTATTTATTCAGTTTCTCTAGCCCTTGCCAAGGGATTGGCAATGAGGATGGTCTCCAAGTTGTACTCTGTGTAGGCAGGGTTGGGCGGGTATTTGGTAAAATGCAAAGGTCCAAAGAGGGCTCCTGGGGGACAGTATAGTGCCTGAGGCAGTTTGGCAGGTTGGTCTCTGGAGGGGGTGGTTTCCTGATTGTCTACTTGACCGGGGTTGAGATGAAAGATCACTAAGACTAGATAAGGTAGGATTTGTTTGAACCAAAGGTTCATAAAACTTTATTATCAAAGATGACAATGTGATCATCACCACACTGCCAGGGTTCTTATACCAGGTGGTTTTACTTCTTTGATTTTTGCGGACTTCAGGTCTGGGGACCATTCACTGGCAGGGCTCAGTCCTTGGCTTATGGTTTTGCGGGCGGCAGATCCTAGTTGTGCTTGCTCTGATGAACAGAAGTGACAATACTTTGTTCCGCCGCTGCTGTTCACCATATCACCTGAGCAGTCAAATGGTATTACCCATTCTGGACTGGAGACTGGCGGTAGCTGGAGATCATTGGCAGGACTAGGAGGAGGCCTTGTTGTAACCTCCTTTTGGCAAGCTAAATGTAATAGAGGGGGCTAAACTAACTAAGTTTGGCTCCTATCCCGGTGAAACAAACCACCAGGATGCCGCCCAGTGGAGGACTGGAACAGTTGCTCAAAGGGGGGGACCACAGGGAGGACACAGGGGACAGCTGAGGAAAATACACATTCAATACCATCAGCATCAAACCGGTGAGCAACCAGGGCGTACAGGTGAGAGCGGGAGGAAGCACTACAGGAGCGCGCAAGGGCACTGAGTCACTCTTCTCCAGGTCAGGCAGGGAGGACATTGACGTTTCCTCACCCACAGGAGCAGGAAAGGCATAGTCCACAACATCCAGATCCAAGTTGTCAAAAGTCAAGCTCTTAACTATGGCCTCTTCAGAGAAAAAAGATCATTGGTGAGGTTCAAGAGGCTAGAAGGATCTTCAACCACAAGCCGCACAGAAGAGGAGATTTTTGACCACAAATCTGGTGGGGTCAAACACAGGAGCAACCACAAACAGGAAATCAAGAAAGAGCAACAGAGTGGGTTTGGAGAGCTTGGTCGTGATCTTGGGTGCCTTGGATAGTGCAGAAACAAAAAGCGGGGTCAAAAACAAGAAATTTAAAGAAAATTCAAAATAACAATAGATATTATATTAAAGATTGACTGTAATTTTAAGTTTGAGAGCTAAATTTGAAAGCAAAAGCGGAAGTACAAGGTAACTATATGCCCGAGCTTCTGCTAAAGGTCCCAGAAGAGATGTCAGGTTCAAACCAGGTAGATACAAGGTAAGCTTCAAGAGAATGACTAACACTTTAATCTTTAGACTGTAGAAACTCTGAACTGGGGTTTCAACAAAATTAAAAGCTGAAATTATATGCAAACAGTTCTAAACTTTAATCTTATTGAAAAATAGACAAGCAGGGGACTGAAGGTCCCCTTGATGTGTTAAAAGGAGTGTGTTGCAGGGGGATTAAATCACACAATCTTATGACTTGGATCCAATTGGCTGGGGGAGAAATTTTGCTGGTCAGGACCAGGAGGACAGGAAAGTTTCATTATAATTTCCGCAGTCCCACCTGATTGGCTAGAGGAAATCCCAGGCATTTGGAATTCACTTGGTTTTTTGAGCTTTGATGTGGCGTCACTTGATTGGTTGGATCTGATAGTTTTCAAAAGTGGGCGACACCAGGCCAACAAGCAGTCCAAATCAATCAATGTTTCTTCCCATGAGGGAACAACCAAAGGCAGTGGATCTGCAGGGTAGGCCAGCACAAATCTTTTGTCAACTGTGTGTGCCAAATCCCTAAGGAATTAAGCAGTTTAGCTGATATTTTTGGGCCTTAGTGCGGCAGGGGAAAATGGTGCAATCCAAAGCCAAAGATGACAGTGTATTTACACTATAACTTCTGTGTAGGTCTGGGTCTTTGGTGGCACATGGTTAACATCAATCTAGTGACCATTTAGGAAATCATTATTAAGAGCCTAGCGGGTCTTGGAGTAATTCAATAACTTGGCATTGCGACTCAATGAGTTGGCAGGTCCCTGTCCCTCCTGAGTGACTCAATTTTCCTTTGTAGGGTCGAGGTTTGATTCCAGGGTTTCCAAAGTTGATTTTGAACTTTCAGTCTTGATACTTGACAGGCTGGCAGATTTCTGTTCCTCCTGGCTGAGGCAAGGCATTGTTGGCAGCCCCGGGTTTGGCCCAACTGGCAGTCTGGCGGGCTCCTGTCCATCCTGGTTGGTGAAAGGTGTCTCCTGAGGACCACAGTTTGATTTCTGAGTTTTTAATACAGATATTGAAATTTCATTCATGACAAGTATTATAAAAAAGGAATCCTGGCAACTGTAACACCTGGTGCCCGAGTTCTTGGATTTTATTGGTGGCCATGGAATTATTTTCCATATGGTGGCTCAAAAAACCTAATAAGAGAAATTCAAGCTGTCCCAGGAGTCAAGTAATCCACCCCAGATCTGGCTATACTCATAACCATTGGCGTAATCAGAGCTTTTTCTAATGATGGACTAAACCTTTGGCCAAGCAGCCAGGAATGCACCCATGAAAGTCCCCTTATTTACCTTCTTCCTTCCTTTTGTCCTACTAGCTTTCCCCTGCTTCTCAAAATTGTCAAAAGTGATAGATAATTTGTAAAATGTAATGGACATTTTGTCATTGGACAAGCTTGTCAAGCATCAGGTGGGGGTGGGTTTGATGCTAGGATTGCATGGGGAATCCTTGCTGCCATCCCATTGATCCCTGTCGAAATTGGTTACCACCAAGACCCAGGCCACTTTCCCGTACATCTAGAGCTGCACCATACACTCAGAAACTCATATGTCATGGTGCACAAGTTGTTTCTGGACCTGGGTTAGGGAAAGCTTGGGGTTCCGCTGCAGGAGGTCAAGCATAATTGGGTAAGCCTCGGTGATTTGGGACTCTGGGGCCTTCTTTGGCTTCTTGGCTATCCCAATCAGATTCCCCTTGTTCATTAGGTTATTGAGCTCCCATATTATGATGGCTTGGGTAAATTGCAATTGGGTTGCAATCTGATCCAAGGACAGACCCTGCAGGTTCAGTGCCACAATTTCCTGGAGAATTTGGGCAGTAATTATTCTGTGTTTGGGGGCTGGGCCACAGGAGCTGAAGCCAGATTGGCTGAGGGGGAAGCAGGATGAATGTTGGCGGGAAGTTGTTCCAAATCAGGGTTGTTGTTCTGATTAGCTGGTTGGTTGGCAGCTTGTGCAGGGGTGGGTAAGGGGGTGGGAGGAAAGCTAGACGCCAAGTGACTCTCAAACAAGTCAAAGCCATATGGGTTAGGGATCAAGTACAGGTCAGCTTCCTCATTACCTGCATCAAAGGCTTGGGTGTAAACAGGTGCCTCCATGTTATGAGCCTCACATCCATTGAAGCTGGTTTGGCTGCTGCTGGCTTGGTTGCTGGCGCCATCAAAAATATTGCTGTTAAAACCATCTTAAAATAAAACCTAGGATAAAATCACTAAAAGTAGAAGTTTAAAACTTTATGGTTTATTTTTATTGTAATCTTGAGTCAATATTTGAAAAGCTCTTGAAACCATTATATATGAATAGAGAGCCAAGGAAATCAATAGAATGCCTCTGTTTCTGAATTAGATAGCTGTTGATTGGCTGTTAAATGGATAGTTTTCTATTTTAGGCTGCACATACTGCATGTCTTGTGTGACCTCATTTTGTTTTGTGTCTGGGAAATCTTGCATCTAGTTTGCTCTATTTTTGTTTCATTGTAGTCCTTCTGTTGGTGGCTCATATGGATCCTGATAGGATTATGATATATTCTGGAACGGCGTCCATCTATTTCACTTGTTGTGCCAGGTCATTCTGTTTGTGGTTTTAACTCTGTTGTTTGATGTTTGAAATAACTGTGTACTTTGTGTTGGTGATACGTCGTTTCTTGTTTTACATCTTGTCAGTTCACTGAAAATACCTAAATTATTTGATTTCTGAATCTCGCCCGGCTTGGGGTTTGCCTAAATCTGAACCCGTTTTGTTTAAATCTGAAGTATTTTTGCTTAGCGCCATAGCTTTGAAAACTAACGTATGGAAAGTCATAGGTTTTGGTGGCTTGGCTTTAGAGCTATGTACGCTATAGTTGTCACTAACTAACCCCATTTCATTCCATATCTGGAATCCTTGAGGAATCCTTGAGGAATTCTGATTCTGGGCTTGGGATTTTTTATTTTAAAAAGATTTTGTGGTTTGATTCATGTTTAAAGCTAGCAGGTGCGTTTAAGGCAAAAATTCAAGATGCATCTTCTGTATGTATGGAGTGCCTATAGATGATCCTAGCAGCCAAACCAATATATTTTACAAAGCATGCTAAAGATTTCAAGTGGCTGAATCAATTCCATCAAATTTCGGAAATGCATATGCCATCTCATCCTTGGCGCTACCTTGACCTCGCACATCGTTTCCGATTGAAATCTACTTGATGTAGCCCTTATTGATACATTCATGGCCAACTCAACTTTCCTGGTTCGGCTAAATGAACTTTGCTACTTTGAGATGGGCTCCACTTGTTATGCCAAGCAGATATATGGATGGTTTAGGGGTTCTGGAAATATTGGCCCCACAAGTTGCTGCAATAAACTATTCTCTGCCTATTACCAATTCGCCGCTCCTGCATAGGTTGGATTGCTTCTTATGGTAACATTTAACATCCCTTTATGTCAACTGATCCCACGAGAAATCAGTGTTGATGCGAGGTGGGCTTTAGAAAACATCTTCATGTGATCCTGGCTAGGGTTGGTTTAGAAATAACTTTATTAAAGGTTGGGTTAAGCTAAAGTTTATAAAGAATCGAATGATGCTCAGGTGTCACTGGAATAAAATAATTGGTGGCTGCTAGACAAATAAAGCAATGTATTGAGATCAAAGGGATGACATCAGAGATAAGAAGTCAAACCTTGTTTAGGATTGACGTTTCGGATACCAGCCAATGAAATCAAAGGAAATTTTAGTCAGGACTGATTGATTTGTTTAATTATTTAATTTCAGAAATAAAAATAAATTGTTGCTAATTGATTTGTAAATTCTTTGTGGGGGATTTAAAAAGCATTTGTATACGATGGGGCTAGAGAGCAAGTGTGGATTAAAGCAGCAGATGTGGTTAGCCAACTTTAATATATTTAGTAGGTAGGGCGAGCTGAGCTAACCTTAGATCCATTCAAAAATAGCTGCAGTGTTGATTGAAAACTGGAGCTTAAACCTTGGATTAAACTGACATGCCTACTTGTTTTCAAGTTACTAAGAATAATGGATCCCTTATGAAACATGTTTTCCCAAACCTATTTTGCAAATGTCTATATTATGAAGAGTAGCTTCTTAATATGAATCCTTTTTAATATTTCTGACAATAAGCTATGTAGGTTTTTTTAAAAAAATTTATTATTGTTTTATTTGAATGTCTTGCTATTTCGATAACAGTCTTGCTTGAGACTTTTCTTTTTTAATTCTCATCAATAGTAATATTCTGCAATGCCAAACGAGGCTTTTAATGAGCCTCTCACTTGGGCTGGTGTTTGTGACATGTGCCGCTTGCGGAAAATAAAATGTGATAAAATAAGGCTAGGCTGTAGCCGTTGCATCAAAAACTCTCTGCCATGTACATATGGTCTCTATCGGCCTAAAAGATCCAAGGCTGGCAGCTTTAGCGTCAAATCCTCCCTGCCTTGGCTAAAGCCCCCAGATGAGCTTAGTATCAATCGTTCGAAGCCTATTGCAGAAGACAGTTCAGTTTCTATAGTTTGCCATATGCTCGAAACACTTTTTATTGATCCCTTCGGTAAAAAGATAATTCATGAAGCTCTGGAATGTGTTCAGCCAACAAATGCGACCAACGTCAAGGCAGTACCTCTTTACCTGAGAGTGGAACAGCGTAACAAAAGTTTTCCTGGTTTTAGTAAAAGCTCTTTATTGAACGAATACTACTCAATGCAGATGTCGGCATTAACCCTAACCGATCAAGACCAGGTCAACTCCAAATTCCCGCTATTACTTTCACAACTTCTAGCAATATTTTTTTGCCACGTCAACACTTATCACCCCCTTGTAAATCAACAGTGGGCGTATAATCTTTTCAATAGTTCAATCGAGTCGGCTGGGAAGAATGCCCTGCTATACATGATTGGGCTCATCGCCTTAGACTTTTATCCCCTGTCTTCTGCCATTCCATTGTTGAGGGCCACTATATTTTCTAGAGCGCACCAGTGGCTAAACCGCTGCGTACACCAGCCCAGTTTTGCCTCTTGTCTGGCTCTTACTCTAGCCACGTCTTACAGATTCCCTGTTCAGCTTGAAAAAGCATTGGCTTACCCCAACTACAGACCACATGAGCTGGCAGTTCGCATGGCATACCTATTGGGGCTTCATAGGTCTCCTGCACCTGGGCTATCTGCCTCCACGCGCGAGCTTCGAAAAAGACTTTTCCTTGCGCTTTATGTTTTCGATTGCATGTCGGGATATACCAACAACCGGCCAAGGTTGATTCCTTATGAAAAGGTAGTTGGTATTGTGCCAAAGTACCAAGCAAGCATTGATTCAAAAACTCCATACGAAGATTCCCATCACTCCAAAGCACTCTCTCCATCAACCGTGCTTCTGTTCAACAGCTACACCAACAGATTTACTATTGTCATGGATCAAGTGTACTATATGCAGCGAGATTTTAACGAGTGGCTCAGCTCCAATCAACTGAGTACACCAAATGCTAGCATCCTTCACCTCCCCCGATCTTCAAAGCCCACCCGCTATATCGGAGCTTCCTTATGCGGACTATAGATTTGGAAAGGCAGTTGCATGAATGGTACATGGACTGGTCCGTCTGCTTCAAGATATCCCAGGTGCAAGGCGCAGTGGGAATCCCCGACTCATTCTCACATTATCACGCAATGGTTCTGTTCATCTATTATCTTTCTGCCATAATCATGATTAACCGCCCGCTAATGTCGTCGCTTTATACACTAGACCAGGCAGAATGTGCAGCAAGGCAACTCCTGGGTCCACTGCCCAAGCTATCCTCGTCGCCTCCCTTGATGGTCGTTGACCTATTCGCAATGGCGCCTGAGAATAAGTGTAACTTTGTCTCCAATATGGTGGCGACTGTCTTGGTAAACATCAAGCCTCAGTTGGTCAACCGTGCCATCCCCTATGCATGGGGCGTTGTGATGAATGTTGCCTTGACCTATCATCGTGTGGCATCTGTTCTTCCTCCTTCTCATCCCTTCCACCCGCCCATCCGGATGCGCCTTTTGGATATTGCCGATATCGCCAAGGAAGGTGCATTGCGGTGGCAACAGGCCAAATCAATCTACTTCAATTTACAATCTCTCATCAATAAACTTCATACCACACCCTGAAACATCCAGTTTGGCACAGCTAATCCAAAGCATCCGCCCAGAAGGATATCCGGCCATCTGAGCTGGACCTTACTCTTGATCCTTCTTATTGGCGCTGTCTCCCAGCCCATAATTTCAGGAGCAGAGTAACTTTCATGCCAACCAGGTTTGATCGAAACAGCTGCAGCGATTACTTTCAACCCAACAAGGGGCCTTGACCTGAGCATTAACAGCCTACACCACTATTGTTAGGAATAGTGCTCCTCACCTCAGTAAAAGCCATCGTTTTTAAGTGATAACATCTTACATGCTAGGCATAGTTTGGTTTGAAATTTAAGCAGGGTGCTCCTTCCAGAATCGCTAGTTTACAGCTAAGTTGGAATCCATCTGACTGCACTACAGTTGCTCTGGGCAGTATCTTTATAAATCTATTGGATTCCACCAAATCCCATAGGCTGAAACGAGATCAACGCTAGGGTCAGCTGTTGAAAAGGTTGCTGGATACGGATCTTTACCGACCAGCTCACCCAATACGATTTGGGGGGTTCATACCAGGGAATCCCCCGAACCCATCACCTTATGCCCCAAAAACAAGGACGTTTCAAGCACGCTTTGGAGAGATTTACTGGCAGTGAACCCCTCTCGAGAATAACTCTTGGGTGTGGTGAACGACCTATGCCCACTGAATGAATTCAGTTGATACCAAAGCAATGGTGGAGCCCCATGAATCAATTATGCCATAAAGATTGAGGGGTCCATTAGGTAATGTCAGGGCCAGGAGTCATCACGTAATAATGTGCAGCTGAAGAGCTCTATCTTTTGAGGTATCTTGCTACTAAAGCCCAGTATAAGAAATGGCCAGATATGGTCAGGTACAGCAGGCCTGCAGCAAGGGGACATTAAGCATCAATCTTAGGAACAGCTGCCTTAGCCAGACTGAGAATAGTCAGTGTGAGGCCATATTGGGATTCACTTGGTAGTTCAAAGGTACAGAATGTCTGACCAGCTTAGCTAGCCTTGCCAATGCCATATAATCTACCTTTTGTGTGTACCAGGAAACTACAGATAAAACAGTAGAAAAAAACTTGTAAATCCTTGCTTTGTTTAGCCAGAATACAGCCCGGCCAACAGCTGAAATGTTTCTAGCGATTACAAAGAGCTTGTTATCGGGATTCAAGCTGTCTGGATCTATTTATACCACATCATCCCATGCCCAATCCTTCATACAGTTCCCAGTGGCTACCTGAGCAAGTGAGCATGTTCTTTCTGGTTCTGTCTGATCAAGTTATCTGTCATTGACCCCTTATCACTACTGGCCTTCCAAAGGTATGCATAGTGTCCCAGCTGCAGCTTACGCTCTTCTTGAGCTGGATTACTGGTGGCTGTTGGTTGGCTACTTTATTGCACACCTCAGGTAGTGCTGGGGGGTTATTCCAGGTTTAAAGGACACTTAAAAATACACCAAACCTTGTTCTTCTGCCTACAGAACATGGACTATTGGTACCTTTCTTCCCTCTTTTAGATCCTGATCTGAGTACCTGATATGAACAGTGTGTCTTTGGCTGGTAAAAATTGATCCAAGTTGAAGATTGTACACTGTACAGCGGCTGGTTTGATCTGATATCAAATCAAGGGCTACAGCCGTGCAATCCTCTATCCATACTGATAAATTAGCAATTATACCTGTATAATCACTGCACTTGACGGTACCAAGCTAGCAACAGTACAGCATGCAATACTGAGACCTGGTTATAATGATTGGCAAATCTTTTGTGACCAATCAGCGTACTCTCCCAGCCAGGATGGATATACCAGCTCAACTTTCATGATACTGAGAGCTGGGGATCATGATTTGGTGCAGGTGGTAGGACCTCCAGGCCTAGAGCAAAGCCCACCACAGGACAGGGGCCAACTTGATAATGTATGGAAAGGAATGACCAAGCAAGGGCCAGTGCCCAGAGTTGGGCACCCTTGAATCCACCAAGCCCGCCAGAGTAATGTAGAATACCCGGGAAAGCTGGGCTGGAGGCGGTGTCTGAGGAGGCAACAGATCCTTGTGGATGGCCGGGCTGTGGGGCCAAGGGTTGTTGTTGGTACTAAGTAGGCTGGCTGATAGCTATGTTTTCCACAGGAAAGCCTGGGCTGGATGGTATACCACTTCCTTTAGTGATGAAATGTATCTGGGGTTCTGGTTCTTTTCAAGGGGTTGGCAATCAGTATGCTTTCTGGGATAAACTCAGAGTTGGCAGGATTTGGAGGGTACTCAGTTATGGTAGAAAATCAAATGGAAGGAATAGCGCACCCTTGTAGAACTAAAAACCAGCAAAGAGCCGGCGCTAAACCCTTGAAAGAAATAGATGGCTTGAACGCCGTCATTGACAAAAAATAGGTCAGAGCAGGGGTTGCCCAGATAGGGTTGGAAAATTTAGACTTGCTATATTTCCCCCAATTAATTACCGCAATAAAACCACACACTATACCCTGGCAGGGGATGGCGGTGCTCAACCCGCTGGCTGCCAAATTTCTGCAAATTATGATGTCATTGAGTCAAATTTCAATGCTTGTCCTCAACTGCAGATAATATCTGATCCAACCAACCAGGAGCCGTGAAATCCCCCTTGCCCTATCCTAAACTCCCTTAAAACTTTCCTCTGCCCCCTCTAGAAACTTGTTTCTAGATAGCTTATTTTCACCCAAATAAAGAAAGTTTTCCCATAACATGCTAGCTCATCTGGGCCTGTTTACCTCTGTCCTTGAAAGATTGGCCTCTGCCATGGTTAAGGCCACCATTGATTCCTTGGCTGCGCCCTGGCCTGCCCTCTGTATGTTGACCCCTTTGCATTCTTTCTCTGATCTGCCCCTACAAATTGCTTGCGCGCTGGCAATCTTAATTTCCATCTTCTGGTATACTCTCACCAGTTCAGAGATGTTAAAACTGCCCTCCCAATTTTGCCTCCCGCTTCTCAAGCAGCTCACAGTTTGTTTATTGTATCCACATTGTCTACCTTTGAATTACACAGCTTACCATTTTACTCTAACATACTCAGTGAGATTTACAGGGCCAAAGAGTGATCTAACTGGGAGTAATAGGGCAGGTAATGGGGCTTTGAGGCCTTCAGCAAGATTGGTGGGTCTTTGTGTCAGGGATCCAACCTGTGGGGGGTTCCTGAGGACTCGTGGGCGGATGGCCCGCAGGCCCAGCAGGGAGAGCCCACCACAGGATTGGGGCTAACTTTACAATATAAGATAACGATTTTCTAAGGATTGCCCAAGGCCCGCTTGTAGGCACCATGGAATCAATCAACCCAGTGAGGGTGATATACATCACCCCAAATATTTGGGTGGAAGTGGATTCATCAGTGGCAACAGATTCTTGCGGGCGGTTGGGCCGCAGGGTGAGGGGCAGCGTCATTGAAACTAAATACACGGGCAGGAAATTATACTTGTCTCGGAATAGCAGATGAGGTATGGTGATTTTGATGTCTTCTCTGTATACAGTTTCAGTCTCTCTAGTTCTAGCTTCAGGGTTGTGGATGAGAATCTCCTCCAGAGTAAACTACAAATACGCCAGGTTGGGTGGGTACTCAGTAAAATGTACTGGGCTGAAGGGGGCTCCTGGTGGACGGTAAAGTTTGGGCGGCTGGTCCAGGGTTTCTTGGGTTATGTGGACACGGGAAACAGGGCCGCAAGAAGTAGACTGGAGATGAAATAAAACTAATAACAAGTATGGTATGATCTGGTTGAACCAAAGGTTCATATCACTTTTTTGCAAGAATGGTGATGGGCATCTTTCTGGCGGCCCAGGGTATAAGTATGCCCATCTGTCATGGCAAAACTTTCAAAGATTTTCATGGCCTGGGTTTCCCCATCTACTAGGTCCTCACAGCCCTTGGTGGCAACAATTGCGGGGGTTATTTCATTGGCTGACTTGCAACTAGAGCACTCCAATTCCTTAACCAGGTCACGGGACAGGTCATCTCTGGGTGGCCCGCTTCTTATAGAAGGTATCTTTGTTTCTTCTTCTGTAGTGGCCCAGGTTATTCTGGGGTCTGTGGCTAACCCAGCCCATTGATTGGTTGGGTTAACAGGAACCTCTAGCACGGGGGGCATTGTTGTAGTCAAACTTGGTTCATCAAACTTCAGGAGATTCTCCAAAGTCAAATCCAATTCTAATTCAAACCCCAAAAACTGCGGGCAGCCGGGTGGCTGGTCCTGCAGGCTGGCGGCCCGCAGGGCGTCAGGGTTTGTCTCCCATAGTTGAGGCCTTTTGATTATCATAGTTGACAGGAGTTTGTCACTTGTGACACTTTGAGTCTACAGGGCTGGAGTGTCAGGGACACACTTTGCGGGGAATAAACTTCCCAGCTGATGGGCCAAGGCCCCTACATTCAAGCCTGCTATGACCGAGCCAATAGGAACCGTGACCATTGCAAGATGTCCAAGTTGTCCTAGATAAGCAAATCTTCCAAACATAGAACTGAATTGCCCAAGTAGATAGTAGCCCACCAAGTACGTCAAGAGGTAAAATGAGGTGTAAGGTCTAACCAGAGTAGGTTCAGTGGGTGGGGAAGCAAACAAGTGACCATAATGAAATTTACGTCCCCAATGTCCAGAAGGATATTTGAACCATCCATTGGCAAGGGATTCCTTCTGGTGGGCGTCATCTGGGGAGGAATTATACCAGTTGGTTGTTGGAGTTGGGGTTTCCAAGGCGTACACCTTGGTCAAGAAGTAGGCTAGAAACCAAGATAGGAAAAGGATTCCCCTCATGGCTTCAAAAAAAGGAGTGTTTATCAAAAATGGAGGAGTAGCTAGAGGAGTAATAATCTTTATTGTTGGAACATTTGAATTGAAGAAAAGGTTGGAGCTTATATAGCTTGAAAATAAGGCTAAGCATTTGAGAGGAGTTTAGGAAATGAGATGATTTACCTGAGTCAATCATTTTAAAACCAATTGTTTGAAGTGCAACTTAAATAATTGGTCAATCATTTGTAAACTGGCATGGTGTAACAAGAGGACCACAAAAGATCTCACAATCATCAGGCTAATTAAGCGGTTCACAAGTGGAAGATCAAGTGTTGATAAGTACAGAGCTTGACCTAAAAGCATAGAGAGCGGGTCATCAATAGAACAGGAAGCTAGATGCAGCCAATAAGGATCAAGACGGTAAGTGACGTTTCCCAGCTTATTATTAACACTTTAGAATTTGAAAGACATTTCAAAAGCAAAAGCCAACTGAATAACAAGGTAATAAAAAGGTAAATTAAAGGTTTGTGTTGATCCAGAGCTAACAATACATTCCTTAGAAGCATCCTGGGTTCAAATCCGGTTCCCCAAGTCTTCCAAATACCAAATATTAATGTTAAGACTGTTGTGTTGTCTTTTTGACTGGATGCCTCTTAATTCTTTGTTCTGGTGTTGATTTGAGACTGTGTTTTTTCCAAGGTTGTCAACAAGATTCAAGTAGTCAGGGAAAGAATCCCTGACATGGAGTATAGGGGGTAGAATACTAAAGCTAGATAGGATAGGATTCAAGTATACCAAAGGCCAATTATCTTTATTATCAGAATGGTAATACCACCGTTTTCAACATAGCTGGGGCTTCTATGCAATTGACTTTGGCCTGTCCAGAAATCCCAGGATTCAGGTCCACAGACATCCCATCCTCAGGAAATCAGCCCTTTGGTATGTCCTCAGGGGCAGCAAAGTATGGGCTGGCTGGCATTGGTGAATAGATGCAGCAATGTTTGATCTTCCCGCTTCTATTCACAATACCATGTGGCTTGGCCAAATGAACTTCAGTCTGGACACTGGAGACTGGTACTAGCTGCTGCTAATGGGGAGCAATTTTAGGTTTTGCTGTAATGTTCTTTAGGCAGGCAGCTGCCTCTGCATAGGTCTGGGCCTTTGGTGGTGCACTCTTTGTTGTGAGCCTATCCTTGCTTGGGAAATCTCCTTGCCTTTGTGTGAGGATCATCAAATAGCCTTCTGATTGGAGCCCAAAAAATATGGGCAGTTTGGCCCTCTGGGCTGGAAGGCTACATATTCTGAGGACCAGGGTTCAATTATGCATTTGACTTCTGTTTATTATCAGAAGAAAAATGTCATGTGTGAAAATGAAGGGCAAACAAGAACCAATGTACTCATATACTACCTTGACTCATAGATGACTGTACACTCAAGAAGATCAAAATCCTTAGAAGCATCAAGAGAAGCTACATATGGCCTAAAATAACAAAGGATTTGACCACCTAATTGAAAGGATAAAAAACCTGTGGACAGACCAAGACTCACAGAACTAAGCCTGACAAACTACTAAGATCTTTGATATTCCTGCTGGACCCCAGAGATTGGATTCAATGGACTAAATTGTAGAAATACCCCATCTAACCTTTTCAACACCATCCTGATTATAGTAAAAAATTCAAAAAGATGTCCTACTTTATCCTCACAACAACCCACTACTTAGCTGCAGAAACTGCCAGATATTTTCACTGCCAAATCCTTACCCAACATGAAACACCCTAAGAGATAATCCGTCAGGATTCACCTTTTATTAGCTGCTATTCTGTCTTTTACATTTATCTGCTTATTTGGCTGCTAGTATAACCAAGATTGGCATATTCAATTAATTTCTAAATCCCCTGCTTTCTACCTCCATTTTCCATATTTAAAGTCTTAGATTGGCTTTGTTTAAGCCAACTTATGATCTAAATAATGGTTAACACTATTCCAAACATTCCTTACCTTTTTGCCATCCGGTTTTGAACCCTGGATCTACTTAAGAAGATTAGAAAGTTGGCTCCAAAAAGCTTACCTTTCACTTTACGCTTTACTAAGCGTTTGGACTGGTTTTTCCCTCACTTTTTTTGCTTGATCTTACCCAGAACTTTGCCGTAACCGCCTATCACTCCTTCCGGTCTCCTTTAGCTTGAATTTAACTATTCCAAGTTAAATATTAAGTATTTTACACCCTTTACCTCTGTTCTTTTAAGAGTTTTCTATAACCAAAAATGGTTAAACTCTCACCTCAACTCCTGCATTCCACAAACAAAGCTTAATAAAAGGCTTGGTTTTCTCCAGTCTCAACACTAAGTTGAGATTGTTTGACTTGCACCTCAAAAAAGGTACTTGTTAGGTTTTGTGGCTTGTGTTTCCTTTCTAATTTAGTTAACTTATTTTTCCAACCTTGTGATTCCTTTTGATTTTCTATTTCATCAGTTAGGTAGTTTCTATAATAATACACACAATTTGATTATTGATAGTTTTAACCCTCCAACTAGTGGTGAGCAATTCCCTGACTTAGAAATTAATTTTTTGACCAAATCATCAGTCATTAAGACTGGATTCTATTTTATTTTCTTAGGATTAATCAATTGCCTCAGACCTTATTTTACCTCCTACAAGCTTCTAGGAGCCCTAGTCCAGTTGTTACTACAAACCTTACCTACTTTTTTGTATTTGACCAACATAAATATAAACAGTATTAAAGCTTTGGTCTACAACCATCTTCCCCAAACTATGAGACCTTACATAATCACAGGCAGAGATCCTTAGTCAATCTCCAACTATTGTATGCAAGTAATGAAAGACTTAGAGATCAAGTGCTGCGCCTTGAGTTCTACCATTCACAGACTAATGGCCAAACAGAATAAGTGAACCAGATATTAGAACAATACTTCTGTTGCTGTGCAAAGCTGACTAAGAAAATTGGGCAGATGTGCTACCCATGACCCAGTACACTTATAATAGCAAAGAACACACCTCAACAAGAACACCATCCTTTAAAGCCAACTATGAATTTGATTCCTCCTGGGACCCCAAGGTTGGGGAAATGGAAACTAACACCTCTTTGCAATCATGGATTGAAAAAATATACAATGCTCTAGCCACTTGTCTCAAGAATTTGAACTGAGATGTTCAAACCTACAAGGTGTTCTCTTGCAAAAAGATAGTCCCAGGAAAAACCCTGAAAGTGAGAGACAAGATATACCTGGACGCATAAAATATACCCTTGCATGTCCCTTGCAGGAAATTGGCTCACAGACATAGCAGTCTATATAAGGTCATCTAACTAGTAGGAAAAGTGGCGTTTAAGTTAAAGCTAATCCCTACCTGGAAGATCCATGTGGTCTTTCACATTTTATTACTGTTGAAAAAGAAGGAAACTCCCCCATCAAGAACTTAAGTACACTCACTTGTTTTCTAAGTAGGGTGCTAAAATGAATACAAATTTGAATACATCCACAGAGATCATGTCCATTATAAGACTCCACAGCACTAAGTTAAGTGGGTAGGCTACCTCCCCAAAGAAATCACATGGGAACCTCTCTGTAACCTATATGATATCCAGCTAGCCATCTAAAAGTACCTAGAAAAGAAGACTATCAGAGGAGAAGACCCTGGGAAAGAAGGGGATGATGTCACTAATGAAATTTTGCTTCTGTTAATAAAGTGAGAATAAAGGCATGAATTAAACCCTGGTCCCCACACTCTTCAGCCCTCCAGCCCAGAGAGCCAAGAACCCAACCACCTGCATCTTTTTGGGCTCAAATACATGGGCTGTTTGATAAGCAGCCCACAAAGCCAAGGAGATTCACCAAGACCAGAAATGTTTATAGCTAAGGGTGCGCCACCAAAGACCCAGACCTATGCAGAAGAAGCTGCCTGCCAAAAGAGGATTTTGGTGGAATCCGAATTTACACTCCCATTAAAAGCCAGCAAGTATCAACTCTCAGCATCAAGGCTAAGATGTCTTTATCCATGTCAAGAATAGAGTTAGTAAATTGGAAGCCCTCTGTGTTATAATAAGGGGCAGTTTAAAGAGAAATAAAACCAAGCTCTCAACTATAATAAATTGAAGTTTCAGCAACAATATAAAGGCTGTCACTGAAAAATCATAGTATGCCAAAGGGGGAAGGAATTAACTGAACACTAAAAGCAATAGAAAAACCAAATGGCCAGAACTACTAACAAATTTTGAACTTTATTAGTTTAGATAATAATGAAGCAAGGGCTTTTACAACTCTTACAATCATTTAAAGGAGGCAATGAGTTTAGAGTAAGAGGTTGGTCACCCCAAAACAAATCAACCAATGACATGAGGGAATATGGATGCATTTCTTGAGGCAGGCAAATCTGGAAAAATTCGAAATATATAAAATCAAAGAAAAAAACTGACTCAATTAAAATTGATCAACCTGTCTTGGATACAAATAACACTGCTCTTGCACATGATATTTAACCAGGGGTGTCTCTTGGGTGGGTTAGGTGAATGCATCTTCAAAATAATTTGGCAAGTAATAGTGTAAGGACTCTTGGGCTTTTCAGCAAATCTTTGGATAAATATCCATGAATAATTTGGCAGAGATCCCCAAGCATTTGGTTAGGATTGAAGTGGAGGACCAAGGGGGAGTGTGAAAGTCCACATGTTGGGCAGTTTTGCAGGTGGGGCTAATGTTGGCCAAGAGAAAGTCTATTGGCTTTTGACAGGTAGAGGCCTAGTAGGTAACATGGGCTACTAGAGATGGAGAATGTGGGATCCTAGCAAGTACCATTGGCTGTTAGGGTGCTAGCTGGAGGATCACAGTAAAGACTAGTTGAAGGACAGGAAGATCATAATGAAGACTAGCTAAAGGACTGGGAGATCATGAGGAAGAACTAGCTGAAAGACTGGGAGTTGGTTAAGAGGGATCAGCAGAGGTAGATGAAGGAGCAGTAATGATAGACTGGAACTGTTGAAAATGAGATTAAGGATAAGAAAGAAGCAGTTAAAAGAATTAAGTGAACTGCCAGAAAGACATGATGAAAAGGTTAAGATCAATATCATATAAAGAAATAAGAAGAAAAAAGAAAAAATTTACAGAAAATAGACTGTAAATTTATAAGGAATCAATTGAATAAGAAGGAGCCAAAGCAGCTGGAAACAGGACAGAGAAACTCTGAGGACAAAGGCTGGAGTTTTGCCAAAATGATTACAGTAGTTTTAAAAGCTATGACGACAAGCAAAAACAATTCAGTTTTAAACAAAATGAACTCAGATTTAAAAAAAATTAAAAATAAACCAATTTATATTGATTTACAATAGATTTGAAATTCATTTCAATTTTGTTTAAATATGAGTTCATTTTGTTTAAATCTGAATTGTTTTTGCTTGTTGGCATAGCTTTTAAAACTACTGTAAGTGAGGCAAGAAGCAAGCAGCAGACGGGTTTGAATGGTTGAAATGTTGAGGAAAACACGAAAAAATTGGAGAAACATTGAAGAAATTGGGGTTTGAAATCCCCTAAGAAAAACATAGTTGGAAGCGCTTGAGAGTAGTTGGAGAAATGTGACGGGAATCACGGTAAAACTGTTTAAAACACGGAGCAAGTGTTTACCCAGGCAAGACGGCACCTGGTTCAAACCAAGGTCAAGAGCAAGTTATTTGGGCAAACTTTTTGGCAATAAAATTCAATCCAGGAATTTGATTGGCTGCAAGTCAAATCTTGTTTGATCACTGTTTTATGGGCTTTAACTGAAGGTTTTAAGCCTAAAAAATGAGTGAATTAAGAAAAAAGCAGGGTTTTAATTGGCTGCAGTAAGTTAATTTTTTTATTTATTATAGAGCAGGGAAAACTGGATAGTTTAAGCCTGGAAAACCAGAAGTTCTGAGAGAATAAGGACTGAAACAAGGAGTTATAAAAAGGGGATCAATCTAAGACTTTTCAGGGACTGGATCAAGTGGAATAACAAATCCACTAGAGCTATACAGAGAGCTGTAGACCAAGATAAAGGTGCAGGAGCCCAATATAAAGGAGCTGGAGCTCAGGATAAAGAGTTAGAGCCTAAGAAAAGTGCAGGAGCCAAAGATAAAGGAGAAGGAGCCTAGGATAAGAAGTAGGAGTCCAAGACTAAGGTGTAAGAGCCCAAGACCAAGTACAAGGAGTCCAAGAGATTGTTGGAGGGCTCCAAGTTTTGGCACATATCAATTGTTTTCTAGACCCCAGGGCCATTTACCAGAAGGTTTCTAAGGGGATCTTCCTTCTGAAGTAAATAAAAACCCATTTCAACCCCTATACATATTTCTGAGAAATACATTGTCCCCTACTATAAAATGACAACTCCTTCCTGCCAGTCCATGGCTATGACCCAGGACACACAATGGGAACTAGTAAACAGGAACCCCACAGGAAGGCTTAACTTTAAACTATGCATCCATTCAACAATAACCACCAATCAAGAGCTGTCAAAACCTAGAGATCAACCAATGACCCAGTTTCCCAATGTTGGGCTGCCTGAAGAAAGAAAATACTGAGCTTGCTGAACAAGCCTGGAAAGGCTGTATAAAATTCATGACAATGCTGTAAATGAGGCTATTGCCATTTTGATAATAAAGATAAATAAACATTTGGTTCACTCAAATTCAGCTTTATTTAGTTCTACTTTTAAACCATCTACATATCATCCCTGTAGGATCCCAGGCCCCGCCAGTCCTTCTTCTAATCCTGAAGCCCCTCTGACTGTGTAATTTTATTCAGCAGGAGCACCTGTTGAAAATATTCATTTCACTGAATACCCATCAAATCCAGCCTACTCTGAATTCACCCTAGAGACCATATTGATTGCTAACCCCTTAGTAAGAACTAGAGAACCAGAATCCTTCAACTGCAAATGAACTTGGTACACTGTGCAGCCCAGGCTCTTCTGTGATAAGTAAATTTTTTTGTCTGCCTACCTAGTACTCATGCCTCCCCAGACCCCATAGCAAAGCCACCCATAAGATTTTGTTGTTGCCTCTAATTACACTTCCAACCAGCTTTTTGGGGTATTCTAGATTGCTTTGTCAGTTTTTTGAACTCCATGGTTCCAAATTCAGGCACTTGGTCTCTTCTCAGTCAATTCTTTTCCTTAATTAAAATGTTGATCCCTATTCTGTGATGGGCCCTGCCCTTTGGCCCAGTGATCCTGCTGCCTGTGTCAAATAGTGCCACACCCAACAATTGGTACCATGGTACAAATGAAAAGATTTTATTGTTAGTTATTAATTTTTCTTATTGACAGCTAGGATAGTTGATATTTTCTCAAGATAAGCTTTGATATCACTTATCTTTTACTTCTCTTTGATGACATCTATGATATTTTCCTAATATCCACTTGATTTAAAAGTCTTATTATAACAGGAGCCCAATTATTAGCGTCTCATATAACTGAGATAGTCTAACTCTGTTAAATTTTAAGGAATTCAGAAGGGTATTAAGCTTTGGGTTTATGAAAAAGGAGTATTTTAAGTGCATGTGGGATATTTTCAATGATAAAGCTGTTTTCATCTCATCATTAAAAACTATATTGTGGCAGTTAAAGTTTGTCCTGAAAAACTTTGTTCCTCTGTGACTGCCTATTTCAAACCTCAACAACTGGGGCTCAAAGTATGAAATAAAACACTCAAAAGCTTGGGGTGCTTTTTCACATATGAATCTTCACATAGCACCCCAAAAAACCTTAAATGACATGTTCAGGCTTCAGAAAATCTAGGCCAACAAACTGAGTAACAATACTCTTTCATTTTCCAGAGAGATCTCTATTGTTGAAGATACTGAGTTGATTGTTTTTTCTGGGATATATGTTTATAGCTTAACAAAATGAAAGAAAAATCCTTGTAAATCTCAATATAATTTCTGGTGAAGCCATTGTACTGGGATGTTTAAAGTTTATAAGTATGATTTTAGGATCAAGAGCTATCAATTGATAATTTGTTTTTGCTGATGTTGTAACTGTGCTGTTTTAGCAGAGTTACAAGGGGAAAAGTATTTAGAAACTAGATAATAATCTTTATTGGGAGATAGATATTATATAGTCATTGTGAATTGTGGATAACAGGAACATGATAGTGTTGATCACACAGTGGGATGGTGAAGGGGGGGCTGATCCTGGTAATGATTCAAGCGCCAAAACAAGGTATCCACTGTAAGGGATCATCATTTGTTCATGTTGTTGGTTTTGGAAATTTGAGTTGACTTCCTAGTCTGGCTTCAAGTGACTGGATAAAAGGATTGCGGGTCATAAACCTGCTTACTCAGAATCTTGTTGGCAGATTGAGCCTGCTGTTTTGATACTGATAGAATACTCATGTCTTTATTTGTGTCTTTTAGGTTGACCAAAAGCAGCTGGACTGTATCTTTATAGGTGTAATATAGAATCCCAGGGCATAAGCAAGGTTCATTACATCCCAAGGACCTGGGGGAATATAACTCTTGTTGCAACTAAGATTGAAATATTCTCTGTCAACATATATTACAACACACAGGGGATTTCACAGCGCTGCCCCACAACATATCTAATGATATAAGAAATTATGCTGCTAATGTCACAGTAGTGTCATTTTTTTCTGGAATAGATTGCCCAAGAAAGAAGAATGAAAAAAAGAAAGTTGTAAAGCCTTAAAATTATTGGATGATTTAAAGCTATTCATTAATAAAAATGGGTTAAGGCAGCCCCTATTGTGGGTGAAGAAAATAACCTGCACCTTAAGGAATTTCACCCAAATAATTATGCAATGAAGATTACGTAATATCACTACCCCCTGGCGCTTGGTGATTGACAGGCTGTTCATCTGAAAATAACTTATTATGATGTCATAAACTCTTAGAATGAGGTCTCCAACCAAGAGATGAAATTATTTTAATCCAGCCAATCAACTTTGAGCTTGCCTCCCCCAGCTGAGTTATAGTCTCTTCCACTTTCCCTCTGAAAACTTGTTTTCAAATAGTTTTTACTAATAAACAATAAAGTTAAACTCCCCTTTAGATAAAAGCAACTTTGGGGTCTAAAATCACCCCCTCTCACGCCATGGCTGCCGCCATCTTGTCCTGGCAGAGTAAGACCTCCACCCAAGACCAACAGGTTTTTTTACCCTTTATCAAAAATTCATTTCTTTTCAGTTGTTCATTTAAATCTCCTGTTTTCCATTTTGCTCATCAATTTTGTGTCACAATTTAATACCTTCATTTATAGGTTTGTGGGCTTAAAGCTTCAGTGTACCTCCTCTTTCTCTGTTCTCATTTTATTGTGGGCAATTTACCCCCATAACTTTCATTTGAGCTCAGGTCTGATTTACACAACTATAATGGCCAATGTCAAGATATGAACAATATCCCCAAATTAGGAGCAAAGTCAATTCCAGACAACAATCACTCAATAATTTTTTTACCATTTATGACATATTTGAACCCCACCACAATGTCACCCCCTTGTGTGCTACTGGCTCTCTTTTACAGTGGATTAACATTTGCTTCATAGTAAAGCTGGTATCTTATTATTAATCTATGTCCTTAATTTTTTGACTGTTATCTTCCCCAATTCCAAACACTGGAATGTAATTAGTTCTGTTGTAACAGCAGCTTTCTGGGATATAATGAGCATAGACACCTGAGTATGATATGTAGTGAAATTCTTTGACCCCTCCTTAACATTTACCATGTGGTAGAGCTGCAGCTTCTTTTCCTTGTTGTACCAATTGCTTACATAAGTATTGTAGCTATTATCAAGTACAACCTCACACTTCCTAGTCATATTTTCACTGGACGCAACTTTGTGGGATTTTAGTGAGTATACAGAATAAACATGATCAACTGCTTTTTTATTAATAGCTCTGGATATGACCTCCCTTTGTGCCTTACTTATGAGTTCTGGTACTGTTGTCAGGATTCTCTCTTTTACTTTTCTCTGCCATTATTAATTCTTCATCTATTCTTTGGATGTTTAGCACTTGGAGCCAAGAAAATAACTTTAATATGATCACTTTCCCCTATTCCTTCTGGGTTGTTCACCTAAATTTAGGTTAGTAGCTTTTCTGATATTACCTTTCTTTTCATCTACGGATTTAAACTCCAAACCTAGATTTTAAGTTAAATCTTTTAATCTGAAACTCTTACCTTCTTTTGATTTCCTTGAGGTTATGCAATTACTTTTGGACTTGGTTTTTCTGGGGTTTTGCCTGCTCTTGCTCTTACCTATAAGTTTATGTAGCTGTTTTTGCTCCTTCTGCTTGCTATCTCTTCACCCTTTTAGCTTATTAAGTTAAGCACAACAGTTGATGTTTTTGCGCCTCAATTCTTGTTACTTAACCAGTTCTGGTTAATATTTTACTTTCCTTGCTGCACCTCAAATTTCCAAGTTAATAAAAAGACTTGGGGGGTTCACTCTCAACTCTAAGTTGAGCTTGTTTGACTTTTACCCCAAAAAATTACTTGTTAGGTTTTGTGGCTTGTGCTATTTTTCTCTCTTGAATCTTTCTTTTATGCATCCCTATTTTTGAAACCTTAGTTTCCTCTTTGTGATTCCCTTTGAATACACTTATTCTCAGCTAGGCAGCCTTTTTAGTGGAATCCAAACCCTGATAGTAGATAGCTTTAATCCACCAGTTAGTGGTAATCAATATCCTGACCTAGAGATAGAGCTTTCAACACAGTTCTCTGTCATTAAGACTGGGCTTTATTTTATTTTCTCAGGATCAATCAAAAGTCTTAGCCCTTAATTTACCTCTTGTAAGCTGTTAGGAGCTTTAGTTCAGCTATTATTATAAACTTTACCTACTTCCCTCTACTTAACCAATAATAATGACCTTGGTTCAAAGGCTCTAATTTATAACAACCTATCCCAAAGCCTCCAACCTTACAGCTGTGGGGAAATACTCCTAGCTCTCCAAGTATATTCCGCCTGGGTTTGGGTTGCCACATCCTTGTCCTCACAGGATGGCTGTTAGTTGCTGCACTGTTCAAGCATGCATGGGCTCTACCAGTAGACCCCCTGGTAAGGTGGAAACCTTGGTGCTTGCCACTAGGTACCCTTTTTATGGAGATGAAAGAGTCATCCCTGGCATCAAATCAGGTTTAAAAAAACCCCGTCCAACTCCCTCAATATTCACCTGGGTTCAAAGCGGCAGAAGACAAGCAGACCCTGCCCCTGCAAGAAAAGTTGAATCAGGCGTAAAAATCAACTGACCTCAGAGCCGGGTTGAAGGGGGCCCAGATTGGCTGTAAACTGGTACATATCTGTTGGCTTTTAACTCTGTTCCAAGAAGAGCTGATTCTGCTTCCTGTAAGAGAGATGGCTAAGTAACTAAGCTAAGCTCCCATCCCAGGAAAGAATAAGCCAGGACAACATCCAGTGAAATACTGGGATATCTGCTTGTATAGGGGTCCACAAGGACTAGGTGAAGAGGATTGGGTGGTACGGGTGTTTGGTATCATTAGCAGAATAAAACACAACAGCCAGTAATTTTGTCTGGGTGCTGGAGTGTGATGCCCAGGGGGTCCTGGGGAATTCCCACAAGAGGTGCAGGGAAAGGAGCCCAAGTCACTTCTGTGGAGGGATCACCACGGGCTTCAATAGCAGAGAGAGTGAACTTGCCATCCCAGGTGAGACTTCTCATCAGGAGCTCTCCAGCCAACACCAGGCCACCAGCTCTTCTGGGCAGACCATCCAGTACACAAAGGGGTTTAGCCAGACCCTCCTCTACCAAACTGGCAGAGGAAAACAGGCAGAACCACATATCTTCAAAAGAAGCTCATAGTAGGATCAGAGCAGGGAGGGATGTGAGAAGGCCAAGCTTTTCCAGGGGGCAACATTTCCTGGTTCTTTAGAGGGTTTCTGGGCCCCCAGGGGATCTGGGGAGGAGATGGAGGTAGGAGCCCTGAAATTTAGGTCCCTTAAGAGGTTTTAGGGACTGGATACTCCCACCAGGTGCTGGAAGGCAGGGGGACTATGGGAAGCCTTTGCTTGATTGGCAATCAACAGTGAAGTGGATCTTTTGCTTCAAGAGGGATGCAGCTCAACTTGAAGAGAGCTATTATTAGATCTCCTAACTTGAAGCCTGAGTGAGACTCAGAAGCAAAAGAAAAACAGGTGTTGAGCAACTTGGGTTATTGCTGTTATGTTCAAAGCTACAGATATATGTTAGCCTTACCAATTTACTCTACCCAATCCTATGCAAGAGCACTACAGACTACAATAGAATAGAACTTTGGAGATAATTACGTTTATTGGGACTGAAGTACAATCTAGCCAGCGGCTGCAATCTATCAAGGCGTAACTAAGAACTTTTTATCATCCTTTCAGGTGTCTGTATCAATATATACTGCAACAACCCTTGCTCTTGTCCTTTCAGACAGTTCTCAGTGACTACCTTTGCAATAGGTCCATCTTTGCTGGCTGTGCCTATCCTGATTGGTTGTCCTTGGCATGTGTGCTGCTACTGGCCTTAGCAAGGCGTACATAGCACTTCAGCTACAGCCTACACTCTTATTGAGCTAGCCTACCAGAAGTGATTGATTGGCTGTATCTTTATGCGCCTATTATTGTACTAGGAAACTACACCGTATTTGGTTGATGCTTAGAAATGGTCCCTGTTCTGTCCTCCTACATCAGAAGGTAGAATTCCGGTATCCCTGTTTTCCATTTCCAGGGCTTAACCAGTGATTCTTTTCTAGCTGGCAAGCCCTCTGCTGATTAATATGACAGCTCAAAAAGGGGATTGTATGCCGTATAATAGCAGACCTGATCCAATATTAGCCCAAGGGTTATCCACCGTGTAAAGCTGATCCAAACCAATAAGAAACCAGCTATACACTGTGCAATGCTGATCTGAACTCGGTATTTACTAGCTATTTGCACATCACTTGGTTGATATACTCATTCACGCCCTTCAGGCTGGGTGGGACTGAGTTGATACAACATCCAGTAAGATGGAATGAGAGATATACAATTGATGATCTGAAGATTACACAACGTGTAGCCACTGATAATAACTATATTGGCTAACAATTAGACGGTGTGTAGCTGTCATATTAATTATAATAAACTAACAAATATACGGTGTATAACTACCATATCATTTATAATAAACTGTTGATTATATAGGGTGTAACTGATAAAGATCTGGGTGGGATGGTTTGTCACAGTAGGTTCCATCATGCCGGATATTATCCGCCCAAGCAAGAAGGCTCAAAAAGCTGGAAAACCTTTATCAAAATTGACCAAGTTAACAGATTTAAATCAAATGGTTGATTGGAAATGGGTAATGGCTGCTCCAGTCTGTCAGCTGAAACTGATTCTCCTTTTCAAATTGACATTGATAAATTGGCGTGATATGAGGGTCACCCAATATGAGCTTGTTAATCAGCATGGTTGTCAGAAACTAGTCACACAAGGGTTCTTTGCAACCTGGACCAGATACTTACTTGATGATGTGGAAGGAATAGGAGGTCAAGACTCAGGTGGTATTGCTTAGTCAATTTTTCTGATATATATTGAATAATTTTCACTGTTTCAACTCTAAGTGTTGAGTCCTCCCAAAATTTTACTCAATAAAAATCATTTATCCCAAGTTCTAATTTACTTTTTAAAAAATGCATCCTGTTTTTGGGTTGTTACAATATATTCCGTACAATCTGATTCTTAACAGAATCATTTCCGGAAGATGGGGTCCTGCAGTTGGAACTTTGTTGTTGATGCCGCCCAATGTTGATTTTGCGGCAACCAATTTTGCCGCTCTCCCCCATTCTTGAAACTGAAAATTGTGTTGCCTCCCAATGTCCAGAATTTTACTCTGAAGATTTGTTGATGTTGTCTCAGGCCATCTACCTTGGGCTATTTTGGTTAGGATTAATTGTTCTGCTTAATCCTGGTATTACAATTGGAAATTTCACAAGAAGATATTTGAAGCCACATTGGTGGTTAATCATTAATTCTATGTGGATTTGGGTGGTAATTCCCCATCACTTAGAAACGGCTTCATACTATCCCGCAATTTCTGTCACATTACTCAACTCTTCTATGTCTGAGTTTTTGGAAGCAGTTCATCATGAATTTGTGTTTCTTTTCTCCTGTTCTGTCAAGATATCTGCATTTACCATGTTTATTTGTATCAGTTCCTTTCTGAGCTTTCAGTTTGGGCTTTTCTTTAATTTGTGGTTTCCATCTCCAGTTGCAGTTGCTGAGACTGGATCTTCTGTTTCCTATTTCCGTTGCGTCATGTCATTTTGGCGTCCAGATTATTTTCCTGCTCCACCTACTGATGAGATTTTGCGTGAAGTTTTGTCAGTATTATCATTCTATTCTGGTTCAAGCCTTAGTCATAAATCCCAAGTTTACCATGTGATAACAAAGGTTTCAGAAGATGCTCGTGAATGGTTGTTGTCTGCAGTGGAGCGCAATCCACGTGTTTTAATTGAAAGTGCATCTCTATACCCTTTGTTAAAGAATTTGTGCATATCTATTGAGGAGCTAAAAGTATATCATAAGCTGTACACCTTTCATCAGGATACTACTCCACTTTTGATATTCCTTCCTCATTTTCTCTCCTACTGCCGTACAATTGATGTTCCCAAGGTGAATAAACTCTCAGCGTTGTGGTTAGCAGTTGACCAGACTGCCCAGGATTTGGCAGTTTGGGATTCCCCGTTAACCACAACTGAGGCCCTGGTAAGCCAAATTCTTTCTCTGGTCTAAAATCTGTCTACTTCCAAGCAAGGTACATTGGTAATTGAGGAAAAACCCGCTGTGCGCTCCTGGTTTTCTGGTCCTTGCGCCGCGGTAGTTCCTTCCAACCAAAGCCAAGATTGTTCTCCCCCTAGCTCATCTCAGTTGCAATTGGTGGTGGTGAACAAACCCACTGGTGTAAAAGAGGCCCCAGTAGTGTCTGGTCCTGATAGTTCCTTGGCAATGCTTCAGCACGCCGTACCTGCCAAATCTTCTGTGGTTACGTCCAAAGAGGTGCCCCTTGTCCCCATTGATTGTGATAACCCCATTCTTCCAGCTGCTGTCCAAGAGATGATTGAGAGTTACTTCCAGGAGCATCCTGCCTCCTTAGCTGCCATCTGTACCGCCAATGAAAAACAAGACCCTGCCAAGAATGCTACCTTTGCTGCCAATAAATCTACTTCTGGTTACTTCTTGTTTTATGGTATCATTGATAACGGTCAGACTATCTATCTATCAGCCAGCCATTTCTTTGGATACAGGTGCTTCTAAAAGCTTCTTGAGTGTGGAGACTGCCAACTTTCTACAACTCAAGTACCACCCGGGAATGCTTGTTAGGGGTGGGAACTTTCAGACGTTTCCCTCCTTTCAGCTGAAGAAGCCAGTAACCTTTGTGGTTTTGGGTCAGTCTTTTACTGCGAGGTTCTCCGTCTGCTCCTCCCTGCTGTATCCTATCATTTTGGGTGTGGGTTGGTGGAGAGAGCATAATGTATTCAACTTACTGAAAGAAAATGTGTTACAGGTGGAACATTCTTTGGGTCCATCTATTTGTATTCTGCTGTTGGGTATGTCTGAAATGGAGCAATCCTCTCAGACTATTCAATTGGTTCCTGTCCCTGTTCCTGCAAGTTTGGATTTACCCACATGTTTACAACCCTGGTCTGCGGTGTTTGACGCTAACAGAGGTGAGGTCCTTCCCAAGTACACTCAGTTTGACTTTGACTTTAAAGTTACTGTTGATCTGATTTGAATTGTGTCTCCTATTTACCCTTTAACTTTGAAGGAAGACACATGTTTGGAGGAATGGACTCTTGACATGCTGGCAAAGGGCTATATATTTAAAAAGGCTTCATCAATTTGCTCTCTGTTGTTGTTTGTTCAAAAGGCTGATGGGTCTCTTTGGCCTTGTGTTGACTATGGGAACTTAAATAATATCACAATACCTGATCCCTATCCTTTACCTCTCAAAGCACAGATCTCTAGGTGTGTTGAGAAGGCAAAGGTATTTTTGAAACTTGATCTATTGAATGCTTTCAATCAAATCAGGATTGCAGAAGGAATGTAATGGTTGACAGCATTCAGAACCAAGAAGGGTATCTTTCAGCTCCGGGTAATGCCTTTTAGATTGAAGAATGCTCCAGCTTGCTTTCAGCAACTAATTGATTCTGTCTTGGGGGATCTCCTGGGTGTATGTGCCATTGCGTATATGAATGATATCTTGGTATTCTCTCCAGATGAGGAGTCAAATAAAGCCCATCTGTCAGCAGTGGTAGAGCAAATCCTCCAGGCCAAACTGATCATTAAAAGAAGCAAATGTGAATTCTTCAAATGTAAGGTTACCTTTCTGGGTAATATTATCTTTGAGGATGGCCACACCATTGCCCCTGACAAGGAAGCTGCGGTTTGAGAGTATGCTACGCATATGACAGTATCCCAACTCTGTAGTTTATTGGGTACCTGTACATTCTTGAAGAAACTCACCCCTCACTTGTCTGGAGTGGCCACCCCGTTTATATTCAGCTAGTGGTAAGACAACTTTGGTCTGGACACCTGAGTGCGCAAGTGCGTTCTCAGCAGTCAAGGCACTTTTGTTGTTGTCATCTGTTTTGAGACATGTGGATCCTGAGCTTCCTTTTGTGGTTTCCACAGATGCATCCAAATACACTGTAGCTGATGTGTTGTTGCAGACTGCTGGCAATGGGATTGAGAGACCAGTAGGGTATTTCTCCCAAAAGATGAAAGCTCGTGAACGCAATTACATGATTTACAACAAGGAATTGTTGGCTGTTGTGGAATTGTTAAAGCATTGACATCACCATCTTATGTTGGCACGTCATCCATTTGTAATAAGAACTGACCACAAAGCTCTTCTATATTATCAACAACCCAGGGTTTTGTCAGGTTGTCAATCCAAATGGCATGGTGACCTGATGAGATACAAGTTCCGCTACAAGTTTATAAAGGGATTGGACAATCACTTGGCCAATGCACTAAGCAGGAATCCTTCCCATCTCCCAGATGCTAGTGTGGATGCCGATTTCAACACACAAAATATAATTACAGATGAGGCTATGGTGCCTTTTGTGTTATCTCCACCTGCTACGCTGGCTATCGTGTCCCTAACTGAGGGTGCAGACCTGGACTTATGTTCCAAAGTTAAGTTTCTGCAACCTTTGTCCAAAGGCTATGATAGGCTATTGGAGCTAGCATGTGCAAACCCAGTAGGTCAGCCTCAGGGTTATCATAAGATAGGTCCCGTCTTATATCATCAAGGTTGCTTGTGGGTCCCAGAAGGAACTATTTGGGATGAAATCATGGAGACTCATCACACTTGTCCAACAACAGGCCACCCAGGGAAAAACAAAATGGTGGAACTAATCTACCCCAGTTTTCCTGAAAAGGTTTGACAGTGCAGGTGGCAACTTTTGTTTGCAATTGTCTGGTATGTGTTTGATCCAAAGCAAGCCGGAACAAGACTACAGGTTTATTGGTTCCACTGCAGCCTGATGCAGGACCCTGGACGTCTGTGTTGGTGGATTTCATTGGTGATCTTCCCAATTCCAATGGGTTTAACGCAATCATGGTGGTGGTAGATTGCTTCACAAAAAATGGCGCACACTGTACCTTGCTCAACCACAATTACTTTGGTGGAAACAGCTAGATTGCTTGTGAATAGAATCTTTTCCCTACATGGCATCCCAATGGAGATTGTGAGTGACTGTGGGCCTTAATTTATTGCTCAGTTCTGGGAAGCTTTCACTGGGATTCTAAGTATCAAATTGTGTTGTTCCACGGCTTTCCACCCCCAATCTGATGGACAAACAGAGAGGGTAAACCAAAGTTTGGAGGTCTACCTATGTTGCTACACTAATGCACGACAAGATGACTGGTGTGATAATTTACTTATGGCAGAGTTCACATATAATAACGCCCCTCACACGTCAACTCAAGTATTGCCCTTCTATGCCAATGTGGGTCACAACCCTTCTTCTAATATGGGTCTTTGTTTAGTTAGCAATGTGGAAGCTGCAACTGATCAGGCTGCTGCATTGAAGCAGGTTCATCAAGAGCTCCAGGTTACTCTTGCCGCTGCTGTGACAACTTACAAGGAATATGCAGAGTGCAAGCGCCAGAAAGGTCCCACTTACAGGCCAGGTGATCTAGTCATGGTTGATGCTCGCAATATGAAACTAAAGGTTCCCTGTCGTAAGTTAGGGCCTAAACAAGTTGGTCCCTTCAAAGTTGAGTGTCAAATTGGTTCCTCTGCCTATTGTCTGGATTTACCTCCTGCTTTCAAGATTTTCCACACCTTTCATGAATGTCTCCTTACTCCCTTTAAAAATACAGAGACTCCTTCTTCCCAACCCATTCTTGTGGAGGGAGAACCTGAGTATGAGTTAAATTGTATTTTGGCCTCCCGCAAGAATCAACAACCCTTGGAATATTTGGTGTTGTGGAAAGGTTATCCTGATTCTGAAAGCTCCTGGGTTCCCCACTACAATTGTTCCAATTCCCCAGATCTGATTCATGAGTTCTACAAGCGCAATCCCACTGCTATTAGTCATCCCAAACTTACCTTGGCCTTGATGAAACTCCCACCTGCCCATAAGAATTTCTCCTTATCCCATCTCCCGGATGGGGGTATTGTGCCCAGGGTGTAAAGTTACGCCTCCCCCTTAGGCCTCCACTTCAATTCCTGCCAAATGCTTGGGAATTTCTACCAAATTATGTTTGAATCTTTATCTAAAAGGTCACCAAAAAAGCCCAAGAAAAGCCATCAATTTAATACCTTGGAATTATTCAGAAGATGCCTCCACCTAACCCACCCAAGAGACACCTCTGGTTAAATATCACGTGCAAGAGCGGCCGGGAGCAGTGGTAATTGCATCCAAAGCATATTCCTGATGTTAATTGGTTCAGTTTTCCTTTTGACTATGTCCATTCAAAATTTGTCAAGATCTTCCTGCCTCAAGAAATTCATTTGTATCCGCTCATATGATTGGTCAATTGGTTTGTGACATTTGATCTATCACCCCAATCCCATTCCATCCCTTAAATGAATGCAAGAGTTGTAAAATACCTTGCTTCATCATTCTCTAATCTAATAAAGTTCAAAATTTGTTAGTAATTTTGGTCATTTGGTTTTATCTGTTGCTTCACTGTGTTTGTTTGACTCCTTGCCCCCCTTTGACCACCCAGGAATTGTTGGCAACGACCTTTTTGGTTATTGCTGAAACCGCAATTTTATTGCGGTTGAGAGCTTGGTTTTGTTTCCTCTTCACCTGCTCCCCAATTCTCACACAGGGCTAAAGCGGAGGGTAATGTCACGGTAGGTTTCATCATGCCGGGTATTATCCGCCCAAGCAAGAAGGCTCAAAAAGCTGGAAACCCTTTATCAAAATTGACCGAGTTAATGGATATAAATCAAACGGCCGATTGGAAATGGGTTATGACTGCTCCAGTATGTCAGCTGAAACCGGTTCCCCTTTTCAAATTGACATTGATAAATTGGCGTGATATGAGGGTCACCCAATATGAGCTTATTAATCAGCATGGTTGTCAGAAACTAGTCACGCAAGGGTTCTTTGCAACCTGGACCAGATACTTACTTGATGATGTGAAAGGAATAGGAGGTCAAGACTCAGGTGGTATTGCTTAGTCAATTTTTCTGATATATATTGAATAATTTTCACTGTTTCAACTCTAAGTGTTGAGTCCTCCCAAAATTTTACTCAATAAAAATCATTTATCCCAAGTTCTAATTTACTTTTTAAAAAATGCATCCTGTTTTTGGGTTGTTACAATATATTCCGTACAATCTGATTCTTAACAGAATCATTTCCGGAAGATGGGGTCCTGCAGTTGGAACTTTGTTGTTGATGCCGCCCAATGTTGATTTTGCGGCAACCAATTTTGCCGCTCTCCCCCATTCTTGAAACTGAAAATTGTGTTGCCTCCCAATGTCCAGAATTTTACTCTGAAGATTTGTTGATGTTGTCTCAGGCCATCTACCTCAGGCTACTTTGGTTAGGATTAATTGTTCTGCTTAATCCTGGAATTACAATTGGAAATTTCACAAGAAGATATTTGAAGCCATGTTGGTGGTTAATCATGAATTCTATGTGGATTTGGGTGGTAATTTCCCATCACTTAGAAACGGCTTCATACTATCCCACGATTTCCGTCACATGGTTAGCCTGATCATTTGTGGTCAATCAGCCTAATCTCACAACAGGAAAGGACAAGATCAACCCACGGATCTGTAATTTAGATGATAGGAGCGGGAAGCTGGGAGCCAGGGGAAAGATCTGAGGTAAGGGTAGCAAAGTTCCTGGTAAATCTTTTAAAGGGGAAGGGCTCCCAGGACAACTATCCAAGGCATCACTTCAGACCTTTCAGCTGATGATAATAGACAGGCCAGGACTCTCAGAGGGCCTGCTTGCCATTTTAAGGGACAATTTTCAAAGCTAAGGGACCACCAGGAGTGGGGCAACCCTGATTGGCTGGCTGATAAAACTTTCAACCATGTCCGGGGGTTGGAAGTCTCTGAAACAACTTCCAAATATATACCCGGTTAGCTGTGGATGTTTGGGCAGGCAGTATCTGCGCTTCAGAGCGAAACGGGGGCGTGTGTGGATCTGGCAACCAATGGTTGATTGTAGGGGATCAGCTTGGAAAGGGGGCAAGCCCAGGCCAACATGCGATAAAGACCAATCAGTGTTTCTTCCACAGTTGAGCAAGGGGGTTGGAGCAGAAGCTTTTGAGGGATATTTCACGGCAAACCTTTCATTGATTGTGTGGGCCAGATCCTGCAATGGATCCAGGGGTTTGGTGGGATTTTGAGGGGGTTTCTTGGTCTGTTAGGGAATATACCTCTATCCAAGGCCAAAGGGGGGAGTAAATTTACACTTATTGCCAAAGCTTTGAAAGCGGCGGTATGATACATTGTATTCTGGGGGTTTAGATGGCTTAGTGTACTGGATCGCTTGTACTTGGTGCAAGATGGTCTTTTCTGTGTGTGCTGTGCATCTAGGTTTGGCTGACCTGGCCTGGTCCGTGTCATCCCTGGTGATTATAAACTGTGTTGGTGATCTTGTATGGCCTTTACAGATAAAACGTACGTGATGAATATCCATATCCGATATCTGGTTCAGAGTGTATGGATTGATTTTTGGATACTGAGGTACCAATCGGTAGGGTTGTTTGGATGTTGACGTTGTATGCTGGGGATTTGATCTGATGTCGTCCTTGGGTAAGTGGAAAGTTTTCCATCTTAGTGTATGGCTTCTGTGCATCCTGATCTTACTGTGTGATTGATGTGCATGCTTGTTTGATTTTCCTTTTTATGCTTTGTCTCTGTTGAATATATCAAATCATGTGGTTAATGTTAAGCTTCGTTCTATGTGCGACTTTGGTTCATCCATCTTAGCAGCTCTGAAAAGTACAGCGAGTAGACTAAAACAGGTAAGAATCATGTAGATAGTTACAAAGCTCGAATAGAGGACTATTAAGCACAGTTGGATTGAGTAGTGGTAATTAACCAAATGCGTGTTTAATAAATATTTTCATGGATGGAACCTGTGGAAGTTCCGGATATACCTATTTCCAATCTATTATTGCTTCTGTCCAAGCAAGGGAGAGTACTGATGCTGATGCTTACCAAGGTGGCTATCGAGTTCCGCCAGAGCTTGGAGGGAGGGGAAAACGGCGGTGGGAAGAGGGTTGGGGTTTTTGTCGTCCCTTTCGGGGCTAGCGGATAAGGCCAAATCATCGTTCGGGTCAGACTTGTTTGAGCCTTGCGGGTTGTGGGGGGAGCTCTTTGGCATAGGGGGATTGAGAAATCCTTGGGACATTTGAAGATTGGCGCTTCTCAGCATAGCAAGGCGATTTTTGATGTCGGCTGCCGATCCCAGGCTGCCAATCGAGGGCTCATCGGTAGCCAAGGAAATTTGAAGCTTCGACAACACCTCATCTTCAGATAGCTTCGAGCTAAGGGTAGAAGCTGCAATGGGGACTTCCAAAGATGACATCCCTACCGATGTAAACTGGCCGTTGGTAAGGTTAGAAATGGTACCAAGGACGGCCTTGTTACGCCGAGACACCTCCTGGTTAACCTTCAGCACTTGTAGCCAGCGGGCATCGCTCACCGCCAAAGCCTGCTCAAGCGTGTGGGAATGGGACTTTTGCTGCAATGCTTGGGTATGGAGATTCCCTATCTTCTCATAAATCTCTTGCTGCTGTTCCACGAGTTTGACGTAGCTGGTGAAAATATCGGTGTCGTGTTTGGCAGCTTTGTTGGTGGCGTGAGTCCCCAGCTGAGCGGAGAGTGTTTCTACTTGATCCGCTAGCTCATGGATGGTGTTGGTAGCATTCTGGAAAGCCATATGCGTTTGGTCCAACTCAGCCATGACTTCCTCTGAGGCGACAGCAAGCGGGTTAGAGAGCTTGCGTGCAAGGTTGATCTGCTTCCTCGCTGCTTGCCATAGAGTCTTGAAGTGCTGATCCTGATTGGCCTGCTCTTCGCCATCCATGTCTTGCCGGGTAATCTGATCAACCAGCTTTTCAGCAATCCCGGCCCTCTCCAGGGCGACTTGCTCCGAAGCGTTGGCGTGCTCCAAGGCCTTTTCCAGCGTGTTTTGGCGAGATTCGCTCACCTTGAGCTGTGCCTTTAGGGTAAAGGTCTCGAGGGAATGGGCGTGTGCTTTGGTTTGGAGGTGCTCAACATTGTTGGCTAGTTCCTTGTTCTCGACATTCAACTTTGTTATTTCAGCCTGCATTTCCATCTCCTTCTTCAACGCCATGGCTTGTATTTGCGACTGGGAGTATGTCTGAAATTCAGTCTCTAAGCCGTTGAGCTTGGCATTGGAGGATGAGATGAGTTGACGGTATGTGTTGCGATCCTGCTTTAGACGCCAGATTTCCTGGGTGGCCTCCAAAAGCTGGTCCTCAAGGCTCTTGATGCGAGCATCATGAAGAGACTCCAACTTACCTGGCTGATGGGTGGCAACGATTGCTAGGCGTGCCTTGAGATACGCAATGTCGCCCAGGCTTTTCTCGTATCCCTCGTAAGCGCAAGTCAAGTCGTTGAGAATGAGGTTGGGCAGCTGCTCCGCCATCTGGCAGATCTGGTTTAGATCTCCATCCCCGGACTTGGCCAGCGGAGCGTAGGGCACCTTTTGTGGCGACGTAAGCCCCCCAAAGCTAAACCCCTCAATGATTTCGTCATCCAAGCTCCCACCTGGCTGAGGCTTGGAGTTGTCTGTTTCTGGTATGACATCATCGACAATGCCTTTGGACTGGGTGTCAATCTTTAGTTCGGACACGGGTTTGGGTGGTGAAGGGGGCTCCTTTTGCGCTTGGGTAAGCACGTCATCTGGAACGGCGTTGGATGTTGGTTCTGGAACATGGGGTTTCTGTACATGGAGCCTAGTTTTGGACTTTGGAGCGGGTGGTGGTAAATCATGGCTTTTTATAGGAGAGGGTTCTTCTTTTGAATTAGTAGGTGGGGGCTCTTGCTTCTGCGCATCAGAGGGTGGGGCAGCTTCTTTTTTTTTTTGATTTTGATTTCTTTGATGGCAGCTTGGCTTCTTGGGCTGGTTTATCAGATTTGGGTTCCCTTGGTTTCCGGGGGTTTCGGTGGGTGGCTTGGGGGCAGTACTCCTCTTGGAAGCTTTGGGTGGAATGGATAGTGGGATTGCTGTTGGGTTCTTATTGCGTGTGGTGGCAGGGGGGGTCTTGGGGGAGACGATGGGGCCTTCGGGGGAGGCAAACACACCAGCGATGGGTGCAAAATTATCGGTGTTTTCAAAAGTGAAGGTTAGCCTGGTATCGTGCGAAGAGTCTTTGAGCTCCTCTAAGCGTTTCTTAGCACGGGATTTGGCCTTTGGGGGCACAACAATGCGGTCATTTGGTGGAGACTTGGATGCGTTGGGGGAAGGGCTTTGCGCTTCGGGTGATGACGTTTGGGAGGCTTGTCTGGATCTAGCTCGGGATTTAGGAGGAACTATGATTTGAGGATTTATGACTAGGGAATTTACAATGGTATCGTGGGAGGGTCTATCAACATGGAGTAGATCTAAGACGCGAATGGTGAAGCTTGATTTCTTCCTTTCAACGCCGCCAAAAACGAAAGCTTTGCCGTTCAAGGCAATGGCTTTGGCTCCAAATACCCCACCAGGGGTTGTGAGGGCTCGCGAGGTTAGTTGCTTCCATTTGAAATGTATGAGGTTGTAGCTCCACAGATCATTTAGATCGCGACCTTCAGAGTCTCGCCCGCCTAGAATGAACAACTGGTCTTCAAATAGAACAGCGGTGTGACCAAATCTCGGCGAAGGGCCGTCAGGACCCTCTGCAAGAGGGCGCCAACTCTTGGCGCTAAAATCATACCGCCATAGATCATTCAGACACCGACGCCCATCAAAGCCGCCAAATACGACCATGGAGTTGCCATATATGTTAGCTGAATGTCCACACCTACCAACCGGCACCCTGATGGGTGCTGCTAGTGTTGCCCAACTCCCTCGCTCTTGGCCTGGTGCCACTTGGAATGTACACAGTTCATTGCTGTACTGCCCCGATGAAGTATAGCCCCCAAAGAGGACCATGACGCTCTTTGGGTTAGAAGGGTGGGATACGCATGTATGGCCTATCCTCGCCAGAGGCCCTGTCTGGGCGTGAGAAGCAGTACCATTGATGTCGGCCACTTCACGGGGCTCCTCGTCGCTCTCTGAAGATATACCATCATCCAAGGTGTGAGATAGCCCAGGTTCCGTCATTGTCGTACCAACGCTCTCCGTCCTACTTGGCACATAGTAGCGCGTCGATGAGATCACTTCAACCTGCTGCCATTGTTGAGTATCTAAGACGGGGCCATGAGCTCAACTTGCATCAAAAAAGATATTACCGACGTCGAGACTATATATCTTTTGTGGATCGCACATTAGATCATCCTGTTCTTTGGCACTAGTATCAGCAGGCAAGGCATATCCGCCAAAAACTAGAATGGGATTAGGTAGGAGGCAAGAGTTGACTTACCAAACAGCCGACGATGAAGCATGCACGAGGAGTGGAGATGCCTTCGCGAAGGCGAGAATTCCTGCCTGAGAGGGCTGGAGATTTCATTAAATCTTTCGGTTCCTTGGGGAAACGGCCCGAGTGTTTGGACGTACTGCAGTTCCCGATGCTCTAAAAGCTAGACATTAACCTTGACATCAAGTATAACTCCCGATAAGATTCTATGAACATGAATTCATCATACTATATACTAAAATGACTAAAACTCAACTCGACAATCACCCCTTTAAAACCAATCAGCCGTTAGCTGAAATCAACCATCTTTCAAAATGAACTGCCTTTTACTTAAACCAAAAACACTTCAGTAAGAACAGTCGAACAACTGAAAACTTACTTGGATTATATTTGACAACGTAGGGGAAAACTTCAGAGTTGGCGGTCAACCCACCCACCATGAAGAATTTGCTCGTCTGGTTGGCGGCTGTTGGAGATATGGGAGGAACATAATCCAGGGTAAACCCCGACGTCGGGAGCGAGACTTCTTTGGTTAGCTGGGAGGAGGGCATAGGATTTAGAGGGAATTTAGGGAGATCTAAAGGACGAGAGGTAAGATAATTTGGCTTTGAAAAAGTTTGACAGTGTCTATAAAAGATGAAACAACAATATATGTGAACCCCCACTCTATGTAGCCCTTTGAATATTAGTTTTCCCCACACAAGCTTTGCATAAAATGGGTTCATGGTGTTTTTAACTTTTGAAATATCCAATAATAAGTACACTTCATAGGAATAAAGTTAGGGACTGACTAGTATGGTGAAATTCAAGCACACTAGCGTTTTATAGCACAAAGTGGAAAGTCGACTTGCGCAGTAGCTTTAAAGAGTTGGGATGTTTTGAAAACATCAAGAAGAAACCGGCAAGTGAAGAAGTTTTTTACCCTAGATTAAATAAGATTATGCGGGATTTCAGCAGCAGTTTGGAAATTAAATCAAGAAGTTCAAGGCTTGAACGAACGAAGGGATGCTGATGGGCAAGAAGCAGGGTCAGGGACAAGTATACAGCGAAGCCGTTCTGCGCCTCTAGTGAAGTTGCGGTAATACTGGTGCGATCGTGTTTTCCCTTCATGCCAATAGCGGGATCCAGGCAATTTAGAATGGTTGCATGCTGCATGAATCTTTTTGGCCGCCGCCCCAATCCATAGTTTGGCAACGTTAAGGTTAACGAGTCTCAATTGATGCTGCAGGAGCACCAGTCACACTTTGATTTGTGCTTCGATTTCTTGTTCCATTTGGTGCATATGCTGGACTTTTCAATTAATTAGATAATCCCATGTAGTAATGGTATATGACGCCATTTATGTTCGATGCAAGGATTCCAAAAAATACTATGCATATAAAAATATAGATTAAATTATTTTTTTATTGGATGCGATTACTCTTGGATCCTAGAAGAATTTGAATTCCATTTCCCCCTCACAATAATTAATCTTCTTCACCTTAAAAGCCCCTTTATTTTGAAACTTTGTTTCACCAAGATTGCAGCTCTTAAATAACCACCTCATCGATTTAAAAAAACTACTTTATAGTTTATAATATAGCTGGTAAATCTATTAACCTGAGTATCAAGAGTAATGTAACATTGATTTTAGGTTTGATCCTGATGCAGTTTAAATTAATCAATTCTTAATGCAGCTGCTCAGTTCTGTTAAGGATTCATGGACTTTCCATAGCATCCCATAGAAACGTTTTTAAATGTATCGTCAAATGAATCTATAAGCCAGCCTCAATAAAGGGTATTTTGGTTTTGACATTAGGAATGTGGTGAACTTTCAGGAGGCTGACCAATCGATGGCCGCGCATATAGCTGCCCTATCCTGCATTGAATCGGAACGTTATTGCTTGTCACTGCCAAGCAATTAATTAGAACTCACCTGCCAAAAAAATATTCACAACTCAATTAAGTTTAGCTGCAAATGAAATTTAAATCCATACAATCTCAACCTACGCCCCCAACAAAAATATGTAACCATTTCAAACTCCATTTCAATCTTATCGCGAGTAAAGTAGCCAATAATAGCCCTCATAATCTTCAACCACTGAGGCTTGGAAACTGCAACTCTGGACCTGCTAGAAAGTAAGCTTATTGACAGCCTATGCAGATTTTAAACCATCCACCTGATGTCCAAGCAACTTTGACCAGCCTTGTTTTAAACAATCTATAAACTTAACCACTAAATCATTCAATACATAGCTATATTTATAGTTGGAATCTGGCACCCAATCTATTTAATATCGTCATCCCGCTATGCATAAACCTTTCATACCAAAAAGACCATCTATTATAGAAGCAGCCAATTAACCTATTTTTATTCCTGCCCTTTAAGAAGATTCACATGTGGATTAATTTAATGCTGAATTAAAGCCAAACAAAAATAATAGTGTACCAGCAATTAGGCACCACCCTTTTCATACATCAATCCTTAAAGTGAGTTTATATCTAGCATTTATTTAAATCCAGTGAAGACAATAGACTATCAAAGTACAAAACTATATTGCTGGTATATCTTTCCCTAGAAAGAAAAGTTAAACCTGGTATCAACTAAACCCTTTATCTACCCACTAAATAAGTACAGTTATTGATGGTAAGCAGGCAGAAGCTACACTAGCACTCAAGCCTTCTGAAGCTTCTGGTCTATCTCAACTTTATTCTTTCAATTTTATAGAAATCTGTTTCTGCTAACTACCACCCCCAATAACAGTATGCCATCTTCTAGATACCCAACTTTCCCAAGAAATATGATACCATCCTTACCCAGCCCCAAGTTAAATTCAAACCATGTGAAAATAATATCATTCACCAATCAAAATCAAGACTATACTCTTCCAAAACCAGATCCTTTTCTCCCCTCACAAAGAGCATTTTTAGATAGCTTATTTTCTGGATTACAGCATTAGAACCCCTTGAAAATCTTGTATGTAACCCTAATTGAGCCTCTTGGTTCCAGTTGGCATGGCCTGCAAACTTTTATGTCTGCTCTTAGCGTACATAATAGAGGCATGATTGAAGCACCACGTACATGCCTAGGGCAGGCCTCATGACATAGCTAGCATCAGTGTCCCCATGTCTAAATATTCATATATAGAGAACCACCTGTTCAATGAGCTCTAAAAAAGCAGCATAAACTAGCCTGTATTTGCTATATTCTGCCATAGAGGCTCTCACCAAAGAAGAGTCTGGCTGGGGAGTCTCTATCTTTTATATAAGGAGATCTTTAGGAAGGCAGGATTTGGTACATAAGTACACAAAATAGTTGAAAGGTGTTTGTTTCTAAGGAGACTGCCACTCATTTCTTTAAATTTCAAGGCATTACTCTCAAGATAAATTTGATATCAGCCTCCAGGGGTATATACCCTTTAGGCTTGGGAAAATAGAAATTTGCAATTGCTAAAAGCTTGATCAAATTGGGGACTGTTTGAATGAACTAACATGGATATCAAAGTAGACCAACAGCAACTCCCTGCATATATACACTATTTAAGTGCACAGGGTTATTGCTAGCAATTTCAACAAGAAAAAGGTTTGCTACTTCATTAGCTATATCCTAGAGCATAGCTTATTTGGACACTTGGCTTTCTTTGAATCCATGATCTTCCAATCTTGTATCAGCTAGTTACAATCTCTCTAACTCTAACTGATTGTTGGATATTAGCTTAAACCTTTTTCTGGGCTCTCAGCTGAGCTTTACCTAACTTTAGGCCCCCTGTCAGTTGAGAGACTTCTGGCTCCTGCTGTCAATCAGAGAATTCCATATCTGCAGTTGACCTTGTTTTGACTCTGGTGATTGCGCAGACAACTGTAGATTTATTTTTGGTCTAGAGAGCCAATAAGAGCTGGTCAGGATGGCTATTGTTATTGATTTTTTTATCTCTAACAATTGGTCTGGCAGAAGCATCCTAATTTTTACCTCAGAGGGCCAATCAGAGCTGCTGGGAACTGTAGTTACTGTTAGCTTTGCTTATGAAGGCTGATTGATAGATGTTACATTCATTATCACTCAATATCAGTCACATCATCATTGCTTAAATTGTACAGCCCAGCAGTTATCAGGGCAGGGGTTACTGGGGTCTGGGCCTGGGCCTGGACAGCTTCAGCCTAAATGCTATTTAATATGATATGATGTTATAAAAGAGGGGTGACTGGAGAAGCCACCCAGAGGTTAAAAAATGGGGATGGGACAAAGTGTTTTCATAATTGGCACCATCAGTAGAGCACAGTGAAAAAGGGAGGAAGCAAACTTGGAGTAAACCAGAAAACCAGGCAAAGCTAACCAAGATGAAAATTAGAAAAAACATTCTTAAAGCAAGCATTCCAAAAATTAGAATTGTGCTATTGAGATAAATGTAATGGCATAGTCACTTTGAGACTCTGAAGTATTGAGAGAATGTGGAATGCAAACCAAGTGTTGAAAACATTGGTGGGAAATCTAAATATCTGTGTAGAGCCTCTTGAGTGATAAACTTCAAGGAAAGGCATTAGGAGGAGGCAACTGATGGAAAAAAGATAAATGACACATAAGCAATAGTCCAGTAGAAGGAGGCAAGGGGTTGAAGGTAAGTTTTTTGTCAACTGGGATCAACAATCTCCTTGGTTTGGGAAACATAGGTTGCAGACAACAGCATGCAAACTGCAGATACTGCAAAATTAATGCCACAATTTGCAAGGAGTCAAATAAGGATATAAACTAACAATAGCTTTATTCTTGTGGAAAATATCACCAAAATTTAGCTGCTACTCTTGAAAATATTTAGAAGTTTATTGAATTGCCAGGGTAGTTCTGAGCTTCATCAAAGCTTATATAAGTACTAGAAACTATTGACAACATCATCTGGGGGATTTTGTGTGCCTGGCCCTTGGATTTCACTAAAGATTTGGTGACAGCATACTCCATATTATTGGTTGAAAACACCCATTTACCTGATTTCACAATTTTGAGGCTTTAACCAGCTGTTTTGAATACCCTTTTCAAATTTTCACTTGTCTTGCCACCACCCACTTCTTATCAGTGTCTTGATTAATGTTGGAGTATTTATTTAAAGGCTTTTTCTTGCTATAAATCCCTAGTTTTTTACTTTATAAGGCTGGAAAATTCCAGTCAAGATGAAACCATTCATGACAATAGATGTATGGTAGCAAGATAGTTGCTACATCTTTAGCCAACATTATCAGGGCTATTGCCAGTTTGCCAAGTATGAGGGCTCAGAGCCTAAGATACTCAAGCTTTAAAAGGGTTAAAAAACTGCTGCTTTAAATATAAAAATCTATCTAAAGACAGGTTTCTAGATAGAGAGCACTGATAAAGGGAATGAGAGGGAGGATGTAAACTTCCTGATCCCTTTAGAATTGAATAGAGCTTCTTTCCTTGCTGTACATGAAAATAAGTGACTTCAACTACCAAGCTCCTGAACTTACTCAAGAATATATTCCACACAATTGTGATAGAGCTGTATTTATATATACCTCAAAGGCAGTTGTACAATTTCTCTTCTCCATATTTTACCACTGAAGAAACCTTGATTAAATTGGGAGTCTTTTGGCCTAATTTAGGGGTCCATTAAATTAGTATTCCCAAAGCCAATCATATCTGGCCACATCATAAGCTTCTATTATGAAGTTAAATTCATTCCCTAAAATTTCTAACATCTGGTCAGATCTGGTGCCCCAGGTTCTTGAAAACCCACCAACCCTCTGACCTTGGATCTTGAAAAAAAACCAGCATATCTGTCAGGGAGCCAGCCTGCAGCAGGTTTAGGGGAACTTGCAGGCAGACAGCCCGCAGACCCAGAGGGAAGGGCCCACCACAGGATGGGGGCTAAATTTACAATATAGGAGAAAAATTTCTAAGCAAGGCCCAAGGCCATTAGTGGGCACCATAGAGTTGACTAATCCAGTGAGTATTATGTAGAGCATGCTGAATAACTGGGTGGAGGTTGACTCATTGACAATCACAGTTCCTTGCAGGTGGTTGGGCCGCAGAGTCATAGGCACTAAATAGGCAGGCAGGCAGGTAGTTATATTTGTCCAAGAATAGTAATGATTGTTTGATATGCCAGGTGCCTTCACGTCCAATGAGTTCTGGTTCTCTGGTTCTGGCTTCACGGTTGTAGATTATAATTTCTTCTAAGATGAACTCTGAGTAAGCAGGATTGGGGGATATTCTGTGAAATGTACCAGGCCAAAGAGTGCTCCTGGTGGATGGTATAACTCAGGTGGCTTGTCTGCGGTTTTTTAGGTTTGGCTGGTGAAAAGGGCAGAGCCATAAAAATCAATCTGAAAATTAAAAAGCGCTAAAATCAGGTATGGGGTGACTTGAGAGAACCAGAGGTTCATAACACTTTATTGCAAAAATGATAATGGGTAACTTTCTGGAGGCCCAGAGTATAATTATGCCCATCTATCATAGAAAAACTTTTGCAGAATACTTCTGGCTGGATGGTAGCATTTACCAGGGGCTGTAAATCTTTGGTGGTATCTGGTATTCTTGACTTATCATTGGCTGGGTTTGAGTGGAGAATCTTGGTTTCCCTTTTTGAGGCCTGGGATTTTTTTCATCATCTGGACACCCTTGTTTTTGGGGGTAATTCATGACATGCTCTATTGGCGGGGCCCAGTTGGTCACAGAAATTCTATTCAGGCTGGCACTTCTATTAGCTAGGCTAGAGGGGTTTGTAGGCAGGCGCAGTTTTGAGTGTGGTTGGCACCTCATTGGTCAGGTTTAGAGGTTTCTTCAAAGTCCAATCTGTTCCTGGATCAAGTCCAAAAAACGCAGGCAGCAGGGCCTGCGGGCTGGCGGCCCATGGGGGTTTGAATCCAAGGAATTGGGTTCTGACTTGTGGATTAAATGCAGATGACTGTCACTTGTGACACTATCAGGTCCCCTCATATGACTTTTATTACAGAAGGTAGGATTCATTCCTATGATTTTCACTTAAAGGTAATCAAGCTCTTCTCTGAGTCTCTTGTTTATCTATTTCTAACATTAAAATTCAACTTTATACTTCTGTGTGAAGTCTTTTCTTAAAGTTTATAATTTTTTCCTTGGTTTTTGAGCTCTTCACTTTCTTTAATCCTACTCCCTATAAAAAATTGTATTATTAGTGGCTTTTATTACCCCTGATCTATTTATTATTAGTTTTTATCCTTCATACCTACTTTTAATATTCATTTTTAAAACAAAATCAATTTTAACCCCCATATTTTCACTTTTGAAACACTCACCTTTCTATCCAAATTTGACTCTCCCCCCAGGTATCTTTAAAGATCAAGGACACATTTACAGTCTTTTTTGAGCCCAAGGAATGCTTTTGTGTTAGATTTCCCCAAATTTATGTTGGAAACTATCACAATAATAGAATTTAACACTCATCTCAGAAATGCTGGTCTCTCTCTTCAAGACTCTGTTCTATTCTTTGGGCCCAGCCTTTCTCTACTGCAGACTTTGTATCCCCTTTGGGATCAAAGTGGTCTTTACAGTTGGGTAATTGAGATCCAATCTTAGTCTTCTGTTGCACCCCTTTAATAATCTTATCTCACAAGAATAGAATCTGATGGTCCTTGGTGAACCCCTGATAAAGAGGATGGCTTGAAATGGCTTCATGTAAATCACAGTTCATGCACTTACTACCTTACTTAAGAAGTCTGTGTCACAGACCCCAGATCCCTTTGGAAGACATGATTCTATTCCCAAGGTCCTCCCATTCCCCCTCTCTCAACCAATTGTGCATCATGGTTAATGATGGCAATCATCCTTATGGGTTAAGATATCTACTTCCTTTGTCTCTTCATTGCCTCTTTGCTTTGAAGACTCTTAGGGGTGGACACCCTAATTATGCACTGGATGATGTTCCAGTGGTTCTTTACCTCATAATGATAGCCAGAATTCAAAAGTTTATCCTCTCTCTCACATGAGGGCTGTTGTATGGTCATTTGATCATCATATCTCCATTTCTTTGGGTGCCAGATTGACTTTGTCAGGAAATGATGCCATAACTGAAGTTTTGGGCACCCTATGTAAAGCCCATATATGATAGAATTTTGGACAGAAGCATTATAATAATCTGGTTGAAGAATAAGACCATTGGCTGGAAGGTCAAATGTCACACAATTAATATTGGATGGGTGAGCTAAGCCAGAGAGTTAAATCTGTCAAAGGATCCTCTCATATAACCTAACAGGTAATAGATGGCAGTTAAAGAAAACAGGGCTATTTTGGATTAAGGGATCTGAAAGTAGATGTGTTCTTGTTTGGGGAAAAAAAAGGGCCATAGTCTATGTTAGGTTCATTGGAGTATTTGTTGGAGTAAGTGTCAGGAATCCAGGCATAGATAGAGGCATTAAGTGACTCAGGGCGGGGTGCCTCCAGGCCAGTGGGTAATGTCCACCATAGGATGGGTGCTAACTTGATAATATAGGATACAGATTGCCAAAGCAAAGACCAGGACCCTGAGTTGGGCACCATAGAGTCTACCAATCCCGTCAAAGTAATGTAGAGTGATCCAAACAGTTGAGTGGATGTGGTTTAAGCGGCAATGGTGGGATCCATTGGGTGGTTGGGTTGTGGGGTTAAGGACGGAGTCATGGGTTAAAAGTAGACAGGAAAATAATTGTACTTGTCTTGTAACAATCTTGGCGGCACCTTGTACCACTTTCTTTTGCTTCCTATGTATTTGCTCTCTCTAGTCCATGCCAAGGGGTTAGCAATGAGGATGGTCTCCAAGTTAAACTCCAAGTATGCGGGGTTAGGCAGGTATTTAGTAAAATGCACAGGTTCAAAGGGGGCTTAAGGGGAACTTTATAGTGCCTGAGGCAAGTCAGAAGGCTGGTCTCTAGAGGGGGCTTTACCTGTTTGTCTACCTGGCTGGAATTGAGATGAAAGATCACTAAGACTAGATAAGATAGGATTTGTTTGGACCAAAGGTTCATGAAACTTTAATATCAAAAATGAAAATAGGGTCATCTCCATACTGCCAGGTTCTTATACCAGGTGGTTTTGCTTCTTTGCTTTTTGCAGACTTCAGGCCTGTGGAAAATTTGCTAGAAGGATATGGACCTTGGCTTCTGGTTTTGAGGGTGGCGGATCCTAGTTGTGCTTGCTCTGATGAACATAAGTGGCAATGCTTTGTTCCACTGCTACTGTTCACCATATCACTCAAGCAGTCAAATTGTATTACCCATTCTGGACTAGAGACTGGTGGTAGCTGGTGATCATTGGTGGGACTAGGAGGAGGCCTTGTTATAACCTCCTTTAGGCAATCTACAACTTCTGCGTAGGTCTGGGTCTTTGTTGGCACAAGGTTAACAGCAATCTGGTGACCATTTGAGGAATTGTCATTAAGAATATTTCAGGTCTTGGAGTAACTCAACAACTCAGGTTTGCAACTCTGTGACTCGGCGTGTTCCCGTCCCTCCTGGGTAACTTGATTTGGGTTTGGAGGGTCAGTGTTCAATTCTGGGGTTTCCAATGTTGATATCAAACTTCCAGTCTCAACAATTGACAGGCTGGCAGGTTTCTGTTCTTCCTGGTTTGGGCAAGGCATCTCTGGCAGACTAGGGTTTGGCCCAACTGGTAGTCTGGCAGCTCCTGTTTACCCTGGTCAACACAAGGCTTTTCCTGAGGCCCAGGGTTTGATTCTTGGGGTTTCAATACAAGTATTGAAATGTCATTCATGATGGTAAACAATGAAGTGTCTCTCATAAGGGAGGATAAAAAGGCCAGAAGCATGAGCTTACTAATATTCTGGATGGGTGTTATTTGATTATTGAAAACTTTAAAGGGTATGGATTTTAGGCTCAATGAAAGAGCAAGGGCTATCTTTTTGTGTTTCTTCATTTATACCAAAAGATGAGATAAACATTCAATTAGAGAACATTGATTTAATGTGTATCTGTAGCATTATGTGGTATAGTGTTTTGATTTGAGATGAAACATGCTCAAATATTTTTGATCCTGGCTTGGGAAATTGGAAATTAGTTTTATAGGGGTTCTAGATCCAGGATCTGGATCCTAGGTTGGTATTTAAAATTTCAAATTAACTTAGAGTTTGTGCTAAGATAAGATTCTGGGTTCTTGAGGCCTTTAGTCTTTATTTTTGGGTCTGAATTGAGTTTCCCTTTTTCTCTAGGCCAGGCATCTTACCTGGTGTTTATATGCTTCTTTTATCCTTTTAGAAGCTTCTGTATAAGTGATATTTCAATTTTTTAGCTTCCCAGTTGATGTAGACTTGTTATTACAGTAGTTTTAAAAGCTATGGCGACAAGCAAAATTTCTTCAGATTTAAACAAAATGATTTCAGATTTAAACAAAATCAAAGTCTCAGGTTAAAATATATACTCTGTTAACAGGGTTTATTGGCGTTAATGGGCAAAATGGGTCAACACAGCAGTGAAAAGCTCACACGCAAAGCAAAACCATTCAAAATATAATCCAAAATACATTGATTCACAAAAAAATGGTGTGAGTCAACTTTTGGTGTACATATGTTTACTATGTGAATTGGTGACAAAATACACCCAAGCAAGGTGTGTCAAAACTCAATCCAAAAACAAAACACAATAGCAACTCACAATGTAAACAAAATCACTCACACAATGTGTGCAATGGATTGTAATCATGAATGATACCAAGGTATCTAAAATAAAACAAAAGATCTGAAACATAAATTTTAAAAATATTGTGTTGGGTGTTTGAATTTGGCAGTAAAAACTGAGAAAAAGGGTGGAAATTATTTTAGGTATTCTAAAATGGGCGTTGTAAAATCAAAAACAACTAATTAAGAAATAAAAAATCTATAATTTGGATATTGGGTGGGAAAATAATAATAATTGAATGTCCATAAACAAATAAAAGCAAAAATTAAAATTAGAGAGTAACTTAATTAAGTTTTATTTAATATTTTATTAAATTCTAAAAATGGAAGGAACACAACAACAGACTACCATTGTACCCGTTGTGCGCCGCGGTTGCAGTTGCCCCTGCGGGTCAAAGAATAGACTTAGTACAACACAAGTGCCTACTCAGGAGGGAGGCAGGAGAGGAGAGTTCCATAGTGACGCTGCACTGACACAGCTGGTTCAAGGAGCACAAGCTGCTAGGGTGCAGAGCATTAACCCTCAGGTCCCAAAGCTGACCCGGAAGCCCACCAAGGTTACCTTCACCAAGAAAGTTAGAGACAGGGAGGTAGAACTTACTCTGTATGTGTTTGATGTTGTGTACCGGCAAGAGTCAGTCCCGTCAGCCATGCTGGAGAAGGTGAAGCCTGTACTTGATACTAGCTATGAGCCCTATGTCAGTGATGGCAATCAGGAGGATGAAAAGGAGCCCCAGTTCTACCAAACCAATGAGGGACAGCTGGTGCTCAAAAAGGTTGCAGCCTTCTACAACAAGGTGCCCATGCCTTGCAAGCCTGTCATCAATCAGGATCCTGGCTTGTCTGAACCCACAAAGCCTGCCCAGAAGCGCATCCCCGACATCAAACACATCATCCTGCTTAAGCCAATGCAGGAATTGGGTGACTACAAGGCAGCCACGGCCCTTGTTGGGGTGGATCCCAAGTACGCCAGCAAGACCTTCAACAAGTTCATTGATACTGGCCGAGTCCTTGCCGCGGAGAAATCCTTGCGTGTTTCCACTATGCTCACCAAGGAGCACAAATGGGCAATCCACCAGTGGATCACCCGGGACTGCCATCTTGAACTGGCAAATATACAGGCTATGGTCAAGTCCGCTTTTGGGATCAAGGCCTTGATTTCCTTTTACTACCATCTGGTCAAGGGAATGCAATTTTCCTGGAAAAAACTCGGGGTATCCCCATACAATCGGAACAGCCCAGCCAATATCAAGACCCAGAAAAGCTACGCAGAGGCGTATACTGCCCTCAAAGCCAAGGGGACAGTCAAATTTTACTATATTGACAAATCAGCGTTTGCCTCGTCAATGCACAATGAATATGGGTATGTCCCCAGAGGCTCCAATGACGGGGTGGCTTGGCGTGCTGCAGTCTGCGCCACAGCCTACTCAATGGTGGCTCTGCTTGGTCCAAAGGGGGTTGAGCTTTATCAAATGATATTGGGCTCTTACAACAGCCCTACCTTCTTGTCATTTCTCTGATTGGTCCAGGAGCACCTGAGGCGCACAAGCCTTGGCTTCACCAACGTAATTGTGTTGGACAACGTTGGTCTCCACAAGGTGGCTGATATTCTTGAAGAATTTCTGTCAATTGACACAAGCATTGCAGTGGGCCCCCAGCAAATATGCACCTTCTCTTCCTCCCCACCTATTTGCCCTTCCTAAATCCCATCAAGGAAGTCTTTGGGTGGCTCAAGCAAGTTGTCAAGCGAGGAACCCCAACTGGGACTGAGGACCTGTTTGATTTGCTGCAGGACGGGATCCATAACCTCCCAGCTGAGACCATGGCCAAATTCTATGGCCACACTGATTCGTTCATCCCCACGTGCCTAGCCAAACAGCCAATCAATTAAAGGCTTAGTGTGTCTAATTTTTTTATATTCTTTAATTTATTATTCAACATTTATTAATTATCATTTTATATTTAGATGTTTCTACGCCCGCAATCACATTCAGAAGATCCATCAATAGATGTAAGTAATTTTTTTATTTTATTGTATATTATTTTATTATGCCATCTAAGGGTATCTCAAACGCTTGATACTGGATTACGCAAACGCATTAATATCACATTTGGAAAATAAATATAATAATCAAAAAAGTTAATGTAATGTGTCCAAATCAGAAGTAGATTTTATTGAAATATATTATTATGCTTTTATTAAGACCTTCTCTGGGATATATTCTGCAGATATTGTTTGCTAAAATAATAATTAGAAAAATTTATTATAATAAAAATATTATAAATTGCAATGTAATTATTTGGAAGAGAGAATTTATTAAGATCGCCTATAGTGAGTTTGGCGGTATGTACCCACCCCACAATGGAGGTGGCGCACAACCTCTACCGCCACACTGTGGACGGCGGATACACCCTGGTTAAAATATTCACGGCGGCTGGTAAAAGGGAGTATTGTTAGGTGGGAATGGAGTAGCAGCTTTTCTGGCGGGTCTGCAAACCCAAATATGCCAGCCAGGACCAAGGCGTCCTGGATGATGTGATCCACAGAGTTGTACCCAGGGGGGACCTTCTTCCCATCCAGGGAGAGCCTGGCCTTGTCAATCCCCAGAAGGACCCTGTCCAGGTCCTCAACTGATGCGCCCATCCCAAAGAAGAATAAAACCCCAGGTAAACAACGAGGTGAAGCCTTTGCCAAGAAAAGGCTTCTGTAAACTCGCACAGTTTGTTGTATACTGTGCTTATTTTTTCTCATGTTTAGTTTTGCCAAAGGTAAGATCCATAGCTTCTGGGACTCCTGTCTTGTCGGCACTCCAGGCCAGCCTGAAGTCCGCCAGGAGGATCTTGGTCTTCTTCACGGCTGTTGCATCCGCAATAGCCAGTTTTTCTACCGCGCGCCTGAAGTTCTCCAGCAAGTAAGACAGGGTGTGCTCCACTGGGAAGCAGAAGCAAGCAGCCGCATGAGCCCGGCCCATCTCTGGTACATTCTTGAATGGGAGCGTCACCAGGACGTCCCAAAAAGCTCAATGGAGTTTGCACAGTAAACTCCACTGAGTGATACCGGGTCCAGGCGGGCCAGTTGGGCATCCTTGTAGGCAGTAACTGCCCACTTGGATGCCCCCTCTCCATGTGTCAGCCCAGCCAATGCCTCCCTGGAAATAGGAAAGGACCCGTGAATACGGTCTTCAAGCTCCTGCAAGACAGGGGGGGACAGGAAAAGCTGCTTGGCCACATGAGTGGCGTAGTTGGCGTAGAATGTGGCAGGGACAAAAGGGACCAGGACCCGGCGGAGTTCACCATCAACTTCTTCTAAAAAAAGGTAAGTATTTGGAAATTTTTATTAATTATTATTTTAGGTTACCTTCTGCAGTCTCCTCCTTGCCCACAGCCTCAGCAGGCTTTGCTATTCTTGGTGTAACCAGTTGTGCTGGCTGCTCAGTGTCATCTGTTCAGGTACGTTTTGCGGGTCTTAGGTGGGCATACATTTCTGGGTCATCTGTCCAGACAGACAGCGCGGAGAGGGCAAAGAAATTGAATTGAAGGCCTTCCACAATGTGCTTCTGGACATTTAAAAGTTGCTCAATTGTTGTTTTGGGGGTGTCTGGAATATTGGCCATGAGTGCTTTGGCGGACACCTTTTCAATTTTGTCCCCTTCAAGGACAGCAGACTTAACTCTTGCTTTGACCTTGCAGTCAATCTCTTTAATTTTGGCAATTGCCAAGTTGAGGTCTTTTAGCAGCTTTTTGAGTTCTCTCATTTTATTTTTTTACTAACCTTTCCATATGTTTTTATAGCTTTTGCCCCAATAAATTCTGTATTATTTTGATACTGTTGCCTCTTTGTTTATTCCTTTTTGTTTTCCTGTTTATCACATTGCCCCATCTTTTTACCCATTGTGTATATGTTTTACGCTCATCTCAATATGCATTGATTGCTTTGTGTTGGCATTGTTTCCTTGATTACCATATTATTTTTAGCGCTTGACATAGCCCCTTGTGAAAACATTAACAACAATTTGGTGATCAGCTAAATTTGAATTAGAAAATTATAGGTTAACTTTTTTTAGATAAAGTTGTTACTGATCCGAATTCAAAACCTTAATGATAAACTTTAAGCCAATCAGGAGCCAAGTGATAAAATGATTGTTGTGATATAAAGGGTCATTCAATAATTCTTTGATGAATGTGTACTAATTAATATGATTGGCTGGATGTTTTGCCATTGTACATCATTGCTGCTGTGGCAAGTTGTTGATGGACTAGTGCTAATCCAGAAGCTGATTGGACACTAGTCCATCAACAACTCGCCACAGCGGCAATGGCGTACAATGGCAAAACATCCAGCCAATCATATTAATTAGCGCACATGCATCAAAGAATTATTGAATGACCCTTTATGTCACAACAATCACTTTATCACTTGGCTCCTGATTGGCTTAAAGTTTATCATTAAGGTTTTGAATTCAGATCAGTAACAACTTTATCTAAAAAAAGTTAACCTATAATTTTCTAATTCAAATTTAGCTGATCACCAAATTGTTGTTAATGTTTTCACAAGGGGCTATGGTTGGGTGCTAAAAATAACTGTGTTCAGGATCTAGATACACACCTTAGTAAATATATGATTTTATAGAAATAAGCTGAACATAAAGAATAAAACCAACTATAAACAAAGAGAACATGAACAATTGAAATTCAAAAAAAGATAATATAAATAGAAAATGTTTGGTGACAGGGGTTTATTGGATCGGGGAAGAGTGATGCCTAGTAGACAGAATGGCGCAGGAAGGAGGATGTAGAGGCGGTGCTGGCCTGGGGAGTCTGGGATTGGATGGGTTGGGTTTGTGGGCGGGGGTGTTGGTGACGGGGGTGGAGGCAGGAGGATTGTGTGTGATGGCCGCTATATACCGCTCATTGTACTCCTCATCAGTCATTGGCTGGATGGGCTGGTAGGTGGCTGTGGCACGGGGTGGGAGGCGCTTATCCTTGTGTGATTGGTTGCCCATGTTCACATGGAAAACAATTTGCGCAAACAAGTCAGCCACCATTTGGTGACCAAAGAGAAAATTGTGATCAAGGACCCCAAGATAGAGGTCGTTGAAAGCCTGAGGGAGGCACTCCCGTAGTGTATCTCCAATGTTAAAGAAGATAACATCAGCCAGATGGACGTCAGCATGGCCGGCAGGGTAGACTGAGGCCTGGTGCCCACATCCCAGATGGCCTCAAGGGCGGTGGAGCTTCCCTCCATCTGGTGGCTCAAGAAAACCTGGTATTTGGAATTCAAGCCATCCCAGGAGTTGAGCAATCCACCAAGGATGTGGCCGTATGAGTATCCATTGATGAAATCAGGGTTTGTCCAATATTAGACAAAACCCTTGGCTGAAACAGCCAGAAATGCACCAATGAAAGTCCCCTTCTTGACCTTCTTCCTTCCATTCTTGGTGGCGGCTTTTCCTTGGGTGCCAAAATCATCAAAAGCTATGGATAGCTTATAGTAAGAGATGAACATGACATCATCTGAAAGACTAGTCAGGCATTGGACCAGGGTGAATTCAATGGCAGGATCATACAGGGAATCCTCAGTGCCATCCCATTAGTTGCCGGCAAAATTGGTAAGAACCCATATGGAAGCCACCTTCCCATACATCCAGAGCTGCACCATGCGCTTGGAGACCCATATGTTATGGTGCACAAGCTGCTTCCGGACCTGGGTCAAGGGAATCTTGGGGTCCCGCTGGAGGAGGTCAAGCATTATTGGGTAGGCCTTGGTTATCTGGGACTCCGTGGCCTTATTTGGCTCCTTGGCCGTCCCAATCAGATTCCCCTTATTCATTAGGTTGTTGAACTCCCGCATTATGGTGGCTTGGGTAAATTGCAACTGGGTGGCAATCTGATCCCAGGACAGACCCTGCAGGTTGAGTGCCACAATTTCCTGAAGAATTTGGGTGGTGATGATTTGTTGCTTGGGGCACTGGGCCGGGGAAGCTGAAGCCTGATTGGCTGAGGGGGGAGCAGGTTGGCTGATGGCAGAAAGATGTTCCAAATCAGGGTTGCCATCCTGATTGGTTAATTGATGGGCAGCTTGTGCAGGGGTGGATGTGGGAGCAGGGGCAGAGCTAGACGCTAAGTGACTCTCAAACAAGTCAAAGCCATAGGGGTCGGTGGTAAAATACAGGTCAGCTTCCTTGTTACCTGCCTCAAAGGCTTGGGTGTAAACGGGTGCCTCTACGTTCTGAGCCTTGCCTCCATTGAAGCTGGCTTGGCTGCTGCTGGCTTGGCTGCTGGCGCCGTTGAAGATGTTGTTATTAAAAACCATTGTAAAAAACCTAGGATAAAATCACTAAAAGTAGAAATTTTAAAATTCAATGAATTGTTTTTATTGTAATCTCAAGTCCATATTTGGAAGGTTCTCAAAACCTTTTCATACAAATCTGGAGCCATTAAAATGGATAAAATGCCTCTGGTCCTAAATTGGATAGCTGTTGATTGGCTGTTAAACTGTTATTTTTCTATTTTAGGCTGCTCATAATACACATCTTGTGTGAGTTCATTTTGTTTTGTGCTTGTGTAATCTTACTTCTAGATTGATCCAATTTTGTTTTGCTTTAGTCCTTCTGTTGGTGCCTCATATGAATCCTGCTTGGATTATAATATACTCTGGAATAGCATCCATACATTTCAGTTGTTGTGTCAGTTCATTTTGTTTGTGGTTTGAACTACACCGCTTGATGTTTGATATAATTTTGTATGATGGGCTAGTGAAATTTTGTTTTTGGTTTGACAGTTCATTTATTAACCAAAAATATTTAAATTAATTGAATCCTGAATCTTGCGTGACTTGGATTTTGTTTAAATCTGAAGAATTTTTGCTTGTCGCCATAGCTTTTAAAACTACTGTAACTGTTTTATTCATTTTCTAATTGACTGTCTTTGATTCTGCATCTCTATTCAGATTTGGATCTGGAACCAATGTATTTTTAGTTATGGTGTCTTTTAAATTTCTTGCTGAAGCAGCAAATTGATTGTCATCAGACCTGGAAGGTATTCTTAACTTTGAAGTCTTAATTTTAAGTTACTTTTTTCTTAGCAGAAGATTCTAAGGGATGACCTGGTTCAATTAAATCAGGAATCAAACTATTTGAATCTCCTAAATTAATTATACCTATTTTCTTCTATCTGCAGAATCAGCAGCGGCAAATTATGTTCCAAACTTGGATTTAACTGCAGATTGTGAGGTGAGGTGTTATAGGATACTTAGAACTCCTTCTATTTTCAAAAAACTTTTAGTGGCTGACTAAAGAGTCATGGATTCAATTTTATAGTTTCCAATTTCTCATTTTTTCTTGGATTCATCTCATCTTGTGATCCAGACCCTAAGGCAGGTGTGTCAGTTTCTGATGGATCTGTCTGTGTTGTGATGGATGGTTTCTGGGATTGTTCTTGTTTTGCTGAAATCCCCAATTTATTAATCATGTCAGGATGAACCCTACCACCTGCAAGTTGAGTTCTATTATTAACCAAACAAGTATATCAAAAAGTTGTTTCCTCAAAGTTACAGGGGAACAATTAGAGTAAATCTAATAGGCTCAAAGAGCCAATGACTAAAACTACCTTCAATAATGCTTTGCCAATGATAAACTTCAAATCACCAAGTTGGGTTATGTCATGGTGAATTCTCTTCAAAATTAGAAGAGTTTATAAAATTTAGGATAAAAACCAAAACCAAAAATCATTGGTAACTAACAATAATCTCAAATTTGAAATTCTAAGACGGTCAACTCCAAGCAGAGACATTGGGAGGGTACATAGAAAAGGAGAGATAAGAAAACAAGATATTGTGAAACTGCAACATAAATTTTCAAGAAAATGCAATCATAAACATGGCCCACAATTTCCTTGATTTCAGCTGTGCAGGCTGTAGACACTGCTAAATTGATACCAAATGTTACAGGGAAGAAGACTGGAATGTAAAAAACAAGGAGCTAATTTTCACATAGCATAACTTAGAAACCCCCTCAAGGCTTTATCTTAAGCCAGTTATTATTTTTATTGTACTACTTCAGTAGTTCTTAGCCTGATTTCATCTAATATAGGCCTTGAAATCAATGTTTATGTGTCCAGCTTCAGTTTATGTCACCAAGCCTCCAGAAGTGAGAGAAAATTTAGTGATTCCATAATTTAGTTTGGGGCTGAAAACACCAAACTACCTGTTTTAAGTTTTTGAAGTTAAGAGGCTCCTTTTTAAAATCAAAAAAGGTTTCACATGTTTGAGCATAACCAACTTAAAATATAGATTAGTTTAAATCAGCCAGCTCTGTTAGGAGCTTTTTATGAACCTTAATTTTTTTGATTTTTGGGAGGAAAATAATTCTGGCTAAGATGGCATTATCTGTGGCAGGTGAACTTTTGGGCTGTTTCTTGTAGCTACTTTTCTTTTTCTTGGATGTTCAATACCCATCATTAAATATCTTATAATAACAGAGGATGGTTTTTGATTAGCAGGCAGCTGTGGCATCAAGAAAAACGTATAGCACACCAAGTGCTGCTTAAAAGTAAAAAATTAGATAGGCTACATGAGGTACATTGTCACTTTAAAGGGATATGATTAGTTTCTGGATGTCAAATCCAATGCAGAATCAGCAATTTAAAGCCCCCAAAATCACCCTTTGCAGAATAATAAGTTGTTTAAAGCCTAAATTTAATATAAAACAAGATAAAAACTTGGGACTTGCCAACAGCCACCTAGACCACAGAAGGCCAAGAAGAAGTAAAAATTATAAAAAAAAGTCATAAGAGTTTGTTTTAAGAAATTAAACAAGCTTAGAGCTCTGAACTCCTTGCTGGCTTTTCAATGACAAATAAATAAGCAAAATGAAGCAACTCAACCAAAAATGTGAAAATAGACCTCAAAGCAATGTGATAAGTTTCTATTAGCTCTGGGGATAGGATCTAAATGTGACATAATAAGAGAAATAAAGAAGCTAATTTCAACTCTGTTTTAACTCAAGTTAGAATACATGGAAGCCAGATTTTAGGGTCTAAATTATGGAGATAGCCACCACAAACTGCACACCAATTGTGTTTGCTAAATCTCCTAAATTAATATAAGGATTGGCTTGTATGTGAAAAAGGTTCTTGGTTTGAGAAAGATAGATATTCCAGTCCAGAACCAAAGATGGACCTAGGAACTTTACAGACACATAAGTAAGCAATTGAATAATGTGAAATATTAAAAAATACTCATTCTAAATCTCTTACAGACTGATGTTCCTAAAATATGTTATATGTTCTTTTAATATATAGACACTAGAAATTTTAGACTGTATGTCAAGGGCATGAAATGATAATGATTCTATTGTAATTAAGATTGATAATGTCATTCAATGGCTTGAAGCCCTGTTACTAATGATCAGAAAGCAAGGGTATCTACCAATTTATTGGCAAAAAATCTCTACAAAGTTTGTGCATCTCAGATGCCCACCCAAAGCAGCTACATTTAGTTGACAGCTGTTGATGAAGGGCTCATCAAGCCAAGGAAAGCATCTAGAACACTCTTACTAGCCTATATCACCCCTCATTAAATAAAGTTGGTAAAATGATATGAATCTTAAGCCAAATCAAGCCTTTTACCTCAAACCCTGATTTTTGAAGCCTATATTATCAACTATCCTAATAGTATGTTTGCTCAAACAAGCTTCATCACAAAAAAACTGTAAAATTGATTGTGATAAAAGATAACCCTTCTCACTGCATTAGCACAAAGATCACACCAACTCTTGTATCATCTTAAAATCCAAGCCAAACAACACTGACCTAATAAAAGGCATTTGAAACACATAAGCCTTTTAACTTGATCCATCACAACTTCATAAACCCCTGTAAAGCAAGGTCTTAACAACAATAACCCTGCCTGCCAGTACCTAAAGAATGATTGAGAAGTGTTACAAAAGTAACAAGTTTGATGCCCCAGGCAGGAATCAAACCCGCTCCTAGCCACTAGGCAGGGCTAGTGGGCTGGGGAGATTCTCCCGCACATGATTTTTGCTTTTGAAGCAAATCCAGGTGCGGGAACCATTCCTGCCCTGGCGGTAGCTGAGGGGCCTGCTTTGGGCCCCAAAAGCTACGCCCAAACCTTGGTGGGTTTGGCTGGGCCTGGGCAGGCTATTTTTAGCTGCCCAGTAAACCCAGATCAAGCCCACCTTCCATTAAGTAATTTAGGGTCCCCAATTGGGGACCCTTTTTTTAATCAAGTTCCTTGGCCTCAGGAAAGCCTGTCAAGCCAGCCCAAAAAAGGTGATCAAATTGGGAAAACCCCCATAACCCCAGAAGCCAAACCTGCTAGAATCAATGGCCAGCCAAGCCAAGATGGACCACCAAAAAGCCAAACAACTGTTCCTGAAAACCCCAAAAATGATCATGAAGCAGCCAACCAAATAGCAGAACCTGAGATGTCAAGCCTTGCCACACAGATAGCACCAGAAGAATGCCCAGAGGCACTTGCATGTGAGTAAGTATATAAATCAGAAGCACCTGAAAAAGTTCTGTATTGTCATCCTTACCAAAGAAAGTTGTTATGAACCTTTTGTTCACCAATCTGTTTCCATACATATTTTTGATACTCTTCCATCTGCATACACCCAAGCGTCAGTACCCATCCACTGGGATAAATAGCCAGACTCCAGTTGACAAAACCAAAGCCTTTAACTACTACTGCCCACCCAACACCCCATTTAGCCCTGTGCATTTCACTGAGTATCTCCCAACTCTGACCACAAACCCTGGACCTTGGAAGACTTGCAGTGATACACCCGCCCAAACGCACCCCAAGAACCCTATCAAATTGTCTGTGACGGCAAAGCAATCACCATCTACCCTTTTATCTTCAACAGGAAGTACAACAATCCTGCTGCCTACCTGGTCCCCATGGAACTAACCCCAACACCCAAGCCAACCATCTCAACCCCACCCATCTCTGATGCCACTGGCCAGAGTAGTCAATTCCCGGGAGTGCTTTACCTGGCGCTCACAGGATTGATTGACTCTGCCTTGCCAGCGGCCAGGCCTTGGGCTGTGGCTGGGAAGGCCCTTTCCTACTTGGTAAAGCTAGGACTCATCATCTGGTGGGCCATACCAGTACCTGCTTTGACTCCTCCCTCACCTACTGGAGCCCCACAGTACTCTTGGTATCCTGACAAGAAGCATCAATCCTGCATTTCAGAAACTCTATAGGACTTGGCCCAGGCTTTGGTCTCTGACTCCAAGGGGGGAGGTTGGGCTTCTATAACTGCTCTTTTCCATTGCTTAACCTTCCAAAAGTCCTGAGATCTGGGCCACTGAGAATAAGCCTGCTAAGCTAAAACACCATCAAGCCTCGTAAGGATGGAACCCTGCCTTCCAAAAGATATTTCCAAGCACTACTATGTCCTGGTACTAAGCTACTGCTTTATAAGGCTATCAATATAATGAAACACTATCTTTCACTTCCCAGGTATTTCTTGAGCATAAGTCTTTTTTATTTCCTTGGTTTAGATATTACCCCAAAGCATGCACACAATCTATCACTTTTTTCAAACAATAAGGGTTTAAAGGAATTATCCTTCAATAATATTTATATGGAGCATCTACAGTCAGTGTCATGAATGCCACCATTCACCATGCTTCAATTTTGCATTCAATGGGTTATTTCGAGGATGAATCCCTCTCTTTTGCTTTCACCCTTCGAAATGACTCTGGCTCCAAATTGGGAAATTCAATTGTTTAGTTTATTGATTCTGCGCAACTCACTCACCCCACTAATGCTGGTGGCGAGTGATCCTACCGTCCATGTACTGTTTTGTGGTAAAGCTACACAGTATATATTCACAATCTTTATACCCAATAAATCTTAAGTTCTATTCACATTTTTGTCTTTGTGTCTCCACATACTTTGGCCCTCTCTAGCCATGTCTAGCAGATATTATTCAATCAGGGCCACAAGGTAATTGCATAGCCTTCCCTGCTATTCTAACTGAGACTTAGTACAAATCCAATCCTAAGGTTAAGATTTCCCGTTGTGACTCTGTGCTGCGCCTCAGATCACGACAATCAGCAAATCAGAAGCCAATTGTATTTAGCTTCACAGCAAAAGGTTTTTCAAAATTCATCTTAAAGCTGAAGAGCTAATTTTTAAACCCATTTCCTTCAATGCTTGAATTTATTGCCATAAAGCTGTAAGCCAAGCCCCAAGTGTATTAGCTGGCTTTAAATCCAAAGCCCATAGACCTTTTAAAGAAATAGTAAGGCTTGCTGTTTCATGAACATATACAAATATGTATCAAGATAAATCAAGCCTGAAGTATCTTTATAAAATCACAGGCAAAAACATATGGATAGAAGATCAAAGTTATTTGCCTGGGTAACTAACATACATGTGAAACTACCTTCAAACAAACCAGAAGGAACAGAAGAATTGTACAATGCATCTAAAGAGATCACCAATTGCTAAAGTTTCCATAGCTTCCCGTGGTTTTTGGCTTCTTAGCGGGAACAGCATATTCCTGTTCAGATTTGGATGGGCTTTTTTTGGATGCAGGTTCCTGGATAGGCTTCAGATATTTGCCGACTGATGAGCTTTGCTTAGAAGAAGATGCACTAGAAGAGACAAGACGACTGCCAAAGAAAGTGGTAACATCCTAAAAGGTTAGAGCAAAATACAATGAAAACGTACTTCATCTTTGGGCTTCTTGTTAAGTTTATCCAAAGCCTTGGCCTCATCAGAGGCACGCTTTTTCTCAGCTTCCTCAAGATAGTCAGCAAATGGGTCAGTGAAGACCGTAATGCTTTGGATAGTAATTGCGACAGTGGGCAAGTCTGCCTCATCTGTGGGAACCTTCTCCATCCTGTCAAGAGTCGACATTCCTCCAACTAGCTTGCCAAAAACAGTATGTTTGCCATCGAGATGCTTGCATGGTCTGTAGGTGATATAGCTACAAGTTAGTTTGTGGGACAAATAAAGGTTACAATTGCGATGAATTGGTATTCTTGCCGCGATTGGCCATGCAGAGCATCCCACGCGAATCATGCGACAGGTTAACCTTGATTTCATTAGCAAAGTCTTTCTTCCATATGGATTCACCACCCTTGCCAGTGCCAGAAGGATCGCCTCCTTGAATCTGGAGATAAGAAGCAACACTTTAGGATTACCATGAAGTTTTTGATGCTGCGATGGAACTTGACGCCATCATAGTAGCCGCTGCGTGCTAGCATGATGAAGTTGTAGCATGCACGGGGGGTCTACTGTGTTATTACATCATCAATCTAGAGTACCTGGGGGCAGAATAGCTCAAGATTGATGTCACCAAAGTTGGTGGTTAATCGTACAAAGCCATTGGTTTTGATAAACTGGAACATGTAGTCTTCATCACTAATCATGGCTGTCTGGTTGACAGTGACAGGCGTCATAGAGGTGGATGTGAGAGATGCAGCTGCCTTCCCGAGAGAATGGATGGCTGCCTTTTCTGCAGGGTTGCGCGCTGTACTCAATGGAGCTTTGACTTCTTCAGTCTCCTTCTTGATTGGCTCTGCCTTCTTGACTGAGGCCTCTAAAATTCGGCGAGCTGATCCTGAAAGATTAATCCCAGTAGACTCTTTGTCTTTAATGACTAAAGTAGATAAGTACATGCCAATGTCAAAGGTTACAGTTCAGTTGCTTCTTAAGATGTTGGAATGTTTCAAGGTTTCTCTTTTCAAGGTTATGAGGATCTTGAATAGAAATGACATCCTTCTTCGTAAAAGGCTGGTCAGTGATCAGATCATTCCATATTTCTGCACGGATATTGAGTTTTTCAACAGCATCATAGGCATAGACCTTTCCAGATGTTCGGATTGCCACAATGTGGGTATGCTCCGTGAAAATTTTAAATGTTATGGGACAGCAGTACTGCCCTTCCATTTTAGACTATGCCTGCAAACCAACGTACCTTCTTTATTCTTGGTGAATTCTATTTTAAAGAGATCCTTAGGTTCTAACTTTCCTCCTGTCACTGGGTTTGAGCCATATTTTTTCATATACGGGAGGATATTTCTAAAAATCAAAACCTAATAAAGTAGATCCTTACTCAAGATCGAATACAATCCCATCATCAGTGCAATAGGGCAACTCTACTTCCTGTAGACTTAACGCACAGCAATTAAAAGGCAAACTCCTGAATATCTGACGGTTGATTGGCGTAGTTCTAACACCGCCAAAGGACATGCCACCATATTCATTAGCCCATTCACCATGAGTGATGTAAAGCTTGTCTAACAAATTTTTTTTAAGCGGACTTGAGATTTTCAGAAGCTTCCGAAATAAAAATGTGAATTCAGTTTTTGAAGAGCGGCAAGTAAGCCGCGGAGGTGGTGACTTAAACCCGTTTGGTATTCATGTAAATGAAAGGGCTAGTTTACCGCTCAAAGGCTTTGGAACGCAAAAATAGCAAGTCATGAGCCTTAATAACAAAGAGAAAGAATTTAATTAGAAGAAAACAATGTTCGTTTTTCTAGATAAAATAATCCCATCCTAGCTATCAGGTCACTAATACCAAGATACTACTCTTTAAGGCAACTGATTTTCCAACAAATTAGTTAAAAAAGCTATGTGAAGAAGGAATACTACCGCGAAAATATTACATTCAAACCATCTAAGCTTTTTACAAATGATTTATTTCAAAAGTATGATTAAACTAAAAGAAAAAATGTCTTTTCCGCGCTAGTTGTTGATGCGGTAATACTTTATCTCAGTAAAATTCGCAAGTATACCCTTATAATGTTACCTGTCCATTTCCCCATTTTGATTCAGATTCTAAAGCTTGAAGTGAGATGCACGCTTGCTCTCAAGTTGCAAAAAATATTTAGACTGAAAAGATTTTAAAGCAAAAGTTATATAGGGAATAGGGTAGCGCAGCCTATTAAACCCTGGATAAACTAAGCAATGGTTTGAGCAGGGCTACCTGATTCTGATCACACCCCTTGAAAATTTATATTTTGGTTTAGGGTTTATATTTAAAATGATCAACTTTGGGGAGTCCTATTACAGGCTTTTTTGTAAACCTGTGGCTAGGGCTGTGTCAACCCAAAAAGATATTATGACATTTGCCATAATCGTCCCATTGTCCCTTCCCTGTCGACTTCATTTGGATCCCCCTATGCTGGGGGAATATGAAATTTCATAAAAAAAGGCCTAAGATGGCTTTCTATTTTCCAGACAGGCCAGAAAAAATCTAAATATTTAAAATAAAAAATTATTTTTTAAAAAAATAAATTTTGAATTCAAATTTTTAAATTTTTTAAAGAAAGATAAAAAATAATTTTTATTTCAAAAAAATCCGGAAATTTAACTTCCGGCTGTGCTCTTTTATGAAACGATTTCAGACGGGTGGCTCCTTTTTAGAAAAGAAGGCACCTGTCCAAAATCCAACACAGCCCTACCTGTGGCTAGGGATACTCCAGCTCAGCCCCAGCCAGCTTTCGGCTCTGGACAGCTACAATCAAACAGAAATTGTGAGAGAGGGGGCTAAACTAACTAAGTTTGGCTCCCACCCTGGTGAGATGAACCGCCAGGATGCTGCCCAGTGGATTACTGGGACAGCTTCTCTAAGAGGGGACCAGAGGGAAGACACCAGGGACAGTTGAAGGAAGTAGGCATTCAGTCCCATCATCATGAGACCAGTGACCAACCAAGGAGCATGAGAGGAAACATGAGTCAGGACCACAGGTGCCTGCAGGGGGGCAGAGTTGTTGCTTTCCAATTGGGGAGGAGGAGAAGAAGGTGCTCCCTTGGCGACAGAATCAAGCGAGATGGGATCAGCAGAGTACAGATATAGGCCGTTGCAGGTCAGACTCTTGACCAACACCTCCCCCAAGACAAGGAGAGTGGCTGAAAGGTGCAGAAGACTAGAGGGGTTGTCACCCATGAGGCGCACAGAAGAGGAGAGCCGGCCCCAAAGATCTGGAGAGGTCAACCAAAGGAGCAACAAAAACTGGCCCAGAGAAAACACTATAAATTTGAAGACAGGGAGTATCATCTTTGCAAGCTCCAGGAAATTTGGGGTCCAAATATGGGATTCCCAAGGTATTTAGTTATAGAAATTTAATTAACTGGTGTTGCCAAAAGCAAAACACAAGCAGGAGCAAGTCAGGAGGCTTGGGTGGGCTTGTGGGCAATTGCAGATGGCTTTAATGTCAAGTTAATTAAAAGCGGGTTTGAAGACAAGCAAAAACAAGGCAAATATAATATAAAGTAAGTTTTTATATGAATTATTAACTTGAAATTCAGTTTCAAACTGTGGTTTTGAAAGTGTAAGTGTTTTAAATAACAGCTATACACTAACAGTTCTTCTAGGGGGTTTGAAAAGACCACCAGGTTCAAACAGGGCTACTTAAAGGTAATTAATACTAAGAAAAACAACTAACACTTTTTAAAATTTCAAGGGAACTCAAAGTACAGAGTTTGGATCCCAAATAAATTTAAACAGTGTAGTAACAGACTCTAAGTTTTTAATGTAATCAGAGAATCAACAAGCAGGGGCTGAAAGTCCCCTTGCTAAGTTAAAAGAGGAGTGTTACAAATTGGTGAGTCACATGACAACTTGGCCTGAATCTAATTGGCTAGGGGAGAAATTTTGCTGAACTAAACCAGGGGGACTGGAGGGTTCCATACTAATTTCTGGGCCTCCATCTGATTGTCTGGAGTTGATCCTAGATATTTGATGTTCATTTGGCGTTGTTAACATTGTTGTGGCATCTCCTTATTGGCTGTTCCTAATTGTTTTCAAAAGCGGTTGACACCATGCCAATAGATAGTCCAAATTAACCAGTGTTTCTTCCCAGAGGGGAGCAACAAAAGCCAGATGATCAGCAGGGTAAGCTAATACAAATCTTTTGTCTATGGTGTGCGCCAAATCCCCTAAAGAATTAAGTGGCTTGGCTGGCATTTGGGAGCTTTTCTTAGTGTGACAAGGGAAAATAGTGTGATCCAAAGCCAAAGGGGCAGTGAATTTACAGAAATAATTTATATTTAAATATTTTTAAATAAATCTTTGATATGAGTGACTCAGAGCTATAAACTGGCTGCGGCTGCCTGGGGCTTGGCTGAAGCAGCCCTACCTGTGGCCATCAAGATAGATGATGGGCGCCGTCTTTGGACTCAAATAAAATTTTGTTCCCCTTAAAAAAGAGATATATGTTGGGGGTTTGATTGGGGTTTTTTGATGTATTGTAAAACCAAAGATCAGAAAACTGTAATGGATGGCTTCAAGATAGAAAATATAGGGCTTGAGGTAAAAAGTGGAATTTTATCATTTAAAAAATGAAATTATGATTACATTAGAGCTTTGAGAGGAAAATAGAAGGCTTAGAGAATAAATTAGAAGGTAGCACAGACCATCTTAAATATGCCATCTCAATTTATGGTACCTCAAAAAGTAATAGTTGGTACTTTAATTTTCAAAGCTGTTGAGATAATCAAATATTATTTAGCTTACAACGCATAGGTTCAGTCTCACAACAAATTTCAACTTTTTAGATACAAATAGAAGCTGATTCCACAGGAAATGGGTGCTGTATGGCGTAAATGTCCAGTTACACAACAATTTATGCAAACTGGGAACAAATGGTGGGATACAACATCTAGAAAGACGCCATCTCAAAACCTTATCTTGAATTTCTGACTAAACCGCTCCAGATAACTTGAAATGTTAATAAAAGCCCAAAAGCATTTCAAAAAATATAAAAAAACATATGAATAGACTCAAAACCATCCAAGCATTCCAAATCTGCAGTAATAATGTGGGATCAGCTAATACTGACTATTGTAAAGTTACTCCCCCTTTAGCCTTAGATAGAACAATCTTCCTGTAAGGACCAGCACTTCAAAGTCGGGAATGGGGGGTCAAACCCCCACACCCAGCTGCCAAGCAAAAACGTGGGTGACTGCAAAAGCCCGCTGGGGGATTCAAACCCCCCAAACACCCACCAGGGAAGGTGTGGGCCAATTTGAACTGCTCTGGCCTATTTGGGCAGTTAGAATCAGCCAGGGAATGGGTCCTGACCTGGGGCCAGTTTAAACACTGGCCCAGGGGAGCTTGTGGCTCTCAACGGCATTGGAGCTCCCAGCCCCAATGCTATAATTGGGCTGGGTGCGTTCAATGTCACCCTCAATAAGATCTACTGGGTCCTGCAGCAGATCTGTTATCAAACAGATCTGCTTCAGAATTCAACCAGCAGATCTGATAAATTCCAGATTCCTGCTGCTTCATCTACAGCAATCCACACTGTTGTTCCACCCACTCTCAATCAATCCAGCTGCACAGATGTGCTAGTAAGCCATCTTGCAGCCACTGAGGATGCTGTTGATGCAATCAATAAATTGGTTGAAAACAGCACCTTATTTAAGCTGCAAGACTCAGAAATTCTTGCAGTCAATAACCAAGTGAAATCCCAGATTAATGAAACCAGCCAATTATCTACCAACCACCAGCAGAATTTCCCTGCCCAGACCAAGTCACCCAGATCCTAATCCTCACTTCCCAAGCTGCTCCCCACTACTTTCCAGAAGCCAGTACCCAAGAGTTGGGACATCAAGGGCTCATCAAAAGTAGGAAGTGATATTTTCCAAGTTAAACCAGACAAGTGGTATAAAACCCACTTCCCCATACTCAGGTCAAGTGCAGACAACATCAAATAAAGTGAATGAATCTTTCAGTTTTGTTTGCTTTAATAGGATTTCAATTTATACACCACTTGAGCAGAAGTCAAACTAGACGACTAGACTATCATCCTAGACCTACACCTATGGACTATCAGCCAGGTCCAGATCCTGGAATGGCTGGCATTCCCTATGACTCCCCTGCTCCTCCTCTCCCTCAGCCCTACAACCACAGTAGAGCTGGGATGTTCATCCTAACCATCCTCATTCTGGAAGAAGTCATTGTTCCCAACCTTGGTGCCTATTGCCCCTTAGCTTCTGGATTGCTTTACCTAACCTGTTCTGCTCCATTCCTCTAATGGGCCCTTGTGACGCGTTATCTGGATGGATTGAGCTCCCCTTTGGTCTTGGACCATGACCGCCGCTGGTGATGACACTTCCCTTGGTGTACAAAGAAAACTGCTCAGAATCAAGCTAAACCTCTTAATTCCCTTGAGAATTTAGTTCACACAATTGACAAGAGATTTGTACAGTAGTTTTCAAACCTGTTGAGATAAACATATATTAGGAGTTTAGAACTCATATGTTCAGTCACAAAAAATTTCAACTTGATAGATCTAAATAGAATATAATTTCATGGAAAATGAGCACTATTTAGCAAATATGTCCAATCATACAAAAACCTATTCAAACTTCAGAAAAATACTTAATAATTCAACAAAGAATGTACCAAACACTATAACACATGAGTTTCAGTCACAGAACACATCTACTATGTTTACTTTGCTTTTTTTGAATGCATGAAACTCAGTCACAAAAGTTAAAAACTCAATCCAACAACAAGCCTTATTAGCAACTGAAACAGACAATATATATCAAAAATCAAAACAAATGAGTGAATCTATAATAATGTTATCAACTTGTCCTAATTGAGAATACAATATAGAATAAAAAAAGGCAATATATATTATGAGTGTATGTTTTGGGATTAGAATCAATAAAAAGATCAAGATTATCCAAACTCATGATTAACAGTGCACATTTACAGCCAAAAATAATTAATATATAAATCTAAAAATCCAATTCAAAATAAATAGTAGTGACTACAAGCTTTCATGCTACTATATATGAAGAGATAAAAATTAAAATAAATATATTATATAGATAAACTTTTCTAATTTTATTTTATTTTTTATACCAAAATGAGCGCATCCCAGCAACAGAGTAACAATGGACCTGTTGTGCGCTGCAGTTGCAGTTGCCCCCACAGGGCAAAGAGCAGAGTTAGTGCAACACAAGTGCCTATTCAGGAAGGAGATAGAGAAGAGATCAATAGTGAGGTTGCACTGATACAACCAGTTCAAGGGGAACAGAGTGTAAGGGCACAGAGCATAAATCCCAGGGTCCAGAAGCTGACCCAAAATTCACCAAGGTCATCACCATCAAAACAGTACATGATGTCACCACCAAGAGGATGTTCTTGGTGTACAACACTGTATACCACCACAATAGTTTTCTGGCTACTTTGTGGAGAAGGTGAAGCCAGTCCTTGACACCATGTACAAGCCTTACGTGAGTGATAAAAAAGGAAAAAATGACAATGAGCAGACACAATACTATTGATAAGGAGCGCCTTTTGGGGAAGCTTTGAATATAGAATTAGGAAGAGAAGAAGTATATTTTATTGGATAATACTTAGACTTATATAGCTTTAGCTGTGGCGGGGATTTTAGTTGGATCAAAACCAGGGGCTGGTCATGTGCTGGATGGGTTCAAGCTGCTGGATACCAGGATAGTCATGTGATATTGGTTTGTTGCCCTTTCCGGCATGTCAAATGGTATATTGGAAAGGCACCAAATTGGGCAATGACTATGTTAGGTGTGATGGCAATAAACGGAATACTCATACATCCAGACCCTCAACACACCCCTCCCTTAAGGGGTTACTCGGGTACATCAGGAGGGGGCTTTGTCTTGACAGCTGCCGCCTGATGTTCCTGGAGTTGTTTACTAGTGGGCACCAACTGGGTTGAGTGTTCTCCTTTGCTAGGGCGGAGGCGAGATCTGTGATACTTTTTGGTGATGGGCTCTTTGGCACCCTGGAACTTAACCAGGTAGGTGTTCCTGTCTGGTTGGTATCTGATGATTCTTCCTGGTCCTCTGTGTACTGAGTCTAGCTTCTTTCTGTTCCCAGCTAGAACCAAGATGGGGGAGTTGATGGGGAGTGGGTCCTCTGTTGAGGTTACCTTTTGGGTTTTGAGTCTCTTTGTTTCTGCCAGTTTGGCTTTGAGGCGTATGTGTTGTAGAGCTGCTTTCTGTTCTACTGTGGGAGGTTTCCCTGGGGGGATCTTTACATACAGTTGATTATTGCGGGAGACTATTTCTGGCTTGTACCTGTATGTTAGTTCAAACGGTGAGTAGCCTGTCCCTTGATTGGTACAAACCCAGGATACTAGTAATGCATGTTTCACATAGAGTGGCCATGTGTCTTTGGCTTTGCCATCCATTATTTTCTCCAGAGTTCTGATAAGGCTGCCGTTCAGGCGTTCAACTCTGCCGTTGGCCTGTGGCCTGTAGGGCGAGGTTGTGGAGTGTTTGATGTTCTTTGTTTTTAGATTGTCATTTACTATGTGGCCTGTTAGCTCTTTTGTTCCATCTGTTATGATGTAGTCTGGAGTGCCGTAGTCTGCTATGATTGCTTTATTGATGAATTGATTTATTGTTTCCACCTTGTGATCTTTTGTTACCCAGCAGATGGGCCAACATGTGGCAAAGTCAATGGCTACAATTAGGAAATGTTGATTTGTTTTGGTTTCCAGGAAGGGTACCACTATGTCCAGTCCCCAAACCTTAAATGGTTCAGGGTCAGGTACTGGGTTGACTGTCGGCTGTGGCGCCTTGGTGCTGGTGTATTTTTCACACACTGTGCACTTCTTTAGGACATTGATTATGTCTTGCTTCAGGTTGGGCCACCATACTATCTCTTAATGTGATATATAGGTTGTTAGCCTTTGTGTGTCCTAGCAGACAGTGGTGTCTTAGTATAGTGTTGACTCTTTGTACAAGTGGAATGTATGGAATGTGTTTATCCTTGATGATTCTGTATACCGTGCCATTTGATACGTGGAAATGTTTTTCATTCCTTACTAGTGTATCATGGGTTAGTTGGTGTGTAGAGGGGACCTTTCCTTTTTTCTTGTACTCAGTGTTGTATAGGTTGGGCCAGTCAGGATCCAGGTGGTCAGGGTGATCCTCTCTTGGCTGGCATAGCCTAGAGAGAGCATTGGCTGTGACCAGCTTGGAAACCTCCAGAATTAACTCATACAGAATGGAACATCCTCCATATCAACAATTTCATAAATTGTTTTTGCTTAATCTTTTATAATTTCAATTAAAAGCTCAAAATAAAAATCAAACATTGCTTCTATTATCAGTGTCAATTATTTAATCAAGAAAAAATAATCTTTAATATTGAAAATAAGAAAAATATTTTTGAGAATTGTTGACATGGAGGATGTTCCATTATGTATGATTTAATTCTGGAGGTTGCCACCAGCTCTGCCCCCTTTTTGTATTGGATGTCCAGGTTAAGCTGTTCCAGCAAGGACATCCGTTTGGCTTGGCGCTGCACAAGTGTGTTCTAAGTTTTGAAATAGATTAAGGATTTGTGGTCAGTTATCACTCATACATTTAAGTGTCCTTTGAGATAACATCTCCATTTCTTGCATGCGTGATATATTGCTAGCAATTCTTTATTGTGTATTGGGTACCTTTGCTCAGTGTTTGTTAGTTTTCTGCTTCTGTAACATACTGGCAGGAAGTCTTGCTGCCCTGGCTGGCAGATGCGTAGGACTGCGCCAATGGCGGTGTCACTGGCATCCAACTTGAGCTTGTAGCACCTGTTGTTGTAGGGTATTGCAAGATTGGTGCTTTGATCAAAGCTTGTTTTAATAGTTGGAAATTCTTGTCTCATTCTGGAGTCCAGATGAATTTCTTTTTGGCATTATCTTTGGTTAGGTCATTGATTGGTGCAGTGAGCTTTCCACAGTCTTTGATATACTTCCTTAGGTAAGCTACCATACCTAGAAAGCATCTTACTTGTTTCACGGAGGTGGGGCGTTGCATGTTATTTATGGCTTTTATTTTATCTGGGTCTGCTTTGATGCCACTGTCAGAGACAATGTGGCCCAAGAACAGGAGTTCCTTTTCCATAAATTGGCACTTACTAGGCTTAGTGTATAGTTTGTGCTTTGCGAGTTGATCAAGTGTCTTGCGGACATGCGTGAGGTGTTCCTCTTTTGTTTTTGAAAATATGATGATGTTGTCATGGTAACATAATGTGTTTGAGAGTCTTTTTAGCGCCTGATTGATCATGGTGACAAATGTCGCTGGGGCGTTTGTCATCCCAAAATTCATTACTTTACATTCAAATGACCCAAATTTCATGTGGAACGCGGTCTTTGGTATGTCTTTCTCTTTAACTTTAACTTGATTATAACCAGATGTGAGGTCAATTTTTGAGAAATTTTTTGCTCTGGAGAGCCTTGCAAATAGGTCTTCTATGAGGGGAAGTGGGTATTTATTTTTTACTGTACTTGCGTTTAGTGCTCTGTAGTCAGTAACTAAGCAAAGAGATCCTTCTTTCTTCTTTATGAAGAAAACCGCTGCCCCCCACAGGGATTCAGACAGACAAATGAATCCTTTGGCTAGGTTGTCCTCAATGTGGGCTTTAAGTGTTTGGGTCTCCATGGGGGAGAGTCTGTATAGGGGTGCTGGCTTATGTATGGCTTTACATAGGTCAATACCATGCTTGACTTCCCGCTCAGGAGGTAATTATGTGATTTCTTCTTTAAATACATGGGCATATTTGTTTAGAAGTGTTGTAAGTTCTGGGCATTGTGTCAGGGATCCAACCTGTGGGGGGTTCCTGAGAGCTTGCAGGAGGATGGCCCGCGGGACCAGCAGGGAGAGCCCACCACAGGATTGGGGCTAACTTTACAATATAAGATAACAATTTTCCAAGGACTGCCCAAGGTCCGCTCATAGGCACCATGGAATCAATCAATCCAGTGAGGGTGATATACATCACCCCAAATACTTGGGTGGAAGTGGATTCATCAGTGGCAACAGATTCTTGCGGGTGGTTGGGCCGCGGGGTGTGGGGCAGCGTCATTGGAACCAAATATGCGGGCAGGAAATTATACTTGTCTCAGAATAGCAGAGGGGCCGGATAATTTTGGTGCCTTCTCTGTAAAGGACTTCTGTCTCACTAGTTCTAGCTTCAGGGTCGTAGATTAGGATCTCCTCCAGAGTAAACTCCAAATACACCAGGTTGGGTGGGTACTCGGTAAAATGTACTGGGCTGAAGGGAGCTCCTGGTGGACGGTAAACTTTAGGGGACTGGTCCGCAGTTTCTTGGGGTAGGTGAGCACAGGGAGTGGAGCCGCAAGGAGTAGACTGTAGATGAAGTAAAACTATTAACAAGTATGGTATGATCTGGTTGAACCAAATGTTCATGTCACTTTATTGCAAGGATGGCAATGGGCATTTTCCTGGCGGCCCAGGGTATAAGTATGCCCATCTGTCATGGTAAAACTTTCACAAATTCTGTTGGCCCGAGTTTTCCCAATTACCAGGTCTTCCCAGTCTTTGGTGGCATTAATTGCAGGGGTTATTTCATTGGCTGGTTCAAACTGAGGAAGCTCAAATTCCCTATTCAGGTTGTGGGATTGGTCGTCTCTGGATGGCCCGCGTTCTATGGGAAAATTCTCTGTTTCCCCTTCCGTGCGGGCCAAAGTTATTTTGGAATCAGTGGCTGGGCCTGCCCGTTGATTGGCTGTCTTATCAGGAACCCCCAGTTTGGAGAGTATTGTTGTAGGTACATTTGTTTCATCAAGCTTAAAAGGATTTTCTGAAGTCAAATCCTGTTCTGATTTGAGCCCAAAAAACTGCGGGCAGCTGGCCCTGCAGGCTGGCGGCCTGCAAGATGCCAGGGTTCAAGTTTTGTAGTTGGGGCTTTTTGATAAGCATAGTTGATAAGAGTTTGTCACTTGTGACACATTGGATCTTTTGTGTTTGTATATTATTAAATTCAGAGTATCTCATTATGTGAAGGGTACTGTATTTGGTTAGACGTTCAGAGTCATCTTGATTTATGACTTGGACAAATACTGTGTCTCTTAGAATGAGGTTGTTGGGTTCTTTGAGAATGTTGAAATTGACTCCATTGAGTTTTATTGTCATGGTTTTTGTTTTCCAACATATACTGGGATTCACTCGGGTGAACCAGTCCATGCCTGCTACAATGTTGTAGTTCATGTTGTTTATGAAAAGTCCTTTGATGGACGTTTGTATGCCTTGGAGGTCAATTCTGAAGGGAGTTGTTTTGCCTTTGAGTAGAACTTTTGACTTGTCTGTCATTCTGGTGTATTTGAAGTTAGATTTGATAACTGGTATCTTGTATTTGGTTACAAATGGTTTGCTAACCATAGTGTGCTGTGCAACAGAGTCAAATAAAATTTTATGTGTATGTGATTTGTAAGTGCATGGATAGACAAGAAGTTGTGAGTGATCTTTAATTTTTACGTTCATAAAAATGGAGGATTGCGGGACACGGGGGATGTGAGCAGCAAAGTTTGTGCCTTGGTACTTCTTCTTGTTGTGTTGGGGGGAGACAGGGGCACATAAGCCTGTTCCCCCTCCTCTTTTCCCTGTTGCTCTGTTTGAGACCTTTGAGGTCAGAGAATGTGGGGTCATATTTGTAGCGGGTTGCTACTTCAGTGTTGTTAACTTTGGCGGTGTCCTCTTTCTTGGGACGGGAGTGGTTTGAGCTCTGGCTATGATTGCTGTTGTTACAATTGGAGTTGCCATTGCTATGATTGGTGTTCTGGAGCTTTTTGCCATTGGAGTTTTCTCTGCCATTGCTGTTTGAGGAGCAATTGCCGTTGTGTGCAGCATATTCCATGTTTGCGCGTTTTTCTGCGCGTTTGGCTTCTACAATGAGCGCGGGCATGGAGGTGTTAGCCTCTGGGCGGATGAGGGCAGCAACAGAGGGTTTAATTCTATTGATGAATGAGGCTCTAGTGTGTACATTGTCAGCTTGTGCTGGTTTTTGGATTTTACGGTGTATTTCTTCAAATTTGTTGGCATAAGCTGTGATAGTGGTCTTCTGAGGAAGATCACTGAGCTTGTGAGAGAGGGGGGCTAAACTAACTAAGTTTGGCTCCCATCCCGGTGTAACAAACCACCAGGATGCCATCCAGTGCAGAACTGGGATGGCCGCTTAAAGGGGGGACCACAGGGAGGACACTGGGGACAACTGAGGGAAGTAGGCGTTCAAACCCATCAGTATCAGGCTGGTGAGCAACCAGGGAGTGCAGGTAGGAGCAGGAGAGGACACCTTGGAGGACCCGGGGGGTACTGCATGCCTCTGGACCACGTTGGGGAGGGGGAGACATGGGAGGCACTACTTCTTCAGAAACAGGTGAAGTAAGGTCCACAGTGTCCAAGTCCAAATCATCACACGTAAGGCTCTTGACCACAGCCTCTCCAGAAAAGAGAAGACTGCTGGGGAGGTCCCAGAGACTGGCAGGGTCTCTACCTACCAGACGGGCTGACAAAGAGATTTTCCCCCATAAATCAGGGGAGGTGGACCACAGAAGCAGCAAGAACGGAGCCAAGGAAAATACCACAAATTTGAGAGCTGGGAGTATCATAGGAATGTTCCTAACAAAATTTGGAGTAGGACAGTATATTTTTCAGATAAAAATAAGGCAGAACAAGGGCTGATAGGGTATACTTATCAAAATAGACCCAAACTGTAGCAGAACAGGTCCAGAGAGCTCACAATGATTGCAAGAGGTTTGGGAAGAACAGCAAGCAAGAGCAGGTTTGAAATCAATGATTTTAATAGAAAATTCAAAATAATAATAGGTATTATAAGGAAAATCAATTGAAAATTTGAGTTTTTGAACTCTGTTTTGAAAGCAATAACAGGAAAGGTGACTACTAGATGAACCAATACTAGTATAATGAACCAGAAGAGAAGCCAGGTTTAAACTGGCTGGCATAAGGTAAGATTGGAACAGAAACTAACACCCTAATCTTTAGGCTATAGGAACTCAAACTGGGTTCCAAATAAACACAAATATAAAAATAAAGTGCAGAATAGCTCCAAACTTTAATATTATTGGAAAATAGACAAGCAGGGGACTAGAAGTTCCCTTGCTTGCATAAAAGGGATGGGCTGCAAATAAGTTGGGTCATGTGACAGTGGAACCAAATCTAATTGGCTGGAGGCAAAACTTTGCTAGGCAGGGGCAGGGGGACTGGAGGGTTTCATTCCAATTTCCGTGGTCAGATCTGATTGGCTGGAAGAGGCACTGGTCATTTGGAATTCACTTGTGTTGCTCAGTGCCAATGTGGCGGCCTCTGATTGGCCAGCTCTAATGGTTTTTAGAAGTGGGCAATACCAAGCTAATAAGTAGTCCAAATTAACCAGTGTTTCTTCCCAGGAGGGAACAACCAAAGGCAGAGGTTCTGCAGGGTAGGCCAGCACAAACCTCTCATCTACCGTGTGAGCTAAATCATTTAAAGAATTAAGGGGTTTGGCGGGCGTTTTAGAACCTTTCTTGGTACAACAAGGGAAAATTGAGCGATCCAAAGCCAGAGGTGGCAGTGAATTTACAGAGCTGTATTGCAATGTCTTGGAGAGATTCAGTGACACGGAAATTGTGGGTGATGTTGGCTTTGAACTCTTCCCAGTTTTCAAGCTGGTTGTCATTTTGTGAGCCAACCCAGGTGGCAAACCAGTTAGCTGCGGCCTTGTATAGGCGCTTGCTGGCTTCTTGGACCTATTTTTTGTGGGGAATGCAGCTGGCGCGGAGTTTTGTGGCTGAGTGGTCTAGCCAGTCAATGACGTTTTCTTTGTTTTTACCAAAGAACTTGTTAATACCAATGTACTTGGTGTTGGTAACTTCACCTGAAATAGGTGGTTGTGTGTTTGTTTGTGGTTGTAGAGAGCAACTGTATTGAATTATCTTGGCGCATGCTTTGGGCATGACCAGTCCTTCAAATACAGTGCATCCAATAGGAATATCTTCATCAATGTTGTGGGCGCGGAAGTATGTTTTCCAGGTATCCTGGGATGTGGCCTGGTTGAGTACGTGAGCAAAGGTGGGTGGGTTCTGTTCAGTCATTTTCTCTTTCATTGGCGTGGTCAAAAACTGTAGTGCTACCAGTGATAAGGAGCGCCTTTTGGGGAAGCTTCTAATATAGAATTAGGAAGAGAAGAAGTATATTTTATTGGATAATATTTTAGACTTATATAGATTGGGCTGTGGCTGAGATTTAGTTGGAGCAAACCTAGGGGTTGGTCATGTGCAGGATGGGTTCAAGCCACTGGATACTTGGATTTTCATGTGATATTGGTTTGTTGCCCTTTCCGGTATGTCAAATGGTATATTGGAAAGGCATCAAATTGGGCAATGACTGGATGTTAGGTGTGATGGCAATAACCAGAATACTCATACATCCAGACCCTTGACACTATCAAACCACTGATGGGCAGCAGGTGCTCAAAAAAGTTGCTGTGTTCTATAGCAAGGTGCCTATGCCCTGTGTTGCAGCTGAGTCCATGGAGTCACTTCCCAAAGCCAAAAAGCCAAAGTACCTCATCATCCCATACGCCACCCGCAAGACCTTTAAGAGAATCATGGAGGAGACAACTGACTACAAGAAGGCCACGGCCATTGTTGAGATCTCAGGAAAATCTGCCCATAGGCTCTGTAAAACCTATCTAAAAACAGATGCTGTTCTTCTTTTGGAGAAATCAAAGTGCAAACCAGTCCAATTAGTTAAGAAAAACCTGAGGGCAATCTGACAGTGGATCAAGTATAATTGGCATCTTGAACTATAAAATATTCAGTCAATGGTTGAGTCAGCTTTTGGGATTGAGGCCTTAATTTCCATATGCTATCACGCTGTGAAGAATATAAAGTTTCTTGCGGAAAAAACTTGGGATTTCTCTGAACAATTGAAACAGCCCATACAACATTGCCTACCTCCAGAAATATGACAAGATGGTTACTGCTCTCAAGGAAAATGGCACAGTAAAGTTCTTTTACATTGACAAGTCCTCCTTTGCGTCCTCCATGAGAAACAAGTATGGTTATGTCCCAAAAGGTGAAAATAACGGTATGTCCCAGTGTGCGGCTGTCCAGTCTGTTGCCTACTCAATGGTAGCCCTTCTTGGTCCCCTTGGTATTGAGCTCTACCAGATGATCAAGGTTACCAACAATATTGGGATCTTTATGGAATTCTTCTGATTGGTTTTGGAGCACCTGAGGCGCACAAGCCCAGGCTTCATCAATGTCATTGTGCTAGACAACGTCAGACTCCACAAGGTGGCAGATATTCTTAATGAATTCCAGGTGATTGAGCTTGGTGTAGAAATTGGCTCTCAAAAATTTGCATCATCTAATTTGTGCCTGTTATTCCTCCCCTTTATTCCTCATTCCTCAACCCAATTGAGGAGGGTTTTGGGTGGCACAAGCAAGTAGTCAAGAAAGGGGTGCCACCTGGGCCCTATGATTTGTTCAATTTGCTGCAGGTCAGTGTCCATACCCTCCCAGCTGAAACTGTGGCTAAATTCTATGGCCACACTGATTTGGTTCTCCCTGTTGCCTCTCCAAGCAGCCAATCAATTAAAGGCTTAAATATTAAAAATGTTTTTTTTTGCATTTTATTTTTTAATATCTGTTTTTTATTTAGTTTAATTTATATTGACTTTATTTCTTTGATTCTGTGTGTATACCATCAGGTATAATAAAAATTAACAAATCAAAGCCAAATGAATGAATGAATGGATAACATAAGAAACAATTATTTTTATATTTTTGTTTTATTTAGTTTAGTTTATATTGGTGTTTTTCATATGATTCCAATTATATACTGCCATTTATAATAAAAATAACAAAGCAAAGAAGAATGAATGAATGAACATATTGAAATAATCATTTTTATGTAATGATTTTATCTGTTGAATATGAATGGTTTGATTAGAGTAGATTTTAAAGAAATTTATATATAAAAAATTTAAAATTTAATTTGGGTTTAGAGCTTTATTGGGGGTTTGATTGGTGGAACTCTAGGGTTTGTTTTTGAATTGAAGTGGAAATTTCTATGGCTAAGGCATAGGTTGAAATAGCTCCCTGATTATATAAATTGCAGCAAATTGAATACAGAAATACTGTGATATGATTGGACAGGAGGATCTTTTGGGTGGAGCTGAAATTTTATATGTGGCTGCAAGATTGACTGCATCTTAAATAATGTTTTTAGTGAGCTGTAACCAGGTGCAATCCTTTTTCCATCTAGATATTGTTGTATTTTGTCCAGTTTAATTTTAATTTCAGGTGTGTTGTGAGACTCTGCTTTAATCCCCATGATTATAATAAGACCTAGGGAAACAATTAAGTGAAGTTACTATCCTTCAAAAAGGGACAAGATCCCATAAAAATTTATTATATATAATACTTAGTTTATTTTTTAGGGGGATTTCTGCAAAGATTCTTTATATGGTCAGCAGGATTTCAGTCTTGTTGGAGCACCAGGAGGCCCCAAAGTCTCCAAGGACGCCCACAATGGCAAGAAGGACAGCAGAAAAACTATAGGTAGGGGAGGTTACTTTTTCTTTTAAATTTTTTAGGATGTGTGATAATGTGTATTCCGTTGGGGAAAATAAACAGACTTATTCTTGTAATCTCTCTATTTTGGAATAAGTTTTGATATGACATGGTGTTGACAAAGTCCCAGACAAGGAGGAAAAATAGCTTGCAGAATCTGATGGGCAGAACATAATTGTCAAGGTGAATCTTTGGGGCCACAGCCAAAGCCCCAAGTTGCTATTTTGTGTCTTCTGGTTTAGGTCAGAGTGCTTCAATTGTGTAAGGTGATAGTGTAACACTATTCTATTTTTATTCTTTTGGAGCAGGCGGCTGGCATCAGGTCCAGCTGACGCCCTATGTGGGTAACATAGTTGCTGTAAAATGTTTGCAATATGTAGGGTTTTAGGTATTGGCAGACTTCTCCTTTGGTTTCTTCTATAAATAAAAAAGTTAGTAAAATCTTTTTATTTATTTGATGTTTTATTTTTTAGCTTCTTCTATATCTTTACCTGTTATCCCCTTGACAGGGGCTGCTTCACAGGACTTTTTTCTAATTGGTTGCTGTTCTTCTGTTGGTATCAGTTTCTTTTTATTTTTTAGTTGCTCAAACATCTTGTGGTCCTTTGACCATGTCTCTGTGGTTGCAAACCCTTGTGGCTTGAACATTAGATTGGCAAGAACATCTTTTTATATGTTTAAGAGCCTGGTTGCAAGTTTATTGGTAGTATTGGTAATCTTCTTCTTCACATCCTTCAAGGTAAGTTTTTTTTAGCTTATTGCCTTCTAACACCACCTCCTTGAGCATTTCCTTCACCTTTTGATTGACCTCCTTGATTTTAGCCACTGCCGCGTCCAACTCCTTGATTATCACCTCCAATTCTGACATGCTTTCCTTGTTCTTACCCCAACCCCTTTTATACCAATAAATATTCCAATAAACTATATATATTCTATTGTATCTAATAGAGATTTAATAAATATATCTGATTTTAATTATGAACTTTTATTAGCTTTAATTAATACTGTAAATTCAGAACCTGAACGTAAAAATGCGGGATTGTCAAATCCTTGGTCCAAATTTCAAATCACTTTTGCAGGCAACTCAGCTGAGTGATAATTAAAATATTTAATAAAATTAACAATTTAATTTGACTTTTTTTGATTTATTTAAATTAGCAAATTTTGAATCCCTTGAGCAGATAACTCAACTAACAAAAGACAAAACTCAGCAAACAAATGCAGGATTCTAATGTACAATTTGAGATTTCCTGTATTTCAAACAAATCATAGATATCATGTAAAACTTAACAAATCTGAAATTGCGGGATTGTTAAATCCAAGAACCAAGTTTCAAATCATAATTGCGATGAATTTGAAATAAATATAATTTATGGGTGTCTCAAAAAGGATGTTAAAGGGTCTAGAGTGGATTTGTGCAAATTCTTTTAGGAATCATAGGCATTCTCAAAAATCACCTTATTCCATTTTAGGTTGGCTAAAATTTAGATTGTAATATTCACAAAATTGACATATATAATAATAAAATTGACTAAAATATACATTCCTCTTCTTAAGTTTAAAATTATAATAAAATTTTTATTATGTCTTCTTTCAATAACAACCAAGTCAACGAGCTGTTCCCTGGCCTTGACAAAATCATGCAGGGCTACAATGGGTCTCTTAACAGTGAAGCCTCTGTCTATGGCCACTCCCAACCTGCAGGCCCCTCCGCAAGTGCCACACAGGAGTCTGTTCTTTCCCCTGCAACTTTCAGCATGGCTCTGTTTGCCCACCATGCACAGGCAGCTGCCAACCTGAATCCCTTATCAGCAATGGCATCCAGAACCAGCCATTTTAGCCATGGGATCACCCAGAGAGCCCAGAACCCCAAAACAGCCAATCAGATGGCATTGACCAGTTCCCAAGATGGACACGTCCCTCCCCTAGCCAATCAGCCTGCAAGATGCAGAAGAAAATTGATCACTCCGGACATTGTTCTCAAAATGGTTGAAAAGCAAGGGAAGCTTATGTCCATCAGGGAAATTGCGGCCGCAATGGGTTTTGCAAAGTCCACTGTGGCTGCAACCCTGCGAGCCCACGCCAACTGTGGCCCCCCACCAAGAAGACCCCAACTGGTGCCCATACTTCAACCAAAGGTGATACAGCCCATCCCCTTATGATGACCATTATGGAACGTGACCCGCGGATGCCCCTGGTCCAGGTACGTCTCCAGTTGGGACTCCACGGCATCTTCACCAACAAAAGAACAGTGAATTCATGGATGCACAGAGTTGTGGTTGCCGCCAGAATCCTATCTAATAAGGTTCTTGATGGCCCCATTTTGGTAGATACCAACCCATAAAATGCAACCATTATTAATTTTGTTAAAGGGAGGGCAATGAGGGCCTGTAATGACATCATCTTCCTATCATACGCCAAGATCTCAGCCAGTTTCCAAGACTTTGGAGAGAAGTGCATTCAATCTGACATGTACAAGCGCGGCCCAATCTTGTATTGTTTTGTCTGGGTTTTATTGGCAGTTTCCCCATTGGGCGTCAATTATTACTTGGCAATATCAAACACCGCAGATGGGTATGCCTACTAGAAGGAGCTCACGGCCATGCTGGAGGAGTGGGCCACACAAAACACCGTGCACACAGTTGTACTGAGTGCGGAGATGGAGCAGCGGGAATGGGCTACCCAAGAAATCAGGGCTGTGGGGCATACCTGCTGATCCTACCCCATCAACTATGCTGACATGCATCTTGAAGATGTATGTCTCTACAATTTTGGTTCTGCCCTCAGGCACTTGAAGCCTGTCACCTACAACAAACTATGCACCCAGATTGATAAGGGGTATGAGCATTTTCCTTCTGCGTCCATCCAGGACTTATTTGATCTCACCATCTTCTATGCAAGTGATAGTGATAAGTCCAGAAAGTACCCCCATACCCCCCATGCCAGTCCATCCGTTTTTTCAAGCCAGTATATGTGACAGAAGAAGAATTTGAGCAATTGAAGCAAACCGCTCTTGCTGCCCCTTCCCAGTCAACAAATCCTGCCCCCCAACCCCCCCATCAACCCACCTGCCTTCCAACCCTGACTCCCAAGCCACCACCCATTCCCTCCCCACTATCTCTGATGCTGCCCCTTTCACAGGCGCAGATGAAGGCAACGTCCATTCTGCCCATTCCCTTCCCTTTCTGTCCTTTGATTAGTAAATAAATATTTTCTTTGTAATAACTTATTAAAATTGATATCTCTCTTTCAATTAATAATTAATAATATTTTCTTTTTACATTAGCAACATTTCCCATAATTAATACAATGTTGTACATTTTACAAATAGCTTAAAATTATGAGCATACATATTTTTCATCATCATTAATAAATTGAAGACAATAAACGTAAATATTGCATTAAAATATTGCAATTAGACGTCAACTCTTGATATTTTGATATTATGTGCATAACTCAAGGCATTTTGTTTAATAAAATCCACTGTAAACTTGGATTTTTCCATTATAATTTAATGAAATGAATTGTGTTTATATTAGGGCCATTAACACTTAGTACAGATATTGAAAATTAGTGCATTTTACAGCCTGTATATTTACCTATTGGTAATAATTCTATAAAATTTTCAGTCAGATTTTACAAGGTAATAATAATGTAATGTGTTAATAGATTACATTATTATCGCCTTGTAAAATCTGACTGAAAAGTTTATAGAATTATTACCAATAGGTAAATATACAGGCTGTAGAATGCACTAATTTTCAATATCTGTACTAAGCGTTAATGGCCCTAATATAAACATAACCCATTTCATTAAATTATAATGGAAAAGGCCAAGCTTACAGTAGATTTTATTAAACAAAATGCATTGAGTTATGCACATAATATCAAAATAGCAAGAGTTGATGTCTAATTGCAATATTTTAATGCAATATTTATGTTTATTGTCTTTAATTTATTAATGATGATAAAAAATATGTATGCGCTGAATATAGTACTATAAAAACCAGTTTTTTGATGGAATTCAAACAATATGTTGACAATCTATAACTTAATCAACAAATTAGAAGCACACCTTCAAAAGGTTGTTGAGATAGAAAGAAATATCAGGGAAATAGTGGCAGGAAAGCTGGGTAACAAGGGCCAGCCACTAATCCAGTCAAAAGAAGATGCTCTGGACAAATTGGGAAATAGTATAGATGAAAAGAATAAAGAAAAATTACTTAATCTACTGGGAATAATTTTATCAAGTCTTGAATTCAACAATGTGGTCTACAATTTGTGGGAGTTCTGGCAGAGGGCCAAAGAAAACAATAAGAAGATAAAACTAATTGAAGGAACAGAAATTCAAAAGGAAATCAACACCAATGAAGAGGAAACCAACCAAATAGAAACAGATGAAAATGAAACACAAGCAAGAAGCAGAAGCACACCAAGAAATACAGAAGCTTTATCAAATGAAAATCAAGAGAAAGCACAATTTACAAGAAGAATAAGAAAAATTAAGCCTACAAAAATTAATGAAGAGCATCCAACGCTCATGAAGTTTGCTGATATGGCGCCTGTGGCTGAACGGACCACAGGGGAAACAATCAGTAAGTTTTTTATGTTTAACTTATATTTATTTTAGTCATCACCAGGGATGGGGATGAGGTCGCGGAAGTGGCGGCTTTTACGCCAAGTTGGTTTTATGGGGGTTACCAGTCACTGGTGGCCCCTATAAAACAAATAAATAAAAACCAAATAAATAAAATAATTCAACAGAATATGAATAATTTTTTTAATAGTGAAGCTCAAGATAGGGATTATGGTGCAATACATCAATTTGAATGACACTATCTCAAAAACGCCATCTAGAAAGACGCCATCTCAAAAATGTGTCCAAAAACGTCATCTAGACAGACGCCATCTCAAAAACGCCATCTAGAAAGACGCCATCTAAAAAGCACCATCTCAGATCTATGGCTAAACTGCGCCAGATAACTTAAAATATTGATAAAAGCCCAAAAAGCATTTCAAAAACTAAAAAAACATTTGACTAGACTCAAAATCATCCAAGGATTTCAAATCTGCAATAAAAATATGGGGTCAGCTAATACTAACTATAGTGCGCAAAGCTCCAAAGTCAACACATCCTAAAATGGTGCTATTTTTGTATTAAATTTTAACACTATATTAAACATGTATATACATATTAAAGGTTAAAATCAAATATTTTAAAAAGAAGTTTATTGTTAAAGAAAGTGGATTATACATTAGATCCAAGGGCTGTAGCAATGCCTTTGAGATGGGTAAGGCAGCCCTCTCTGGTGTAAAAGCCAAAGCTGCTCTTGTAACACTTGCAAACTTGACTTGCTGGCCAGCATGCTTGGCTATAAAAGCTTTGCCTTTGACAGCCTGGGAATGTAGCTGATCCCTGTGTGCATGCTGAACCTTAAGCTTCTTGATGATCATATTAAACATAGGCTTTTTTTGCCTTAACCAGGCGGGAAAATTGGTTATGCCAACCTTCAAGTGAGGAGGTGGTCTTAGTTCACCTTCTTTGACCTGCTTATAGCAGTTCTAGTTAATTGAGTTGCCGCCCTTGCAGATGCGGCAATGTCCCTGGAATACATTTACCCACTGGTGCTCAAAATACTGTATGAAAGGAGCGAAGGCTTCTTGGTTTCATAGAATGTAATTGTCATTGAGAAGCTCGTCGTAAAAAAGGTTAACCTCTTCCTTTCTGACCATGGCAAGAGCAGCAAAGCAATTGAATATCTTTCTGGCCTCCTTTGTGCCATCTTTGTATACCAGATTATTGAGGGCTGGGTTTTTCATCAGGTTCTTGCGCAGAGCCTGGCGGTAGTGAAAGAAGCAGCCTTGGGGCCTGCTCCTAAATACCTTGATAAAAGTGTTGGCCTGTGCAGCCTCAAAGTCAACCATCAACGTGGTATGATAAGGAACAGACTCAGGCGTTTTTTTGGTTATGGCCTGTTGCTCTTGGGTAGCCTCTGGGCTGACCTTCTTCTTCTTGCGGCCCCTTTTCTTGGTTGGCTTGTCTTCAAGTGTAGGCAAGATGGCATCCAGTTTTTGCTTGAGTATATTCAAGGCGTGGATGTAAGTCTCTTCCCTTTTATTAGGGAGAAAGAAGAAGACAAAGGAAATTGTATGTTCATTGACCTGACCATGGATGGCCCAAAGCTGATAAAATAGCTTAGGACAAGAGGCAAAAGTCCCATTGGCAAACCAGCTATCACACTTTAAAAGGTGTACAAGATCCTCTTGTGTCAAAAAGCACAAAATACAGTTTGGTGAACCTTGCCCATTGTTGTGTAGCAAAAAGGGCTTTCCAAGCATGGTAGTCTTCTGGACTTCCAAAAGTACAAGCTCTTTGATACTTCTAGCACTGACACCAATATTGGCATCAATTGACCGTTGATCAGTCACATACCGTTGGAGTCTGGTCTTTTCTCCAACCTCCTCTCTCTGATCCTTATTCAGGTAAAAGAGAGCATTAGTTACCAGCTCAGTTGAAGTCAAGTCCTTGTTGAAAGGAATGGCTTGGCAAAGGTACCAGCACATTAGATAGTAAAGAATCATATCAGAGCCCAAACAGTCATGCTCAATGGTGAGCTCCTTGACTTGGGTAAACCCAATTGTAGTTAATTGCACGGGGCAACCTGGACTATCACATTTGTAGTGATGGTTTGTCATATTTTTTTTCCTGGTCATTGCATATGAAAAGGAAGCCGTCCTTGACAAAGCCAGCACCCCCCTTCTTGGTCATAATGGGAAACGAGTCAGGAAAAATAGCTGGAATTATAAATTGCCCATTGACATTGCAGATATTGGCAACTGCATGTAGGTCCCACTCTAGGATAGGCTCCTCCTCTGAGGCTGCAAAACCATGGTCACCAGAGTTTCTTTTGGAGACTCTTTCATTCTCATCTTCATCATTGGAGTGAACGTGCTCCTCCTGGAGATCAGAGGGGGAGTAGACAAAGGGAGAGTGGGGAGGGGTGGGGCTATCAGCCTCAGGCTTGGGGGAAGGTGTGGGGGTCTTGGCAGGCGTTTTTTCTTTAGGAGTCTGCTTGGCAAGGGTAGCCTTGGTCTTTCTTGCCTGAGCGGGAGCAGCTGTGCTCTTGGGAGCCTTGGGGGTAACATTGGTGGTAGGCTTGGGAGGCATCTAAGAGCAAATTTGCATCAGAAAAGTTCAAATTTGGGGAGAATTTTTAAAGAGAAAAATGAAAATGTGTTAAATATAAAAGTAGTCAATATTTTTACATGGAATTGTAGAAAAACTCTCGAATTATATACCATCAAAATTATTATGTTTTTTATTCTGTAAAAATTAAAAATTTATTAGTAGCACAAGTATGCAAAACTGTGAGTTTTGACTGAAAACTTGCAAGTGAAATGGCGTTTTCAAATTGATGTAATTGAGATGCTGTAGCTCAAAAATATAGTGTTTTTGACCATTTTTTATATTAAATTAACAAACTTCTGGTGGAGCTACCTCAACTGGGCCAAAGAGTAAAACTTGAATATTTTTAAAACTAGCTTATACAACTGGGGTTAAAAAGTACCCAGTTGTTTAGAGGAGATAAAAAATACATGAATGAAAAGTTTCAGACAGTTTCTTACATTTTTTACTTAATTGAGATTTGGCGCTGAACTGTACTTTGTAAAAGTGGAAACAGTCAATTTGTGATAGCATGCTCTTTATAGCGTTCTATGACACCATATGGGACATTATTTTTCTTGTTATTCCTAGGCGCCAGATTGGTTATTTTATAACTTAATCACATTATTCATATTCAAATTATTCAGAAAGAGTAAAATACAATCAATCCCAAATATTTAATTGATCTTGGGCTTGGGTGATTTTTTAATTGAAAATTGCAACTTATAGTACTACTGAAAATATCTTAAGTGCTACTACAAACCAAAAATATTTATGATGAGTTGCATGGGAGAGTAATAGCAGCTCCAAAGCTATAAATGCTATTACCCTATCTTTGGCTCATCATAAATATTCTTAGTTTGTTTCAGAAAAAAAGGTTGTTGTTTTTGAAAGACTGTTAACTCTATTTAAAATACACCCTCTAGTAAGCTGTCCTACTTCATGAACTTGCCCCAATACACTACTAGCATCTTCTGATATTTTTGTTTCTCTAGTATCATCACGTGATTTCAAATGATAATATATCTCAGAATATTCTGAGAAGCTTTCAAATGTTAAAGGTGAAGTATATAACTTCCCATCTTTCATCAAATATGAAAGATTAATGCACAGATTTTTAACTTCAAGCTCTCTTTTTATAGGCCTAACTTTCCTTTCATAAATATAAAAAAATGCTTTTTGGGAAACAATTGAACCAGTTAAAGCTGAATTGTATAATTTTTTCTTCTTTCTTCTTTCTCACAAATATTTTTTAGATCATTAATGTTGTTAATATAAAGTACATTTTCTTTTTCCTTTAAAATTTTTGATATTACACCAAAGTGACCATCAGCAATGCTTTTTCCATGGCATTCAACAAAACAGTTATATTTTATAGAACCCTTAATATATTTAGGTGCCTCTTTAAATAAGTAATATAAAAATTCATATGATCTAAAATGATTTCCATTATCTGTCTATACTTTTATATATTTTTTTAAAATCTATCTAATTTAAGAAGACTTATTAGACATTCGCCTGAAAATAAAGAATCATGCGGTAATATTTGAGTTGAAAAATCATGATATTCATATTTAATTTTATTGTTTTCTTTAAAAACTAATGCAAACCCTAATAATGAGATTGGGTTTTTTGAATAAAAACAATTATTGGTCTCAATTGGACCACCTCTAACCTTTAAGTTTTCTATATAATCTATAACTACAACACAAGACTCATCATCTAGTTCATTAATATCTTTTTTATATTCACAATTTTGATGAACATAAAAGTCTTGGTGCTGATTAATAGTCTTTAAGTCATTGTCTATAGATTCTGGTAATGGTAAGTTTTTACTTTGACATTCTTCCTTCTTTTTTCTAGTGAATTTTTTAAATTACAAATATTGCGCATATTGGTTTGTTTTTTTACTTTTTATTATATTTTTAGGGATTAATTTATAGTAAGTGGAAATTGAAATTGAAACTTCATTTTTTATTTTCATATTTTCATATATTTCCTTTTTTGTTTTAAGTAGAGAGTATTTAATTTCAGTTGAGTAATTACTCATCTCTTTTTCTATATCTCTATAAATTTTTTCAGGCACTTTTTTTGTAAACTGGCTTGTTTCAAAAGAATTTTCCAGCAATTTTTTAATTTTTTTTAGTTATTTCTTTTTTAAATGAATAGTTATTATTTTTTTGGCTTTTTTTGTTTAAGCTTACATTTTTATTTTTATTTATTTTTCTTGAGTATTCAAACTCACTTTTGGTTATATTAAACCCCATATCATTAAGCTCTTTTAAAGAGTAACTGGAAGTAACCAGAGATTGCAAGGCTGGGAGATGTTTTTGGGGAGAAGATTTCATGAGATCCTTTAAGTTTTTGATAAACTCATTGCCTTTTTGATTTTGAATAGTTGGCAGGAACTGAGCTTTCCCAAATTCAGTTTGAGTAAGGAAGTGCTTGATGAAATTATCAAGATCATCACCAGCAATAAAGAGGAATGCCTTTTTCAACATTGCAATTCTCTCTCTTTTTGTTGAAGCTCCCAAGGAAAAAAAAGGGTAGCATGGAAGAAGTAAATTTAACTGAGGACATGGTAGTATTTTGAATCTGTAATTAGGTCAGATCTCTGATGTGTGCCTTAATGATGGAGTAGTTATGATCAGAATGTGGTCTTTGAATGGGGTCTTTTGGATTAGAAGCTTTGTGGTACTTTAGTTCTTATATACCAAGCTAAATGACACCATTCTGAAAGAAATGGTGTGATAGCTTTTATTATAGTTTGAACTTGAATTTATGTTTGCAGAAATTAATTAAATACCCAGTTTTCATGCACAAGTGATATATGTGAAGCAGCTAAGCATTATTATTACATCATATCCTCTTTGTAATCAATGCAAATCAATTAAAATGATGTATTCAGTTAATTGTAACTCTTCCGCATATTTTTAAAATGATAAAATATTAAAGAATTCCATTTAAAGAATGCTTAATTTGAGGTTCAAAGCTCACTTGAACCTTAAAATCAATCTAAACAGTGATAAAAACATCCTAACTTCAAACTATCATAAAATCCTAGAGAATTGAGCTTTTTAAATAAAATAAAATGCAAAAATAAAGCTCTCAATCTTATCTTTAATTTCTTTAAGTAAAACATCTGTTGTGTATTGAAAAAAAGTATTTATTAGCTTTGAAGTGATCTACTTTATATCATTAGATATAATCATATAATAAAATCTGGGTTATGCTCTTTTAAATTACTTTTGCTTTAATATTGAGCATAGTATACATATTAAAATTTTTACACTAATAGAAAGATAAGATTCTTAGCTTTATTTTGATACTTTACAGTGTGAAAAAATATTAATTTTTCATTGAGTTATTAATGTTTTAAATATAAATTGTGTAATTAGTTACTTTTTCAAAATTGAACTGTGTTATGCTGCGACTTGAGCAGCATGTGCATTAGAAAATGGCATAATCCCTAAAATAATGACCCATATGTTAAAACAGGCTAATTCTTAGTGCCACATTGGTGGGCGCCACTCCTATTGGATGCTTAGAAGCTTAGTAGATTTTGTAATGGGCGCATTTTGCACAACAGAAATACCCCCATTACTAAATAAAATCACTAGTAAAAGATTATATTATTGAAACCCAAATAGCAAAGTTCACACTATGATAAGGAATAAGGCTAGCATATTAAACGTGGATTTTTGAATGACTGTGTTGCAGAGGGGTAGTACTATCAAAGTGGCACTAATTTGGGTTAATTTATTATGTAGGTCTTAAATTAATACCATATTTTATTCCCAATTAATAAGGGAAAGGCTTGGATTAATCACATAAAAGTAAGATGTAATGACAAAAAAATCAAAGAACACGCCGCCTCGCCATTTTAATTAAAGCTTAGGCGCCGCAGCGCCAACTGAAAATTATCTCAGGCACTGCGGCGCCAACTAATTAAAACTTTAGGCACCGCTTTTCAGTAGGTTGGATTTTGTCTTTACAATTTTAAATCTACTACCAATCCAAAATATCTTTTTTCAATTATACTATTGAGACTAGTGCTTAGAAATATGATTAATAATTAGATAACCATTTTGGGGATTCAAAAATAGCGCCGCGGCGGCTCTTGATGTAAAAGTAGAGCGGCGCCATGGCATCCAAAATATTTGCAAGGCGGCGCCTGGAGCTTTTTTTGGGTGGCGTGGTGGCGCTTTATGTATGATAAAGACAGCGCGGCGGCGCATGTCATTGGATATCCTGCAGTAATGATCCAAAATCTACTGCCAATTGAATATATATAAATTTTTTATTATAAATTTATGACAATGAGGTTACAGTAATTCTATTCCATGAGCTCCGTCATAATTGGCATCATTGATTTTATACTGCTAATTTATGGAGTTGGCTGCTGTAATCCTAATCCGTGAGCTCCGTCATAATTGGCATCATTGCTTGGTTAAAATTTCCAACATATCCCCCCATTTGACCAAACACCACTTTCTTTCTTTCCAAGATGAATCCCAACACCAACAACAACAGCAACACCAACATGCGCCAAGCCTACAAAGAAATGATGGCTTCAATGGACAAAGCGTAGCGGTGCACTTTTTGAAAAATGCCGCGCTCAGTTTGTATTGCTTTCTTGAATTGACTTTGGGCCAGTGACTCACAGTTTTGCAAACAGGACTGCGCAACCACCGTGGCGGCCTCTGAGCGTAGTACTGCGCCAAACTCTAGTGCTGGGGATTTCCCTGACAAGGACTCCATGTTTGAGGAGCCTCTTCCTGTCAGCAATGCACCATCCAGCGGCAATCCTTCTGGTGCTCAGCACCCATTTCCTCAACGCCTTCCTTCCACTGGTGCGCCTCCCCCTACCCCATCTTCAATGCTCTGCGCAAGCTGGACACCGACCTTGTGGTGGTGGACTACCCCGCCCACTTAGCAAGTTTGGGATCTGCCACCACGAGGAGACAATGTACAGCTTTGTACAGGCGCTACACTCTGACGAGGATGCAATGACCCCAATTTGGGCAGGGGAGTTATACCACAGCCGGTATGATGCCTCCCGTTTGGCTGCTGAGGTGTGTCTAGGGCTGCAGTCAGCTACCCTGCCCCCCAGTGAGATTTCTGCGCAACATGCGCATACCATTGCTGTCCACAATGATTATATTGACAAGGTGGCTTAGTTTTGGGCTCTTGAGCTTGCAGCAGATCCCAGCTTCCATCAAACCTTGGACTTGCCTGTCTAAGCCAATACCAACCGTCGCTTCTCCACCATGTTCAAGGCATATCTTCAAGCCATTACCACTGGCAATGCTTCTCTCTGCCTTCCTTTGGCTGCTGCAACTTGCCACTTATTGTGGTATCCTCCCAAAAGTTGCCAGCCCGGCCAGCCCGGGTATGCTGGTTGTTGCCTGGAGCATTACCGCTCCCTGGCTTACCAGCTCTGCGTCCCTTTGCCCCTATCCTATTCCTACATGGAAGATGCGTTGATGGACTGCTTCACTATAGGTGCTGCGTTTTCTGCTTGTGGTGGCTGGGGCCATTTGGTGCCAGTCAGTTAGATCTGCCTTCCCTTGTGAAACTGGTCTTCTATGTTGCGCAACTCCCAGTTGGCCTGGGCCCAAATGCTGGTGATCCTGGCTCATGTGCGCCAGCGCCTGGACAACAACTGCTACATGATGCCCACCCATGAGCGCCCAGTGATTATCATCCAGCACACTGCCAAGCATCCCTGCCCCGCCAACTGCCAGTCCTCTCCTCCTGCCACGTCTTCTGCTCAGCAGCGTGGAGGCACCCGCAACACAAGGGACTAATCCCACACAGCCTGCCTTTTATTGCAATAAACTTGCTTTGCCTATCCTCTTTTTTATTGTTTCTATTATTTTTTAGTTCTTATTTTTTATTATATTAAGTTTTTAATTGTTGTAATTATCTTCTAAATTTAGTGCTTATAGAAATATTGTTGATTAGTGGAGTTTTTATGTTGGGGATTGAAATTTAATAGTAAGACGCCGCCGCAGCATAAAAGATGTTTGCAAGGTGGCACGGCGGCGCCTAAGACTATCCCAAGTTGGCGCCGCGGCGCTTAAAGCTGGCTAGTTTTGCAGTTGAATTTGCAAAGTTATGGTAGCCTTATTTTGATAACAGACTTTTTATTTTGATTCAAGATAGCATTTTTGTGGTGCAGTTTTTTGTGATGGCGTATTTTAGGATATTTATTAAGTGTTTTTATAATTAAAAAATCTTATTTGGATAGCACTCTTTTTATTTTGATTTGAGATAGTGTTTCTGTGATGTGGTTTTTTGAGATGCTGTATTAGAAACCAATATGTAAAAAATAACTATTTAATAAATTTTATTAAGTTTTTTTAGTTTTGCTGATGTAAATCACGACGCCATCTCAAAAAATTTTTGAGATGGCGTCTTTTGCTCTGGCATTTTCAAATTAACATATTGCACCAGGATTATCAACCACCCGTGGGGTGCTTGCCATGGATAAGGGAAGCCTATGAACTAGGATCAACAATTAAAATCAAAGAAATGAATGAAATTCATGGGGATATAAAACTGAACTTTGATGAATACATATATGAAAGCGTTCAAAGGTTCCTCTTCACAAATATCAACAAATACAAAAAAAATTAATAAAAACTGACTTTCAAATTGGAAATGAATATTTAAAATCTGCAATTTTTAATGAAATTTTTAAAGCTCTATCAAACAAAGTCAGGGATGCAGTCCTCGTGAATAATTTTAAGCCTTTATTGATATTGTTTGCAAAGGCCTGGGGGGCTGATACAAGTTGAGCGCCCTCTGGAACCCTCTTCAAGTTAAACAAACGTCCTATATTAATAGGTTAGTACAAACGTTCAAAAAACTGTGCATGTTCTCAGAAAATATACCTCATAAAGGATCCACGTCATGGTGTACCTGGGAATTCTGCTCCATTTCATACTGAAAGCCAATGTGAAAAAATTAGAAGATGTACCTATACAGATCAACATATGCCGCGTAGCCCTAGATCACCAGAAAACACCACGGGGATACAGGACAGTCAAGCACGTCCTCTATGATTCATTTGCATTGATAACTCTATACAGGTACTATGTGCCCCCCCCCAAAAAAACCTGCTAGTGGATTCCCTCACCTGTTTGCCTTTTATAAGACTTTTGGCCACACTGGGGTGTTGAGCGCCACCCCTCTAGCAATTGGCGCCAGAGTCATCCACCACATACAGAAGAGTATGTGGTCCCAATTAGATGCATTAGCTGAAATTTTAATTTTGGGGTATAATTCCCCGGAATAAACACATTCCCCTTGCAATTTCATTCCCCTAATAAATCATTTTCCCTTGCAATTTAAATTTTTATTTTAAAATTTTATTTTAAAATTAAAATTTTATTTTAAAATTAAAATTTTATATTAAAATATTCACTGTTAAAATCTTTAATATTGACATATTTAATATCAAATATTTTGATAATAAATAAATCACAATTTAATAAAATTGTTATATTTTGATTATTTAAACTTAAATATTTAACTTTTAAGATTTATAATTAATATTTTAATTTTAATTTTAAATTTTAGTATGTAAATTATAATATTAATATATCTAAGTATATTAAAAGACATTAGTTATAGTTGCCAATACATCAAACTAAAAAAAGAATTAAAAATGTTTTTATTTACTACTTGTTGAGTACAAGTCCATTTATCACAAAGATAAACATGGAGAATTGAATTTATCCGCATCATGTGGTGTGCTCCACTATTTTTCTAAACAAATGATTGTTTACAACTCAAATTACCTTTCTCTTGTAATATGATTTGATAAACATATTCAATATACTTGAACTGCGTCCTAAGTACAAATTAGTAAGGAAATCATAAAAATCATTGGTTGCTGTGTTGTGTGGCTATAGTGGCACTGAAATAACAAGGATCATATGATGACACGCAAGGTCCAATTTGTGGCTTAGAAAAGCCAAAGTACCATCAACAATTAACAATTATTATAATAAAAAATTCTATTACTATCTTTTTTTAATTTATTCATTTGTTAGCGCAACAGTCAATACAATATTTAGTGCATTATAATAAAAATATATTCTTCATACCTAGTATAGTTAATTTTACTTACCTTTTCTATGTATTCTTATATGTCTATAATACAATCAAACATCAAATTGTTATATATAAATAATAATTTTTGAGACCTAATAAAAACAAAATAAATAAAATAAAAACAAATTAAACTGGAGAGCCCATTTATCTGATTGGCTTGGAGGCCAGGGCTTTAGGGAGGAAGGATTCCAAGTGCTTGTAAAAAGCTGCCACCACATTGGGTGGCATTGCAAATTGGCTGACCTCAAGAATATTGAATAGGTCCTCAGTGTCCTGAGGAAGGCCTTGTTTCACCTTATTCTTGATCCAACCAAACACCTCCTTGATTGGATTCAGTAATGGGGAATATGGCGGGAGGAAGAGAAGTCTCATTGGACAATCAGCAAGGCAGTGGCTGGAGAAGTGGCTATTCTTGTCAATGGGGGGGGGGGAACTTGGACACAACCAGATCCACTTTGTGGAGCCCAACATTATCAAGCACAACAATGTTGGTTGTGCCGCTATAATTTATCCAAAGGTACTCCTTGACAGCTCAGAGAAAATCAAGAAAGGTCCTGCTGTTATGGGAGCCTTTAATCATCTGGTATTGATCCAACCTACAAGAACCAAGAAGCGCAACCATTGAATAGGTCTTGGAACAGACATCTGCACAATGGGCTACGCCATCCTTGGACCCCTTCTTGACCCACCCATGTCTGGACCTGAGTGAGGAGAAAAACAACAATTTGTCAATATAGAAGAACTGGACATTCCCAGTCTCCTTTAGTGCCAGATATGTCTTGGCATAAATGTGTCAATTCTTGATGGTCTTTTCACTGTTTTTATTGTACGGAGAAACTCCGAGCACCTTCCAAGAGAAGCCTAAATCAACCATTGTTTTGTAAACAAGGGTTTTAGAAACAGAAAGCCTGAACTCTGTGGCAAGCATTAATTGGACAGCAAGTGTGTCCAGGTGGCTATCCCTGGCTACTCACTGCTTGATTGTGTTGATGTGCACAGGCTGCAAGAGTTTTGGCTACCGCTTAGCCTTGGTGGATTTGGCAATTTGCCTGGTATTGCCATACTTGGTGTTGATGTCAGCAATGTACCTGGCCATGACACCAAATTGGGACGCAATATCCCAAACCACCATTCCCCCATTCAAGCAGTTGAGGAGAGCTTCACACTCACTATCTGTCAACTGACGCTGGCCCTTGGCAGGTACCACGGCATCCTGGCTACCAGGCTCAACACAGGGGACGGGGACCTTTGTGTAGAAGGTGGGATCACGCTTGGTTGCGCTGGCACTGTCAATGGTGGAATAGATCACAGGCGCAGATGGCTCAACAGTGGCTGCTAATGGCTTGTAGGTGGTGTCAAAGACACAGGGGCAGGAAGTAGCAACTCTTGGGTCAAGAGTGCGGGGCCGGGTGACAACTGGGTACACAGTAGAGGTGTAAGTAACCTCAATGTTCCCAGTGACCTTTGTGTATGAGACTTTGGTTGCAGGCCTTGAGAGCAGCTTCTGTCTTGGATTGAGGCTACTGTTCCTGGCTTGAGATGCGGGAGGTGGTTGGCTGCCAATGACACCTTGGGAGGCCTATGTATCAGCATGACTCCCCTCAAGTTGGGTTCTGGGTCTGTTCTTGGACCCTCTGGGACGCCCTTGTGGATGGGCTGCCCCGCGGGCTGGTGCAGGAGCAGGTTGGGAATGTGATTGATGGTCCATAAAAATAAAATAAAAAATATATATTTTAGATTAAATATGTATTTATTTGGAGTTAGTGGTTTAGTTGTGGATAGTTGTTTTCTCTTGATTTAGACTTGAATAGTAGCAAAGTTTCTATATCTGTGATTTAGAAGTGAATAATATTGTATACTTTCCAGGTTTGGATGATTTTAAAGTTTAATAAATTTTTATGTCTAATTATGGTTATTGAGATTAAATTTTTCATTTGATTTTAGTTGTGGTGGAGCTTCTTTATTTGGGTTGGTGTTTCCTAGTGTGCTTACTGTACATTCAATTTGGATTCCAGTTCCCACAATTAATATCCGAGTTTACTAGTGGCATTCAAAAGTGATTTGAAATTTGGTTCTTGGATTTGACAATCCCACAATTTCAAAAAACATAGTAAACTTAATGAAAATGGTTAATGGATTTGAACAGTTCAAATCTGATTCCAGTTAATTCATTTTGTCCATTGGAAAAATGCAGCTCAACTTGAACTTTGCAAAGTGTCTATGAGTTCCCACATTTTTAAAAATTCAAATAAATACTCAAAGAAATCAATTTAATTAAAAAAGGCTATCCCGCAAAAGTGATTCAAAATTTGGACCAAGTATTTGACAATCCCGCATTTTACGTTCAGGTTCTGAATTTACAGTACTATTTATTTGATATTGATATTATGTATATTTATTGTATATACCAACACATTCTTAGTATCATGAACAACATATTTTGTCATATAATGTTTTTTCTAAGTAAAGCATGATTTGTTCTCAAATCAGTATGCCAAGTTCAACTCAAAGTACATATTTATTAAAAATAACCACTTTCACGGGTTATATGTAGATCATATATTTTAGAGTGCATAAACCAACCCAATCTTAGTATCATGAATAGCTTGTTTTGTTCATGGATTTATATGTAGATAATAAAGTTCAGAGATATATGTGGTGTTATGGATTATTTTTATTAATTCTATTGTTTTCTATTATAACTTTAATGTATTCAAAGTGCTACAATAGAGTGAATTTAAAAGCTACAAGTGCTACAGAACAGCCAATTGTAATGGGTGTGCATTTGTGCTGTATTTGTGCTTGGCTCAGACCAGACATGCATCAGTTATTGCACCCAGTTTAATTTAATGAAATAAGTCTGTTGGAAATAAGATATGTATTTGTTTGCAAATTGACACACTGACTTGTGGTCAATCTAGTACCAGACCACCAGTTATCTGGTGCTAGATTGACCACAAGTTGGCGTGCCAATTTGCAAACAAAGGCATGTCTTATTTCCAACAGACTTATTTCATTAAATTAAACTGGGTGCAATAACTGATGCATGTCTGGTCTGAGCCAAGCACAAAGACAGCACAAATGCATACCCATTACAATTGGCTGTTCTGTAGCACTTGTAGTTTTTAAATTCACTTTACATTAGTTTTAAAAGCTATGGCAACAAGCAAAAATTCTTCAGATTTAAACAAAATTATTTCAGATTTAAACAAAATCCAAGTTGCGCAAGATTCAGGATTCAATTATTTTAAATATTTTTGGTTAATAAATGAACTGTCAAACCAAAAACAAAATTTCACTAACCCATCATACAAAATTATATCAAACATCAAGCGGTGTAGTTCAAACCACAAACAAAATGAACTGATGCAACAAGTGAAATGGATGGATGTTGTTCCGGAGTATATTATAATCCAATCAGGATTCATATGAGGCACCAACAGAAGGACTAAAGTGAAACAAAACTTGAGCAATCTAGAAGCAAGATTACACAAGCACAAAACAAAATGAACTCACACAAGATGTGTAGTATGAACAGCCTAAAATAGAACAATAACATGTTAACAGCAAATCAACAGCTATCCAATTTAGGACCAGAGGCATTTTATCCATTTTCATGGCTCCAGATTTGTATGAAATGGTTTTGAGAACCTTCCAAATATGGGCTCAAGATAAAAATAAAAATAATTCATTAAATTTTAAAATTTCTACTTTTAGTGATTTTATCCTAGGTTTTTTACAATGATTTTTAATAACAACATCTTCAATAGTGCCAGCAGCCAAGCCAGAAGTAGCCAAGCCAGCTTCAATGGAGGCAAGGCTCAGAACGTAGAGGCACCCATTTACACCCAAGCCTTTGAGGTGGGTAACAAGAGGGCTGACCTGTACCTTACCACTGACCCCTATGGCTTTGACTTGTTTGAGAGTCACTTAGCGTCTAGCTCTGCCCCTGCTCCCACCCCCACACAAGCTGCCTGTCAACTAACCAATCAGGATGGCAACCCTGATTTGGAACATCTTTCTGCCACCAGCCAACCTGCTCTCCCCTCAGCCAATCAGGCTTCAGCTCCCCCAGCCCCAGTGCCCCAAGCAACGAATTATCACCGCCTAAATTCTTCAGGAAATTGTGGCACTCAACCTGCAGGGTCTGTCCTGGGATCAGATTGCCGCCCAGTTGCAATTTACCCGAGCCACCATAATGCAGGAGTTCAACAACCTAATGAATACAAGGAATCTGATTGGGACGGCCAAGAAGCCAAAGAAGGCCACAGAGTCCCAGATAACCAAGGCCTACCCAATAATGCTTGGCCTCCTCCAGCAGGACCTCAAGCTTCCCTTGACCCAGGTCCAGAAGCAGCTTGCACACAATAACATATGGGTCTCCAAGCGCATGGTGTAGCTCTGGATGTATAGGAAGGTGGCTTCCATACGGGTTCTTGCCAATTTTGTTGGCAACCAATGGGATGGCGCTGAGAATTCCCTGTATGATCCTGCCATTGAATCCACCCTGGTCTGATGCCTGACTAGTCTGACAGATGATGTCATGTTCATCTCTTACTATAAGCTATCCATAGCTTTTGATGATTTTGGCACCCAAGGAAAAGCCGCCACCAAGAATAAAAGGAAGAAGGTCAAGAAGGGGACTTTCATTGGTGTGTTTCTGGCTGTGTCAGCCAAGGGTTTTGTCTATTATTGGACAAACCCTGATTTCATTGATGGGTACTCTTACGGCAACATCCTTGGTGGATTGCTCAACTCCTGGTATGGCTCAAATTCCAAATACCGGGTTTTCTTGAGCCACCAGATGGAGGGAAGCTCCACCGCCCTTGAGGCCATCCAGGGACGCGGGCACCAGGCCTCAGTCTACCCTGCCGGCCATGCAGACGTCCATCTGGCTGATGTTGTCTTCTTCAACATTGGTGATACACTATGGGAGCACTGCCCTCAGGCTTTCAACAACCTCTATCTTGGGGTCCTTGACCACAATTTTCTCTTTGGTCACCAAATAGTGGCTAACTTGTTTGTGCAAATGGTTTTCCATGTGAACATGGGCAACCAATCACACAATGATAAGTGCCTCCCATCCCATGCCACAGCCACCTACCAGCCCATCCAGCCAATGACTGATGAGGAGTACAATGAGCGGTATATGGCAGCCATCATGTGCAATCCTCATGCCTCCACCCCCGCCACCAACACCCTTAACCGGCAATCCCAACCCACCCAATCCCAGACCCCCCAGGCCAGCACCGCCTCTACGTCCTCCTTCCTGCGCCATTCTGTCTACTAGGCATCACTCTTCTCCGCCCCAATAAACCCCTTTCACCAAACATTTTCTATTTATCTTATCTTTTTTTGAATTCCAATTGTTCATGTTCTCTTTGTTTATAGTTGGTTTTATTCTTTATGTTCAGCTTATTTCTATAAAATCATATATTTACTATGTTTTGTATCTAGATCCTGAACACAGTTATTTTTAGCACCCAACCATAGCCCCTTGTGAAAACATTAACAACAATTTGATGATAAGCTAAACTTGAATTGGAAAACTATAGTGCTAACTGTTTTTATATAAAGTTGTTACTGATCCAAATTCAAAACCTTAATGATAAACTTTAAGCCAATCAGGAGCCAAGTGATAAAGTGATTGTTGTGACCTAAAGGGTCATTCAATAATTCTTTGATGCATGTGCAATAATTAATATGATTGGCTGGATGTTTTTCCATTGTACGCCATTGCCGCTGTGGCAAGTTGTTGGTGGACTAGTGCCCAGTCAGCTGCTGGGTTAGCACTAGTCCATCAACAACTTGCCACAGCAGTAATGGCGTACAATGGCAAAGCATCCAGCCAATCATATTAATTATTGCACATGCATCAAAGAATTATTGAATGACCCTTTATGTCACAACAATCACTTTATCACTTGGCTCCTGATTGGCTTAAAGTTTATCATTAAGGTTTTGAATTTGGATCAGTAACAACTTTATCTAAAAAAAGTTAACCTATAATTTTCTAATTCAAATTTAACTGAACACCAAATTGTTGTTAATATTTTCACAAGGGGCTATGTTAAGCGCCAAAAATAATATGGTAATCAAGGAAACAATGCCAACACAAAGCAAACAACACATATTGAGATGAGTGTAAAACATATACACAATGGGTAAAAAGATGGGATAATGTAATAAACAGGAAAACAAAAAGGAATAAACAAAGAGGCAACAGTATCAAAATAATACAGAATTTATTGGGGCAAAAGCTATAAAAACATATGGAAAGGTTAGTAAAAAAATGAGAGAACTCAAAAAGCTGCTAAAAGACCTTGACTTGGTGATTGCCAAAATTAAAGAGATTGACCGCAAGGTCAAAGCAAGAGTTAAGTCTGCCGTCCTTGAAGGGGAAAAAATTGAAAAGGTGTCTGCCAAGGCACTCATGGCCAAGATTCCAGACACCCCCAAAACAACAATTGAATGGCTTTTAAATGTCCAGAAGCACGTTGTGAAAGGCCTTCAATTCAAGTCCTTTGCCCTCTCTGCGCTGTCTGTCTGGACAGATGACCCAGAAATGTATGCCCACCTAAAACCCGCAAAACGTACCCAAACAGATGACACTGAGCAGCCAGCACAACTGGTTACACCAAGAATAGCAAAGCCTGCCAAGGCTGCGGGGAGGGAGGAGACTGTAGAAGGTAACCTAAAAATATAATTAGTAAAAATTTCCAAATAATTACCTTTTTTTAGAAGAAGTCAATGGTGAACTCCGCCAGGTCCTGGTCCCTTTTGTCCCTGCCACATTCTACGCCAACTACGCCACTCATGTGGCCAAGCAGCTTTTACTGTCCCCCCTGTCTTGTGAGAGCTTGAAGACTGTATCCACAGGTCTTTTCTGATGTTGCGGGAGGCATTGGCTGGGCTTATGAATGCCAAGGGGGCATCTGAGTGGGCAGTTACTGCCTACAAGGATGCCCAACTGGTCCGCCTGGACCCGGTATCACTCAGTGGAGTTTACTGTGTAAAATCTATTGAGCTTGTTTGGGACGTCCTGGTGACGCTCCCATTCAAGAATGTACCAGAGATGGGCCAGGCTCATGCAGCTGCTCACTTCTGCTTCCCAGGGGAGCACACCCTGTCTTACCTTCTTGAGAACTTTGGGCGCACAGTGAGCAAATTGGCTGTTGCAGATGCAACAGCCGCAAAGAAGACCAAAATCTTCCTGGCAGACTTTGGTCTGGCCTGGAGTGCTGACAAGACGGGGGTCCTGGCAGCTATGGAGCTGACCTTCACCAAGACAAAGCACGACAAGAAGATAAGCGCACTTTATAATAAACTGTGCAAGTTTACAGAAGCCTTTGCTGGGCAAAGGCTTCACCTCGTTGTTTGCCTGGGGTTTTATTCTTCTTTGGGATGGGTGTGTTGGTTGAGGACCTGGACAGAGTTCTTCTGGGGATTGACAAGGCCAGGCTCTCCCTGGATGGGAAGAAGGTCCCCCTTGGGTACGGCTCAGTGGATCACGTCATCCAGGACACCTTGGTCCTGGCTGGCATCTTTGGGTTTGCAGCCCCGCCAGAAAAGCTGCTAATCCATTCCCACCTAACAATACTCCCTTTTATCAGCCACCGTGAATATTTTAACCAGGGTGTATCCACCGTCCACAGTGTGGCAGTGGAGGTTGTGCGTCACCTCCATTGTGGGGTGGGTACATACCGCTAAACTCACTACAGGTGTTCTTAATAAATTCTCATCTAATAAACATCTTTATACTCTACAATATTTTTATTATAATTTTTTTTCAAATAATATTTTATCAAACAAGATTTGCAAAATATATTGTGGAAATGGGTTTCAGAAAAGTATAAAATTATATGTTAATAAAATAAATTCTAACTTGTACATTTTATGTTTAATTTTTTTAAAATTAATTTTTACATTTATTTGACCAAAGTGATTTAAATATTTTTGCGTAATCCAATACTGAGTGTATGGGATTACCTCAGATGGCATAATAAAATAATATACAATAAAATAAATAAAATACTTACATCTATTGATGGATCTTCTGAATGTGATTGCGGGCGTAGAAACATCTAAATAGAAAATGATAATTAATAAATGTTGAATAATAAATTAAAGAATATAAAAAAGTTGGACACACTAAGCCTTTAATTGATTGGCTGTTTGGCTAGGCACAGGGGGATGAACAAATCAGTGTGGCCATAAAATTTGGCCACAGTCTCAGCTAGGAGGGTATGGATCCCGGCCTGAAGCAAATCAAACAGGTCCTCAGTCCCAGTTGGGGTTCCTCAATTGACAACTTTCTTGAGCCACCCAAAGACTTCCTCAATGGGATTTAGGAAGGGCAAATAGGCAGGGAGGAAGAGAAGGCGCATATTTGCTGTGGCCAATTGCTGGGGGCCCACTGCAATGCTTGTGTCAATTGATGGAAATTCTTCAATAATATCAGCCACCTTGTGGAGACCAACATTGTACAACACAATTACGTTGGTGAAGCCCAGGCTTGTGCGCCTCAGGTGCTCCTGGACCAATCAGAGAAATGACAGAAATGTCTGGCTATTGTGGGAGCCTAGTATCATTTAGTAGAGCTTGACCCCCTTTGGACCGAGGAGAGCCACCATTGAATAGGCTGTGGCGCGGACTGCAGCACACTGAGCCACTCCGTCATTGGAGCCTCTGGGAACATACCCATATGCATTGTGCATTGACGAGGCAAATGCTGATTGGTCAATATAATAGAATTTTGCTGTCCCCTTGGCTTTGAGGGCAGTGTACGCCTCAGCATAATTTTTCTGGGTCTTGATATTGGCTGGCTGTTCCAATTGTATGGGGATACCCCAAGTTTTTTCCAGGAAAATTGCATTCCCTTGACCAGATGGTAGTAAAAGGAAATCAAGGCCTCAATCCCAAAAGCGGACTTGACCATAGCCTGTATATTTGCCAGTTCAAGATGGTAGTCCCAGGTGATCCACTGGCAGATTGCCCATTTGTGCTCCTTGGTGAGCATAGTGGAAACGCACAAGGATTTCTCTGCGGCAAGAACTCGGCCAGTATCAATGAACTTGTTGAAGGTCTTGCTGGCGTACTTGGAATCCACCCCAACAAGGGCCGCGGCTGCCTTGTAGTCACCCAATTCCTGCATTGGCTTAAGCAGGATGATGCATTTGATGTCAGGGATGCACTTCTGGGCGGGCTTTGTGGGTTCAGAAAAGCCAGGATCCTGATTGATGACAGGCTTGCAAGGCATGGGCACCTTGTTGTAGAAGGCTGCAACCTTTTTGAGCACTAGCTGTCCCTCATTGGTTTGGTAGAACTGGGGCTCCTTGTCATCCTCCTGATTGCCATCACTGATGTAGGGCTCATAGCTAGTATCAAGTACAGGCTTCATCTTCTCCAGCATGGCTGACGGGACTGACTCTTGCCGGTACACAACATCAAACACATACAAAGTAAGTTCTACCTCCTTGTTTCCAACCATTTTGGTAGTGGTGACCTTGGTTGGCTTCTGGGTCAGCTTTGGGACCTGAGGGTTTATGCTCTGCACCCTAGCAGCTTGTACTCCTTGAACCAGCTGTGTCAGTGCAGCGTCACTATGGAACTCTCCTCTCCCACCTCCCTCCTGAGTAGGCACTTGTGTTGTACTAAGTCTATTCTTTGACCCGCGGGGCAACCGCAACCGCGGCGCACAACAGGTGCAATGGTAGTCTGTTGTTGTGTTCCTTCTATTTTTAGAATTTAATAAAATATTAAATAAAACTTAATTAAGTTACTCTCTAATTTTAATTTTTGATTTTATCTGTTTATGGATATTCAATTACTATTATTTTCCCACCCAATATCCCAAATATAGATTTTTTATTTCTTAGTTAGTTGTTTTTGGTTTTACAACGCCCATTTTAGAATACTCAAAAAAAATCCACTCATTTTCCTAGATTTTCCTGACAAATTCAAACACCCAACACAATATTTTTAAAATTTATGTTTCAGATATTGTGTCTTATTTTAGATACCTTGGTATCATTCATGATTACAATCCATTGCACACATTGTGTGAGTGATTTTGTTTACATTGTGAGTTGCTATTGTGTTTTGTTTTTGGATTGAGTTTTGACACACCTTGCTTGGGTGTATTTTGTCACCGATTCACATAGTAAACATATGTACACCAAAAGTCAACTCACACCATTTTGTTTGTGAATCAATGTATTTTGGATTATATTTTGAATGGTTTTGCTTTGCGTGTGAGCCTTTTGTTGCTGCTTTGACCCATTTTGCCCATTAACGCCAATAAACCCTGTTAACAGAGTATATATTTTAACCTGAGAGTTAGATTTTGTTTAAATCTGAAGAATTTTTGCTTGTTGCCATAGCTTTTAAAACTACTGTATTGTAGCTCTACAAAAATATTAAAGTTATAATAGAAAACAATAGAATTAATAAAAATAATCCATCACACTACATATATCTCTAACTGTATGATCTATCTATAAATTCTGAGTGTGATTTTTTAAAAAAAAATTTACTCTGCACATAATTAGCATACTGATTCTGTTACAATAGTAACAGTTTCAAAGCCCCAGTGGGGAATCAAACCCAAGCCTAGCCGTCAGGCGGGGCAAGCGGGTATGGGAGATTTGCCTGCACCTGGATTTACTTTAGAAAGAAAAAATCCAGGTGCAGTAATCATTACCACCCTGGTAGCAGCTGCGGCAAAAACTGGGCCTCAAAAGCTACACTCAAGCCTTGATGGGTTTGGCTGGGCCTGAGCAGACTAATTTTAGCTACCCAGTAAACCCAGTTCAAGCCCACCCTCCATTAAGTAATTTAGGGTCCCCAATTGGGGACCCCTTTTTTAATCAAGTTCCTTGGCCTCAAGAATGCCTGTCAAGCCAGGCCCAAAATAGAGACCAAATTTGGAAACCCCCATGACACCTGCAGCCAAACCTACCAGCACCAATGACCAGCCAGGCAAAGATAGGCCACCAACAAGCTAAACAACTGTTCTTGAAGACCCCAAAAATAATAATGAAACAGCCAATCTATCAGCAGAACATGAGATGCCAAACCTTGCCACCCAGATAGTGCTAGAAGATGGCCCAGAGGCACATGCATATGAGTAAGTATATAAGCCAGAAGCACTATAGAAAATTCTGTATTGTCATCCTTACCAATAAAGTTGTTATGAACCTTTGGTTCACCAATCTGTTTCCATACCTATTTTTGATACTCTTCCATCTGCAATTGCTAAAGTGTCAGTACCTATCCTTAGGGATAGATAGTCAGAATCCAGTTGTTGAAACCAAAGCTTTTGACTACTACTGCCCACCCAACACCCCATTTAGCCCTGTGCATTTCAATGAGTATCTCCCAACTCTGATTACAAACCCTGGTCCTCAGAAGACTTGCAGTGGTACACCTGCCTTAACGCACCCAAGAAACCTGTGGTGATCCACATGTGTGCAGTTTGCAGGCGAGGATGAATTTGGCTTCAAATAAAGACAATATGCTAAGAAATGACAGTGTGTGGTCAGTTAGAAATGTTGTAAACTAGTAGGTAACATAGAGCTGCTAGGGGTAAGTGAGGTAAGCCTAGTAGGTAACATGGTCTACTAGGGTAGGAGAAGTGAGATAACCCTAGTAGGTAACATGGTCTACTAGGGTAAGTAAGGCCTGGCTGGTAGGTAACAAAGGACTACCAGAGGCAGTTGTTGCCTCCACCCAGCAGAAGATGTTGGCTGCTTTGGGCTATAGTACTTCACCTAGCAGGGTGGAGACTGAAATAGCAAGCAGGGAACTTTGTCTGTCTGGGGGGGAGTGTAAGTTTGGACCCCTGGCGGGTAACTGGGCTGCCAGGGAGGGGAAGAGCTCTGAGGGCTCAATGTACCCTAATGCGCTTGCAGGAGGTCTGTGAGCAAGCACCCTGTCTAACGGACTGGCAGGGTGTCCTTGTTTTTTCCCCATGGGAGCTTTGGGGAAACCCAAAGTGAGCATTGGAGGGTATAGACATGCTTAGAGGTGTCACCAGGGTGGCTTGCTTGGGGAAGCAAGCTGCAGAACTTGGTGTGATCAGGCCTCTGGGAAGTAGAGCTGATTACTCTGTGACTGAAAGCCCAGACTTCATCACCTGGGTGAGTAAAGACAACACATAAACATAGATTTATGGTTGAATGGCCTAAGTGGATTGCCACTTGCGAGGGCCCAGTCAAACGCCAGTTCAATGTAGACTCATGCCTGGGTCTACGAGTTCTGGTAATAGGGGCTGAGATAAAGAACCAAGGTGGTTCACAGAATTAGCAAAGAAAACTAGCAAGAGGGACTGTTTGGTCAAAGTGAAGGCTAGTTGATGAACTGTTAATTCATATTGAATGGAATGTACCAATATAATTCAGTGTGTTAAGGGAACAAATGAAGTTCCTAGTGTGAAACTGGTTAAGGATAAGCAAAAGGACAAGAAGACAGGATGAAGAACTAGCAGATCATGGGGTAGGATGGCCAAAAGACCAGAAGTTGGTGATGAAGAACTGAAGAGTTGAGAGGATGACCTAGCTGGACTGAATACAGAGGCTGAAAGAGCTGGTTTAGTGACTTTTGAGAAGAAATTTGGATATAAAGAAGCAGTTAAAGAATGGTTGAATACTGCCTGATTATGATTAAAAAAGGATTAAAAATTATATAAAGAAAAAGAAAGAGGAGAAAAAATAACCTATAGTTTGTTAGAACTATAAGTTATTTTTAGGGAAAAGATGAGAGAGAAAAAAGGACCAGAAAGAAGCTGGAAAAAGAACAGAGAAACTATGAAAGCAAAAGAGCAAATTTTGCCAAGAACAACTAGGGGAGCAAAAGGACAAGCAGCAGGCAGGTTTGAAGATGCAAAACGTTGACGGAAACACAGAGAAACACAGAGAAACGTTGGAAAATTGAAGGATCAAAAATTGCCTAAGTAAAACATATGTGGAAGCGCTCAAGATTTGCCAAGGAAACGTGACAGGAATTACAGCAAAACCGTTTGAAACGCAGAGCAGTGGTTTACCCGGAGCAGGGCAGCTTGGAGTTTGAACCAGGGTCAGGAACGGGTCATCCAGATGAACTGTTTTGGCAAAACTGTTGAAGCAAGGCGTTTGATTGGCTGCAACCTGAAGCTTACTTGATCAGGTTTTTAAGGGCTTTAACTTGAGAGTTCAAGCCTAAAAAATGGGGAGCAGAAGCGAGATTTCAGGACTTTCATTGGCTGAAGTAAGTTTGAAAGTTTAATATATTATAGAAGAAGAAAAACAGGATAGTTTAAGCTTTGAAGAACCAGAGTTCTAAGAGAGGATTTTGGTCTGAAACAAGGAGCTATAAAAGGGAGAGCTATCTGAGACTCTTCAGGGACTGGATCAAGTGGATTAAAAAGGCCACCAAAGCTACAGAAGGAGCAGAAGACCAAGAATAGGAAGCTAGAGCTGGGTCAGACCACTGGAGCTTAAGATTAAGACAATGGAGCTCACAACCAAGGTGCCAGAGCCCAAGACCAAAGCAAGGGAGCCCAAGAACAAGGAGCAGTAGTCAAAGACAGAGTACAAGGAGTCCAAGATATTGTTAAAGGACTCCAAATTTTGGCACAAACCCTTTCTTATTTCCTACCCAAAGGTGATATCTCAGAAGTTTTCTAAGGGGATCTTCCTTCTGATGGAGAATAAAGCGCCTATTACGGCCCCTATCTGATTTCCCCGTGTAAAAAGAGTATATAAGTCTCATGAGTCAATTGCCCCATATTTTCTACCCTAGCCCAGGAGATGAGGAATCATACCGCCTAGGGTGCAGGAAGTTTGCCTCTAGTAAATCTGCCCAGGAGGAGTGGAAGAAGGTGACCAGGCATTTGGAAATGTCAAATAGAGGAAGAGAGTTCATTGGAGAAAAGTTTGCAAGGCTACTCCAGGATTGGTATCGGCCTACAGGCGGGCTGGCACCTACTGAAGTCCAGGTATACGGGGGAGATGCTTGCTTGGTAATTGGAAAGGTACTTGAGGAGTTTGCCCTTATGCAAGCCAAGTATAAGCTTCTCACCAACCCTTCACCCCTGTTGGAGAATGACAACTCCTCCAAGCCGGACCCTGGCTATGACCCAGGACACACTATGGGGACTGGCGGACAGGAACCCCACAGAACCCTACCAAACTGTCTGTGACGGCAGAGAAATCACCATATACCATTTGTTATTCAACAGGAAATACAACAATTCTGCTTCCTACTTGGTCCCAATGAAAATAACCCTAACTCCTAAACCAACCATCTCGATTCCACCCACTTCTGATGCCACTGGACAGAGTAGTCAATTCCTGGGAGTGCTTTACCTGGAGCTCACAGGATTGATTGATTCTGACTTGCCAGCAGCCAGGCCCTGGGCTGTGGCTGGGAAGGCCATTTTCTACCTGTTAAAGTTAGGTCCCATCATCTGGTGGTTGATGCCAGTACCTGCTTTGACTCCTCTCTCACCTGCTGGAACATCACAGTACTCCTTGTATCGTGACATTATGGCATTCCACCCCAAACTCAGTAACCTGGGACCAAAGATTTTATTAGCACTTAGGGCTAATTGTATGCTTGTTTTTATCACTTATTATTGTTTTTTTGGCTATTGTGACAGAAATTGCGGGATAGTAAGAAGCCATTTCTAAGTGGTGAGGAATTACCACCCAAATCCACATAGAGTTAATGATTAACCACCAACGTGGCTTCAGATACCATTTTGTAAAATTTCCAATGAAGATTCTAGGATTAAGTAAAAAAGTTAATCCTAACCAAAGTAGCCCAAGATAAATAGCCTGTGAAAGCATCAGAGTGTCTTCAGAATAAAACTAAGGACGTTGAGATGCAACACAATTTTCAGTTTCAAAGACAGGGGGTACAACTCAAAGATTGGCAGGCATGAAATTAACATTGGGTGGTGCCAGCAACAAAGTTCCAACTGCAGGGCCCCATCTTCCAGTGATGATCTGGCTGAGAATCAGATTTTAGGGAATGTAGCGCAACAATCCAACTACAGGATGCATTTTAAAAATGTAAGTTAGACCAAGAGATATATGATTTTTATTGAGTAAATTTTGGGAAAACTCAACTCTTAAGAGTTGAAACAGTGAAAATTATTCAATATATATCAAAAATTGACTAAGCAGTACTGCCTGAATCCTGAGATCCTATTCCTTCCATATTGTCAAGTGAGTATCTGGTCCAGGTTGCAAAGAACCCTTGAGTAACCAATTTCTGATGACCATGCTGATAAATAAGTTCATATCTAGTGACCCTTAAATTACGTCAATTTATCAACGTCAACTTACAGGGGGGAATTGGATTTGGCCGGCAAACTGGAGCAGTTGTAACCCATTTGCAATCAAACGTTTTATAAAAGTCTGTTAAATCAGTCTGTTTTTTTAAAGGTTTCATGGCTTTCCAAGCTTTCCTACTCAGCCAAATAATCCCCAGCATTATGAAACTTACCGTGACATTCCCCTCTGCTTTAGCCCGGGGCACAGTACCACCATCTGGAAGATGGGATAAGGAAAAGTTTTTGTGGGAAGGGGGAAGTTTTATTGCGGCTAAGATAAGCTTGTGGTGACCAATGGCAGTTGGATTGCAATTGTAGAACTCTTGGATAAGAACTGGGGAATTGGAGCAATCATAGTGGGGAACCCATGAGTTTTCAGAATCAGGATAACCCTTCCATGACACCAAATATTCCAGACGGCGTTGATTATTACAAGAAAACAAAACACATTTTAAACTCATACTCCAGTTCTCCTTCCACAAGAATGGGTTGGGAAGAAGGGATCTTGGTACCCTTAAAAGGCATAAGTAAGCATTCATGGAAAGTGTGAAAAATCTTAAAAGCCAGGGGTAAATCTAGTTGATAGGCAGAGGAACCAATTTGACGCTCAACTTTGAAGGGACTAACTTGCTTGGGACCTAATTTGTGTCAAGGGGCCTTTAGTTTCATATTGCAAGCATCCACCATGACCAGATCCCCTGGCTGGTAGGTTGGACCTTCCTGGCACTTACAATCTGTGTATTCCTTGTAAGTTGTCACAGCAGCGGCAAGAGTAACCTGAAGCTCTTGACAAACCTGCTTCAACGTAACAGCCTGATCAGTTGCAGCTTCCAAGTTGCTAACCAAACAAGGACCCATGTTGGATGAGGAATTGTAACCTAAATTGGCATATAATGATGAAACCTGATTTGATGTGTGTGGGGCATTATTATATGTGAACTTCTACATGTCTAGGTTAGCACACCAGTCATCTTGTTGCGCATTAGTGTAGCAATATAGGTAAACCTCCAAAATTTGGTTTACCCTCTCTGTTTGTCCATTGGATTGGGGGTGGAGAGCCGTGGAACAACACAATTTGATACCAAGAATTCCAGTAAAAGCTTCCCAGAACTGAGCAATAAATTGGGGTCTGCAGTCACTCACAATCTCCCTTGGGATGCCATGTAGGGAGAAGATCCTATTCACAAACAAACTAGACAATTCCACCAAAATAATTATGGTTGAGCAAGGTACAAAGTGTGCCATTTTTGTGAAACAATCTACCACCACCATGATTGCATTAAGCCCATTGGAATTGGGACTTTCACCAATGAAGTCCACCAACACAGATGCCCAGGGTCCTGCAGCAGGCTGCAGTGGAACCAGTTATCCAGTAGTCTTGTTCTGGATCCCCTTGGACCAAACACATACCAGGCAGTCTTGAACAAAAGCTGCTACCTGTACTGTCAAACCTTTCCAAGAAAACTGTTGGAAAATTAGTTCCACCATTTTATTTTTCCCTGGGTGACCTGCCGTAGGGCAGGTGTGATAGGCCTCCATTATTTTGTCCTGAATAGTTCCCTCAGGAACCCACAAACATCCTTGATGATAAAGAATTAGTCCTATCTTGTGATAGTCCTGTTGCTGGCCAACCAGGTTTGCACATTCTAGTTTCAATAGCCTATCATAACCTTTAGACAGAGGCTGCAGAGACTTAACTTTGGAATATAAGTCTAGGTCTGCGCCCTCAGTTAAGGACATGATGGCCAGCAAACCAGGCAGAGGTAGTACAAAAGGAACCACAGCCCTCTCTGGAATCATAGTATGTGTGTTAAACTCAGCGTCCATACCAGCATCTGGGAGATGGGAAGGGTTTCTGCTCAACACATCCACCAAGTGGATTTCAGCACCCTTAATGAACTCATAGCAAAACTTGTATCTTGTCAGATCACCATGCCATCTGGATTGACAACCCAACAAAACGCTGGTTTGACAATAATATAGAAGAGCTTTATGGTCAGTCCTTACTACAAACAGATGATGCGCTGACATGAGATGGTGGTGCCAATGTTTTAAGGATTCAATAACTGCCAGCAATTCCTTATTGTAAATCATTCAGTTGCGTTCCTGAGCCTCCATCTTCCAGGAGAAATACGCTAAAGGTCTCTCAGCCCCATTGCCAGCAGTCTATAACAACACACCAGTCACAGCGTATTTAGAAGCATATGTGAAAACCACAAAAGGGAGCTTAGGATCCACATGTCTCAACACAGGTGACAACAACAAGAGAGCCTTGACTGCTACAAACGCTTCTGCACACTCAGGTGTCCAGACCAAAGTTGTCTTCCCGCTAGCCAAATACAAGGGGGCAGCCACTTCAGACAAGTGTGGTGTAAATTTCTTCAAGAACATACAAGTTCTCAAGAAACTACAGAGTTAGGATACCGTTACAGGAGTAGCATACTCTTGAACCGCAGCTTCCTTGTCAGGGGCAATGCTGTGGCCATCCTCAAAGATAATATTACCCAGAAAGGTAACCTTACGTTTAAAGAATTCACACTTACTCCTTTTGATGATCAAGTTTGCTTGGAGAATGCGCTCTACAACTGCCAACAAGTGGGCCTTATGGGACTCTTCATCCAAAGAAAACACCAATATGTTGTCCATATACACAATGACACAAGCACTCAGGAGATCTCCCAAAACTGAGTCAATCAACTGCTGAAAGCAAGCTGGAGCATTCTTCAATCTAAAAGGCATAACACAGAACTGGAAGAAACCTTTCTTAGTCCTGAATGCTGTCAAATATTCTATTCCTTCTGTGATCCTAATCTGGTTGAACTCATTCAACAGATCAAGCTTCAAGAATACCTTTGACTTCTCAACACACTGAGAAATTTGTGCCTCAAGAGGTAAAGGGTAGGGATCAGGAATAGTAATGTTATTCAAATTCCTGTAGTCAACACAAGGTCAAAGAGAACCATCAAATTTTTGAATAAACAGCAATGGAGAGCAGATTAACAAAGCCTTATTAAAGATGTAACCTTTTGCCAACATGTCCCATGTTCACTCCTATAAACATGTGTCTTCCTTCAAGTTCAAAGGGTAAATAGGAGACACAATACAAATCAGATCAACAGTAACTTTAAAGTCAAACTGAGTATGCTTAGGAAGGACCTCGCCCCTAGTGGCATCAAATGCCGCAGACCAGGGTTGAAGGCATGCTGGTAAATCCAAACTAACAGGTGCAGAAGCAGGGATGGACTGGATTGTCTTAGAAGACTGCTCTAATTCTGAAAAACCCAACAACAGAATACAGATGGATATGCCCAAATAGTGGTCCACTTGCAGCTCATTTTCTTTTATCAGGGTCAATACATTATGGTCCCACCACCAGCCTACTCCTAAGATAATAGGATACATAAGAGTAGGGTAAATGGAGAACCTTGCGGTAAAAGATTGACCTGCAACTACAAATGTCACTGGCTTCTTAAGCTGGAAAGAGGAAAATGTTTGACAGTTTCTACACTGTTGAAACTGCAGGCTCAACCCGCCAGCAAGGCTCCAACCAAGCAGGTTTGTGACCCACAATCCAATTATCCAGTCACCCAAAGTCAGACTAGGAAGTCAACTCAAGCTACCAAATCCATCAACATGAACAGATGATGATCCTTCACAGTGGATACCTCAATTTGGCGCTTGACTCATTATCAGGATCAAGCCACCCCCTTCTTCCATCCAGCTGTGTGATCATCAATCTTGTTCCTTTAATCCTTGATTCACATGAACTATATAATCATTATCTCTCAAAAAAGATTATTATCTATCTTCTAAATATTTTTCCCTGTGTAACTCTGCTAAAACAGCATATTTACAACAACACTTAACCAGCATTCCAGGGTGATACTTGAGTTGAAGCAAGTCTTCAGTCTCAACACTCATGAAGTTCTTGAAAGCACCTGTATCCAACAAAATGGCTGGTCAATAGATTGTTTGACTGTTATCAATGCTACCATAAAACAAGAAGTAACCAGAAGTGAATTTATTTGCAGCAAAGGTTGCAATCTCAGCGGGAGTCTGCTTCTCCTCAGTAGTACAGACGGCAGCTAAGGAGGCAGGGTGCTCCTGAAAGTATTGCTCAATCATTTCTTGAACAGAAGTGGGAAGAACAGGATGGTTAAAATCAATGGGAACAAGAGGCAACTCTTTGGACATAACCTTGGAAGGCTTTGCAGGTACAACGTGCTGGAGCATAGCCAATGAACTCTTGGGGACAGCCACTACTGGCACTTTATTTACCTTGGTGGGGTTGTTCAAGATAGCCAGTTGCAACTGAGAAGAAACACAGGGAGAATGATCCTGACTCTGGCTGGAGGAAACCACCACAGAACAAGTCCCAGAAAACCAGGAGCAAGCAGCGGGTTTGGCTTCAATTTCCATTGCACATTGTTTGGAAGTTAATGAATTTGAGACCAGAGAAAGAATTTGGCTTACCAGGACCTCAGTTGTGGTTGACAGGGAATCCCAAACCGCCAAATCCTGGACAGTCTGGTCAACTGCTAACCACAACACTGAGAGTTTATTCACCTCAGGAACATTGATTGTATGGTAGTAGGCAAGAAACTGAGGAAGGAATATTGAGAGCGGAATAGTACCCTGTTGGAAGGCGTACAACTTACAATATAATTTGAGCTCCTCCATAGATACAATATTTTTTTAATAAATGGTTCAAAGATGCACTTTCTGTTATAACACATGAATTGCGCACCACCACAGAAAACAACCATTTGCAAGCATCCTCAGAAACTTTTGTCATCACATTGTAAACTTGGGATTTGTGACTAAGGCTTGAACTGGAATAGAATGATAAAGCTGACAAAACTTCATGCAAAATTTCATCAGTAGGTGGAGCAGGAAAATAATCCGGACAACAAAATGACATGGCGCAGTGGAAATAGGAAACAGAAGATCCAGTCTCAACAACTGCAACCAGAGAGGGAAACCACAAATTAAATAAAAGTCCAAACTGAAAAATCAGAAAAGAACTGATACAAATAAACATGATAAACGCAGATATCTTGACAGAACAGGAGAAAAAAAAACACAAATTCATGATGAACTGCTTCCAAAAACTCAGACGTAGAAGAGTTGAGTAATGTGACAGAAATTGCGGGATAGTAAGAAGCCAATTCTGAGTGGTGAGGAATTACCACCCAAATCTACATAGAGTTAATGATTAACCACCAATGTGGCTTCAGATACCATTTTGTAAAATTTCCAATGAAGATTCTAGGATTAAGTAAAAAAGTTAATCCTAACCAAAGTAGCCCAAGATAAATAGCCTGTGAAAGCATCAGAGTGTCTTCAGAATAAAACTAAGGACGTTGAGATGCAACACAATTTTCAGTTTCAAAGACAGGGGGTACAACTCAAAGATTGGCAGGCATGAAATTAACATTGGGTGGTGCCAACAACAAAGTTCCAACTGCAGGGTGCCATCTTCCAGTGATGATCTGGCTGAGAATCAGATTTTAGGGAATGTAGCGCAACAATCCAACTACAGGATGCATTTTAAAAATGTAAGTTAGACCAAGATATATATGATTTTTATTGAGTAAATTTTGGGAGGACTCAACTCTTAGAGTTAAAACAGTGAAAATTATTCAATATATATCAAAAATTGACTAAGCAGTACTGCCTAAATCCTGAGATCCTATTCCTTCCATATTGTCAAGTGAGTATCTGGTCCAGGTTGCAAAGAACCCTTGAGTGACCAATTTCTGATGACCATGCTGATAGATAAGTTCATATCTGGTGATTGTTGTGAATACCAATATTCACCATGTATTGATTTTGCCTTTGGTGGGCCATTTTGAAGACAAATCTCTTGCTTTTGCTTTTGCCTCTCAAAATGAGTTGATGACTGAATCAGGAAATACAATTGTTTGGTTTCTTGACTCTGTGCAACTCATTTGCCCCACTAATGCTGGTGGCAAGTGATCCTACCGTCCTGGTAGTGTTTTGTGGTATTCCTAACCACTATATATTACATTTCACATTCACCAATAAAAATTAAGTTATATTCACATTTTTGTATTTGTGTCTTCTGTACTTCCGCGCCTCTCTCTAGCCACAACTAGTAGAGATTGTTCTTCCAGGGCTGCAAGGTAAACACATAGCCTTCCCTGCCATATAACCAAGACTTAGTATGAATCCAATCCTAAGGTTAGGATTTCCTGTTGTGTGTCTGTGCTGCGCCTCAGAACACAAAAAAAATGGTGCTCACTACAGGGGCTGTAAGCCCCTTGGTTATCCCTTTTGCATCCACGTTTTCAGGTCCTTTGCCTCCGCTATACAAGAGTTGACTTCACCTGAAATTACCAGTCCTCCTATTGAAGAGGACATTGCCAACCAGCCTATTACCCTCATCATTTTTTTAAAACCAAGAAATTGCTTTATTGGGGGGCATATTACCCCCATCATACTGAGCCTTGGAAATAGTCCCTGCCTAGTTGCTTACCCCATGGGTACCCCTGACTTGGAGCAAGTCATGTTGGTAGCCCTTGGGATATCCTGTGAAGGAGCCATCCCTTGCCTTTAGTTGCAGTTCAGTTGGGCTGAATACTATGAATTGATTTTGGCTCCTCAAATTCCACAGCATCTCCTCTCAGCGGCTGGCTCCGCTGAGCACTTACTATCATCCTTTATGAAGCCTGCCTTGGACCACCATCAAATGGTGTTGGGGCTCAACGTCCAAGAAATATTGTCTCTGCAAGCAGTGGTTACTCATCACTGGGACCAGTTTGCTGCCTACTAACAGTGGATTCATTCCCTGTTTTCCTTGGTATCTGACAACCAACGCAACTCTGTCACCTCCCAGACCTGTTTAGTTAATTCTATCAAAAAAATGCGCCAGTCTATCCCTGAATATGTGAGAGATAGTCTACACAAGTTTCACCAGCTAGAACAACCCTGGAAAACTCAAGTTGATTACACCTTAAACACTTATCTCACCAACTTTGAACGGCTTGTGCAACAGCTCAATGCATTCAGCATGTATTCCTTCAAGCAACTACAGCAGGTAGTGGACTTTGCTGTTAATGGCCTTAATGAAATCAGTGCAGTGTTTGATTAAGAACAAGCTGCCACTGCTGCTGCTATAGCCAAACTCCAGGGTCAAGTGAATGAATTAGCTACACCCAAGCCAGATGTTCCGCCCTCTCCCCCTTCTGATGACTTGGCAGATTGAGAGCAAAGAATATGGGACACTATCTGAGAGCTACACACAACTACCCACAGTCAAGGACGTCCTGCTGAAGCTCCTTAACCTGATCCCCAGGTGCTCAAATTGACTGCTCAAGTTGCAGAGCTACAGCAAGAACTTGCCACCCTACGCAAAATGATGGCAACTGCTGCTAGTCCAGTTGGGGTTGTTGATGAAGATGGTTGCTGCCCTGGCCTACCAGGAGCCCCTCAAATCCAATGCACTAGGGAACTAATTGCCCTAGATAACAAGGTGTATCAATTGAAGCGGGACCATACTGAGCTGGATAGAGACGTACAAGAGATGAATGATGTGATTGACTCTGTGAATGATAGGTTTTCCCCTTGCCTCTCAGTAGGGCCATCCCTTACTTCCTGACTGACTGAACTCTCCACAATAGTGACCACCCAAGGTCAATGCTTGGATGCTATTGCACAACAGTCCACTCAAGCTTTTGATATGGGTGCCCGCGCTGTTGAGACCCTGACTACCCTTGAAAAGAGTGTTTGGCAGCTATGGGCTAGACAGCCCCCTCTGAATCTGAAGCATAGTTTTCCCTGCGTATAAACGTACTCAATAGCAACAATGGTGGCCCAAATCCCAAAGCACACTTCAAGCCTACCTTTAATCAAGTCTTCAACCCCAAAACTTTGATCATTTCAGCTTTCCTAACTATCTAAAAAACTGTCATGAGACGAGCTTTGGATGAAGTTAAGAAAGAACATATTCTGACCTGTTTACATCCGACTTGTCAGGAGGTGGTGGTGGTGGCTGAACTACCCACATTAAGACGTTGGAAGATATGAAGCAGTTTCTGATTGACAAGTTTTGTGGTCACCTTAGCCTGGAAGTAAATAAGGACACCTTCATGCATATTGCTTTCAAGCCTAAAGAGACGCTAGCCAAGTTTGCAGACAGATTCTACATGGAAGGACAGCAACTGATCACAAGCAGACAGTTGACCGCCTATGAAGCCTACATGGCTTGCGCTCAAGCCCTCAAGGTTAGCCAACTTCTGTGCCTTCAATTCAAAGCCCATAAGGCTATGCTTTCCTCCATGGAGAGCATAAAGATGTTGTTACAAGATATGCACCTTACCCACTCTGGACAGTTGTTAGGGAAGGTTGAGCTACTTCTAACTCTGGTTCATCTTCCTGTGGTCCTTGCATTCTTACTATGAACTCGCAAAACCCTCTTTGACGCCAAGGTTGCCACAACTGTGGTCAGATAGGTAATTATTCTCAAGTCTGCACCTTCCCGCGGGTTGAAGGAGCTGATCCAAAAGAGCAGGCGGGAAAAAAGCAGTCAGCCTAGAGGCAGAGGCGCTCTTGGTTGACAATTCTTCCCAGTCTCTTTCAATCCCTCCCTCTATAGCTGACTCTGAGCCTGTTGATAATGAGGCTCCTTCTATCCTCCTCTTGTTCCACAATATCTCTGACGACTCTGACCTGAATGACTCTGATACTGACAACGCCAACGCATATGGGTACTCTGTCCTGGCTGTTCCTGAGACCCTTACAGTCCCTTATAAGTTGCGCTCAGGAAAGTCTACAACTACCGCTAAATCTTTGCCTGAAGCCAAAGAAATTGTCTTGCGCCCTTATCTCACTCAGTCTAAGAGGTCCCCCGTGCTGGTGGAGTTTTCAGAAGAAGCTGCCAAGGTTGCTGACGCTGTCTTCAAGAATGTATTTGTTTTGCTCCCTCTCCAGACTGTTTATAAGGAGTTCCCAGGGTTAAGATGCATGATTGAGAAGCAGGACAAGGAACTAGCAGAGGCTCAAGATATTTTGGCTGACCTTCCACCCTTTGGTCACACTACCACTTGAGTAGAGATATCCATTCAAAAGGTAAAGATCAAGGCTGTTCTAGACACTGGCTCACCAGTCAACGTTGTCTGTTCCAAGCTTGTGAAGAAACTCAAACTTGCCCCTGACCTTAATTATCACCAGTCATATGGCACGGCTGGACTGTCTATGACCCGCGCCATAGGGGCATACTCTTCTCTACCCATGCGGTTTGGCAAACTTCTTCTAGCTGCGCCAGCAGTTGTCTTGGAAAATGAGAGTTATGATCTCTTAGTTGGCACCCAGTTCCTTAGGGAATATAATGGGATAATCAACTTAAAAGATGGTTACCTCTCTATTCTGGGGTATGAAGTCCCTCTGATCTTTGAAGAGCCGGTTAAAGTTCCCGGGAAACAGCTCAAGACATGTGCCTTGGAGTATCCCACTGGGGTTTTCACCCTCAAATATTGCACCCACTCTTCAAACATGAAATGTCCACCCATGGCTTGTCCTGCATCTGAAGGGATCCCTCTCTTAGCCACGTCTGCTGCCACCATTTCTCCTGGCTCTTAGGCCATCCTGGACTCCCAGATATCATATGAACTACCTGAACAAACCTTCTTGTAGTTGTACTCTCCTCTCATGTTAGGACGCAACAAACTTTATCTCTGTCCAGGGATCCTAGACGTCTCCCATAAGGACCCTGTTCAGTTGTTGGTAGCCAACCTGACTGCACTCCCCATGACTGTGTCTAGGGGTCAGGTTGTCAGATATGGCAAGTTGTTGAGTGCTCCTGATGTCCTGTCTCTTCATCCCTTTGGCACTTTCAAGATTTTAACCTACCTGAGGATGAGCCCCAAGTCCTATCCTTGTTCACTGTGCAAGACTTTCCACAGTTGTCCCTGGTTCAAAAGAAAGAGGTGCTAGACTTACTAGAATAATTTTCTGACATAGTTGCTAAGTACAGTACCAACTATGGGTTAGCCAAGGGTGTTATCCATCAGATAGACACTGGCAACGCTCCTCCCTTCCATGCTAAAATCTATTGCCACAGTTGTGTAGAGGACGCCCAGGTATCTAAAGAGCTCAAACAACTGTTAGACACTGGACTGCTGGCGCCTTCCCAAAGTCCTTGGGCATCCCTGCTACTCATCTTGAAGAAAAAGGATGGGGGTCATTGTATTGTGATGGACTATTGCCAATTGAACTCTTTGACCAAGAAGGACTTGTATCCTTTGCCGCTTATTGATGATGCCCTCTGACGTCTTGGAGGCTCTAAGCTCTTCTCTGCAATGGATCTGGCATCTGGATACTGGCAAGTTGACCTGTTGCCCAAGGATTGCCAAAAAGTTGTGCTCATCACATCTGAAGGGCTTTTTGAGCCTATTTGCATGCCACAGGGACTCTGCAACGCCCCCAGCCACCTTCCAAAGGGCCATGGGCTCCATCCTCTGCGACTTGAAGTTGCAATGCGTCCTAGTGTACTTGTATGATATAATGGTTTTCAGTGCTACCTTCACTGATTACCTGGCTCATCTCAAGGAGGTGCTCATAAAGATTCATGAAGCTGGCCTTAAGCTAAAACCTTCCAAATGCGCCTTCTTCAAAGAATGTCTTGAATTCTTGGGCCATGAAGTAACCCAGACTGGGATTCACCTAATGACTAAGAAGGTTAAAGCCATTGACAAAATGCTTCCGCCCACCAACCTGTGAGAGGTACAAGTCTTCCTAGGGATGATGGGCTACTATAGACAATTTATCCCTGACTTTGCCAATACTAGTGAACCTCTAGTCCAGCTGCTACATAATGTCCCTTTCAGATGGACTGCCAGTCAGCAGCAAGCCTTTGAGACCCTTAAGAAAAAACTCAAAGAGGCGCCAACCCTAGTGTATTCTGACTATGATAAGGAGTTCATTCTGTACACCAACACTAGCAATCTAGCTATTGGAGCCATTCTGGAGCAACTGGACAACAAGGGTGTAGACCATCCTGTGGCTTACGCTTCCTGCATGCTAAACAAACATGAGAAGAACTATAGTGTCACAGAGAAGGAGTGTCTTGCCGTGTTGCATGCAGTCAAGCAGTTTTGTCACTACATATATGGTACCCACTTCACAGTTGTCACTGATCACGCTTTGCTTAAGTGGTTACAACAGTTGAAGGAGCTTGAAGGGCGCCTAGCTAGATGGGCCCTACGTCTTCAAGGTTACAACTTCACTGTGCTCCATTGCCCTGAGATTCAACACCAGAACGCTGATGGGCTCTCCAGAATGCCCATTCTTGCTTTGCACCCTGCAGAGGCCAACCGGTTATATGAACTAATTGGGTACCCTTCTTCTTGGGAAAGTGAAACAGAAGAGGTACAATTGCCCTTGTCCACAATATCTAAAGATACCCTCATACGCGACAATCAGCTCTTCAAGAAGGTACAAGACCAGTATCTGCCTTATGTACAACCCAGTCTTTGCCTCTTGTTGGTGTTGCAAGCTCATAAAGAGATTGGGCATGGAGGCATTGCCAAGACCTTTGACTTGCTTCAGAAGAACTACTTCTGGGAGAATCTTTGCCTGCTGATCCCAGACGTCATAGCTAGCACCCACAACTACCAGCTGCAGAGGCCTTGAGCTGCTGCCCACGAGTTCAAATTAGTTCCCCGTAACATGCCTTTCACACTGTCAGAATTGACGCGGTAGGTCCTCTCCCCTGCTCACGTTCTGGGTGTTGCTTTATTCTGATTGCTTTTGATCACTTCAGCAAGTGGGTAGAGGCACGCCCTACAAAAGACATCACGGCTAAGACAACTGCTGCCTTCCTGTTACAAGATGTTTTCTACCGCCATGGCTGTCCTCAAGTGCTGCTCTCAGATAATGGGACTAACTTCAATGCCAAGCTAGTAACCTCTGTTGTCAAAGCTTTGGGATCTCACCAGTCTTTCTCTGCCCCCTAAAATCCTTCTACCAATGGGGCAGTTGATTGTGCAAATTCAACTCTGGTCTCTATCATGAGGAAGCTCACCTACTCTGAAGCTGCTAACTGGGACCTATACTTACCTGCTGCTCTCTTTGCCTACCGCCTTAGCAAATATTGTGTCACTGGGTACTCCCCTTTTGCTATGCTGTATGGGCGAGAGGCTACTACCCCACTGCTTTTGGGGGGCCCCTGTTTACCTCTGATAAGGCCATGAACCCTGACAACCACATCAAGGATCTAGTCACCCTCATAATTGATATACAGGCCACTGCCTACACTTCTGCATATAAGACTAAGATGCTTGAGCTCTCTCCTGATAATGCTGTATGCTCCCCCCTGCCTGAGTTTGATGTTGGTGACCATGTACTTCACTATCAACACCAAGTAAGTGGTCGCGCACATAGGTTGGACTCTCTGTGGATTTGCCCTTTAAAAGTGACTTTCAATCAGGGGTCTGATACACGGTTAAGCTCCTCTCTAGTAGCTGTCCTTTTGCTTGAGTGCACACAAAGTTCTTTTGTAAATACTACCCCCTAAGGCCAATCTAGGGGAGGGTAATGTTGTGAATACCACTATTCACCATGTATCAATTTCTCCTTTGGTGGGCCATTTCAAAGACAAATCTCTCGCTTTATCTTTTGCCTCTCAAAATGAGTTGATGACTGAATCAGGAAATACAATTGTTTGGTGTCTTGACTCTGCGCAACTCACTTGCCCCACTAATGCTGGTGGCAAGTGATCCTACCGTCCTGGTAGTGTTTTGTGGTATTCCTAACCACTATATATTCCATTTCACATTCACCAATAAAAATTAAGTTCTATTCACATTTTTGTATTTGTGTCTTCTGTACTTCTGCGCCTCTCTCTAGCCACAACTAGTAGAGATTATTCTTCCAGGGCTGCAAGGTAAACGCATAGCCTTCCATGTCATCTAACCAAGACTTAGTAAAAATCCAATCCTAAGGTCAGGATTTCCTGTTGTGTGTCTGTGCTGCACCTCAGAACACGGCAGTGGTCCTTAAATTATGTCAATTTATCAACATCAATTTGCAAGGAGGAATCAGTTTCAGCCGGCAAACTGGAGCAGTTGTAACCCATTTGCAATCAACTGTTTGATTCAAGTCTGTTAAATTAGTCAGTTTTGTTAAAGGTTTCATGGCTTTCTGAGATTTCCTACTTGGCCAAATATCCCCAGCATTATGGAACTTACTGTGAAAGCTATCATACCAAACCTCCTCCATGTGGAAGAGAACAACCCAGACTTTGGATGATTCTAAGGATGCTCCAGAGGGCAAAGACGTAACTGCAGTGACCTCCTCCCAAGTATAAAACGTTATTGTGAATCAATCCACTTCCAATGTGACCATGCCCCAGATGGGTAAGCTCAGCCTAGAGGAGGCTAGAAGAGCCATGCCTGTGCTGCAACTACACTTCCTAGCCAATGCTGTAGCCTATCCCAATGACACAGTCAAAGTTTTGGGGGTAGACTTCATACTAACAGGGGACGCCTTAGACTGGTTTAGCAAAGCTACCACCAACAACATAGAATTTTGCTTGGACTATGCTTGTTTTGAGACTGAACTAATGGTCACAGGCAAGAACCAGAATAACTGAACCTTTGCCTTCATAACTCTGTTGGAGTTCAAGTAAATCAGCTGCTCACTTCAGACCTATGTAGAAGAGTTCTCCAAACTACAGACACATGCTATTCTGGACAACAAATTAGCCGCCATTCTATTCAGAAAGGGCGTGAACCCAGGTTTAAAGGACCTCCTCAAGCACCCCCACCCCCAAAATTGGGTTATAAGAACTGATTTTACTCTGCTGAGGGCAACCTCCAGAATCAACTCATACAGAATGGAACATCCTCCATGTTGAAAATTTCAAAAATTGTTTTTGCTTTATCTTTTATAATTTCAATTAAAAGCTCAAAATAAAAATCAAACATTGCTTCTATTATCAGTGTCAATTATTTAATCAAGAAAAAAATAATCTTTAATATTGAAAATAAGAAAAATATTTTTGAGAATTTTTTACATGGAGGATGTTCCATTCTGTATGAGTTAATTCTGGAGGTTGCCCTGCTGAGGACTAAGTTTGAACCAAGAGACCCACCATGCTGCCTCCTATGGACCCTGAGTGGCTAAAAGCCCCACTGCAGCCAGACCAGTCATGACACCTGAGGAACTGCAATAGCACTACAAAGACAGGTTGTGTTTCCACTGCCATGAAGTAGGGCACCAGACCAGAGCCTGTCCAAGAAGAAACCAAACTTCAGGCTCCCTTGCCCAATTAAACACTACCTCCCAGTCTTATAAGCATATCATAGTGACCCTAGAAATAGGAGAAAAAGTATTTCACAAAAGGGCTTTCTTAGAAACAGAAGCTTATGAAAGCTTCATTGACCCCACATTAACATCCAAGATAGGGCTCACCCCCTAGGATACTCAATTCCAAGTCACTATGGGAAACAGTTCAACTGACATTGACCAAGAATGTAACCAACACCTCAAGCTTAAGATTGGGCAAAACACCTACCCCTTGTCCTTTATCTTTTTGAAAGGATTACCACACCCCTTGATACTTGGAGAACCCTTGGATGACAAGCATGGGGTGATCCTGAACTATCACAACCAAACCATAACCCTGGGAAAAGGCCCTACCCCCTGACACTGTACCTGTCCAGCTAAGCCCACAATCAGTGCCCCCCAAAAAACTCATGACCATGCAGATGGACCCTTGCTCAGGTGAGCTTCCCTCAGCCCTCAAGAAATGGACCAGTGTCTTCAGCAAAGAGGCAGCAACTCAACTACCTGAGAACTCTATCTACAGCCATGCCATTGATTTACTCCCTGATACGCAACCTAGCCACAGACCCATCTATAGTTGCAACCACAAAGAACAAGTAGCCTTGAAAGCGTACATCAAATACATGACCAAGAAAAAATTTATCTGTGTCTCAGAGGCTCTGTGCTCCTCCCACTTATTATTTGTTAGAAAGAAAGATGGGTAAGTGAGACCTTGTGTAAACTATCAGAAGCTAAATGAGATCACAGTAAAAAACAATACCCAATACCTAATGCTGATGACATTTTAAATGTCTTGACTGGGGCACAAGTATACTCTAAGATTGATCTCCAAGACGCCTTCAACCAAATCAAAATCAAAGAAGGAGACAAATACAAAAAAGCATTCAAAACCTGGTACAGACTCTACAAATACCTGATCATGCCTTTGGGCTATGCAACACTCTCACCACCTTCCATAGAATGATTAATTTGGTTCTGGGCAAATGCCTTGACCAATTGTGTGTGGCATACCTCAACAACATCCTAATATATAGCAAAACACATGAAGACCACCTCCGCCACCTGGACCTCATATTGGAGAAACTAGCAGCTGCCAACCTCCACGTCAAACTCAAGAAGTGTGAGTTCTTTTGACCTGAAGTAGAATTCCTGGGCTACATGGTACAAACTGGGGGATTTGCCATGGCCTAAGATAAAGTGGACGCAGTCACAGCCTGGCCCACCCCCACCTGTTGGAAAGACATTAGAAGTTTCTTGGGGCTAGCAAACTACTGTAGAGATTTCTTAGATTACTCTGCCCCTGACTCACCTTTGCTCGGACAAAGTCCAGTTTGATTGGACCCCTGCCTGTGTTGTTGCCTTTGAAGCCCTGAAATTGGCCTTCACCTCTGTGCCTGTGTTGACCATGCCTGATCACACAAAACCGTTCATCCTGGAAACTGACACTTCCAACTTTGCCCTGAGATGGTTGCTTCTTCCAGAAGAAGGGGATGGTATGCTATATTATGTAGCATATTACTCCAAAAAGATGATACTTGCCAAAGGAAATTACCCTATATACAATAAAGAAATGTTGACAATAATGAAGACCCTGAAGCACTGTGCAGATACCTATGTGGCGCTGAGCACCCAGTAAAGGTCCTAACAGACCACAAAAACTTGGTCTACTTCTTCCAACCACATCAGCTTAACCAACAACAAGCAAGATGGGCTCTAAAACTGGCAGACTACATACTAGAAATTGACTATAAACCCAGAAAAGTAAACATTGTCCCAGATGCCCTAAGTATAAGAGCCAACCTGATCCTGTCTTCCACCAAGTTGAGAGATCACAACACCCATACCCTGTTGGATACAACCAGTGAAAGAATACAGCTAAACTACCTGAAAATTGCCTCTAAGAAATTGGACGTATTAGAAGCCCAGGCAAAGGACCCTGTTGCCAAAACTATGGTCTCAGAACTCTCAACACAACTAGACAGCCCCCTGTACAAAAGAGGCTACTCACTAAAGGGAACCACCTTACTGTTCTAAGGAAGAATCTATGTACCTAAAGGAATGGCTTGTATTTCTTTCCTAAAAGACTACCACAACTCAGAACTAGCGGGCCACCTGGGCCACCATAAAACCCTTCAAAGCATCAAAAGGAATTACCTGTGACCTAAGATAGATGCTGATGTTATCAACTACATTGAGGGTTGTGAAAAATGCCAGCACACCAAAACAAGGCGCTCTAAACCAGAAGGCCTCCTCTGCCCCCTAGATATCCCTTCAGGCCCCTGGAAATTAGTATTTATGGATTACATAGTTGAACTCCCACCCTCCAAAGACTATAACACAATTCTAGTGATGGTTGACTGCTTCACCAAAATGGCCTACTTTGTCCCCACCACTACTCATTGCACTGCCGCTGAAACCGTCTGACACTTTCATAACTGAAGGCAACAGCACCCATGTCAACACTTTGTCAACATGGTCACTGTTGACTCAAAACTCTAAATCTCCTATGTTTTTTGCTAGTTGCGCTAGCTTAATTCTTTTTTAAAGTGTTCAGGGGTGCAAACCCAGAAAATACAACAAAATTGTGGCCATCTCAACACAATTTAATATTAATCTTAATAAAAAACTCAATTTAACTGGATTTTTTCTTTACTTTTACTAATAAAAATTAGTTTATTTTTTATTTTTTTCACAACCTAAAAGTGTCAATGTTGGCACTTTTTAAGACAAACTTATTTTTAATACTAAAACTGAAACATCTACAGTGTTACAAAAGCAACAGTTTGAGGCCCTGGGCGGGAATTGAACCCGCTCCTAGCCACCAGGCGGGGCTAGCAGGCGGGGGGATTTGCCCGCACCTGGATTTTTGCCTTTTGAAGCAAATCCAGGTGCAGGAATTATTCCTGCCCTGGTGGCAGCTGAGGGGCCCGTTCTGGGCCCCATAAGCTACACCCAAGCCTTGGTGGGTTTGAATGGGCCTGGGCAGGCTAATTTTAGCTACCCAGTAAACCCAGTTCAAGCCCACCCTCCATTAAGTAATTTGGGGTCCCCAATTGGTGACCCTTTTTTTTAATCAAGTTCCTTGGCCTCAAGAATGCCTGTCAAGCCAGGCCCAAAATAGAGACCAAATTTGGAAGCCCCCATGACACCTGCAGCCAAACCTACCAGCACCAATGACCAGCCAGGCAAAGATAGGCCATCAACAAGCTAAACAACTGTTCCTGAAGACCCCAAAAATAATAATGAAACAGCCAATCTATCAGCAGAACATGAGATGCCAAACTTTGCCCCCCAGGTAGTGCTAGAAGATGGCCCAGAGGCACCTGCATGTGAGTAAGTATATAAATCAGAAGCACTTGAAAAAGTTATGTATTGTCATCCTTACCAATAAAGTTGTTATGAACCTTTTTTTCACCAATCTGTTTGCATACCTATTTTTGATACTCTTCCATCTGCATACACCCAAGCGTCATTACCCATCCACTGGGATAAATAGCCAGATTCCAGTTGTTGAAACCAAAGCTTTTGACTACTACTGCCCACCCAACACCCCATTTAGCCCTGTGCATTTCACTGAGTATCTCCCAACTCTGATTACAAGCCCTGGTCCTCAGAAGACTTGCAGTGGTACACCTGCCCTAACGCACCCAAGGAACCCTTCCAAACTGTCTGTGACAGCAGAGAAATCACCATATACCCTTTGATCTTCAACAGGAAGTACAACAATCCTGCTGCCTAACTGGTCCCCATGGAACCACCCCCAACACCCAAGCCAACCATCTCAACCCCACCCATCTCTGATGCTACTGGCCAGAGTATTCAATTCCTGGGAGTGCTTTACCTGGCGCTCATAACATTGATTGATTGACTCTGCCTTTCCAGCAGCCAGGCCCTGGGCTGTGGATGGGAAGGCCATTTCCTACCTGTTAAAGTTAGGTCTCATCATCTGGTGGGCCATGCCAGTACCTGCTTCAACTCCTCCCTCACCTGCTGGAGCTCCACGGTACTCTTGTTATTCTGACATACAGTAAAAAAATAAGTGCACATTTAAAAATTTTTTATTGAATTATTATATTGAAAAAGACATTGCACATACAGTAGATTGTTGAAAAGTTCATGTTATAGATATATATGGCACTTATTATGTCTTTAATAATTAAGTGGATTAGTGGCTAATGGCAATCTAATACTTTAAGCGTGAGTTACTATGTAAGTTACTATAGAATTTATTATTAAAAATAATGTCAATACTCATAAATGTTGTTTATTTGGGTGCAATACACCATCTTGGAAACGCCGTCTCAAAAAAAATTTGAGATGGTGTCAGGATTTACATCAGCAAAATTAAAAAAAAAAACTTAATAAAAATTATTAAATAGTTATTTTTTACATATTGGTTTCTAATACAGCATCTCAAAAAATTGCATCACAAAAACACTATCTCAAATAAAAATAAAAAGAGTGTTATCAAAATAAGGTTTTCAAAACTCCACAAAATTTAACTGCAAAACTACCCAGCTTTTAACACCGCTGCACCGCCTTAAACAATTAAAAAGCGCTGCAGCGCCAACTTGGGAAAGTCTTGAGTGCCGCCGCGCCGCCTTGCAAACATCTTTTATGCCGCGGCGGCGCCTTACTTTTATATTTAGTGCCGCAGCAGCGCAAGATTTAAATCTCCAACTCACGAACTCCGCTAATCAATAATATTTCTATAAGCACTAAATTTAGAAGATAACTAAAATAATTAAAAACTTAATATAATAAAAAAATAAGAGCTAAAAAATAATAGAAACAATAAAAAAGAGGATAAGCAAAAGCAAGTTTATTGCAAGAAAAGGAAAAGGCAGGCTCATTGGGATTGATCCCTTGTGTTGGGGGAACCTCTACGCTGATGAGCAGAAGACGTAGCAGGAGGAGAGGCCTGACAGTTGGCAGGGCGGGGATGCTTGGTGGGGTACTGGATAGTGATCACTGGGCGCTCATAAGTGGGGATTGTATAGCGGTTGTTGTCCAGGCACTGGCACACGTGAGCCAGGATCACCAGCATTTGGGCCCAGGCCAACTGGGAGTTGCGCAACATAGAAGACCAGTTTCACAAGGGAAGGCAGATCTAACTGACTGGCACCAAATGGCCCCAGCCACCACAAGCAGAAAACGCAGCACCTATAGTGAAGCAGTCCATCAACGCATCTTCCATGTAGGAATAGGATAGGGGCAAAGGGACGCAGAGCTGGTAAGCCAGGGAGTGGTATTGCTCCAAGCAACAACCAGTGTACCCAGGCTGGCCAGGCTGGCAACTCTCAGGAGGATACCACATAAAGTGGCAAGTTGCAGCAGCCAAAGGAAGGTACAAAGAAGCATTGCCAGTACCAACTGCATGAAGAAATGCCTTGAACGTGGTGGAGAAGCAATGGTTGGTATTGGCTTGGACAGGCAAGTCCAAGGTTTGATGGAAGAAGGGGTCAGCGGCAAGCTCAAGAGCCCAAACCTGAGCTACCTTGTCAATATACTCATTGCAGATGGCAATAGTATGAGCATGTTGGGCGGAAATCTCACTGGGGGCTAAAGTAGCTGACTGCAGCCCTAGACGCACCTCAACAGCCAAACGGGAGGCATTTTATTGGCTGTGGTATAACTCCCCCTGCCTGAATTGGGGTCATTGCATCCTCATCAGAATGTAGTGCCTGTAAAAAGCTGTACATTGTCTCCTCATGATAGCAGATCCCAAACTTGCTAAGAAGGTCAGAGTAGTCCACCACCATATTGTTGGAGTTGCAGCGGGCGCAGAGCATGGCAGATGGGGTAGGGGGAGGTGCGCCAGTCAAGAGAAGGCGTTGAGGAAAGGGGTGCTGAGCACCAGAAGGATTGCCACTGGGAGGCCATAGCTGATATGAAGAGGCTCCTCAAACATGGAGCCCTCATCAGGGAAATCTCCAGCGCTGGAGTTTGGCACAGTACTGCGCTCAGAGCCAGCCACAGTGGCCGTGCAGTCCTGTTTGCAAAACTGAGAGTCACTGGCCCAAAGTCAATTCAATAAACCAATACAAACTGAGCGCGGCATTTTTCAAAAAGTGCGCTGCTCTGCTTTGTCCATTGACGCCATCATTTTGTTGTAGGCTTGGCACATATTGTTGTTGCTGGAGTTGGGATTCATCTGATGAAGAAAGAAAGTAGTGTTTGGTCAAGTGGGGGGAAATGTTAGAAATTTTGACCAAGCAATGATGCCAATCATGATGGAGCTCACGGAATAGAATTACTGCAACCTCATTGTCATAAATTTATAACATAAAATTTATATATATTCAATTGGCAGTAGATTTTGGATCATTACTGCAGAATACCCAATGACATGCGCCACGGCGCTATCTCTATCATACATAAAGTGCCACTGCGCCACCCAAAAAAAAACTCCAGGCGCCGCAGCGCCGCCTTGCAAATATTTTGGATGCTAAAGTACCACCTTACTTTTACATCAAGCGCTGCCGCTGCGTAATTTTTGAATCCCAAAAATGTTAATCTAATTATTAATCATATTTCTAAGCACTAGTCTCAATAGAATAATTGAAAAAAGATATTTTGTATCAGTAGTGTATTTATAATTGTAATAACAAAATCAATCCACTTTAAAGCAGCACCGCGGCAACTAAAATATTTGCAAAGCAGCACCACGGCGCCTGGAGTTTTTAATAGTTGGTGCCGCGGCGCCTGAGATAATTTTCAGTTGGCGCTGTGGCACCTTAGCTTTTACTAAGACGGCGCGGCGGCGCTACCTTTGATTTTGTTTTCTATACAATCATACTTTTATGTGATAAATCAAAGCCTTTTCCTTTTTAAATGGGGATGAATTATGGTATTGATTTAAGGCTCCATATAATAAATCAACCTAAATTTGAGCCACTTTTATAGTACTACCCCCTATAATACAGCCATTCAAAAACCCACGTTTAATATGCTAGCCTTATTCCTTATCATAATATAGACTTTACTATTTGGGTTTCAATAAAACAATGTGTTGCTAGTGATTTTATTTAGTACTGGGGTTTTTCTGTTGTGCAAAATGCGCCCATTACAAAATCTACTAAGCTTCTAAGCATCCAATAGGAGTGGCGCCCACCAATGTGGCACTAAGAATTAACCTGTTTTAACATATGGTGTCATAGAACGCTATAAAGAGCATGCTATCACAAATTGACTGTTTCCTCTTTTAAAAAGTACAATTCAGCACCAAATCTCACTTAACTAAAAAATATAAGAAACTGTCTGAAACTTTGCATATTTTTTTTTGATCTTCTCTAAATAACTGGGTACTTTTTAACCCCATTTGTATAAGCTAGTTTTAAAAATATTCAAGTTTTACTCTTTGGCCCAGTTGAGGTAGCTCCACTGTAGACTTCTTAATTTAATATAAAAAAATGGTTAAAATCACTATATTTTTGAGCTACGGCATCTCAATTACATCATCTTGAAAACACCATTTCACTTGCAAGTTTTCAGTCAAAACTCACAGTTTTGCATACTTGAACTACTAATAAAAATTTAATGTTCACATAATAAAAATATATAACAATTTTGATGGTATATAATTCAAGAGTTTCTCTACAATTCCATGTAAAAATATTGACTACTTTTATATTTAAAATATTCTTATTTTTCTCTTTAAAAATTGTCCCCAAATTTGAACTTTTCTGATGCAAATTCACTCTTAGATGCCTCCCAAGCCTACCATCAACGCTACCCCCAAGGCTCCCAAGAGCACGTCCACTCCTGCTCAGGCAAGAAAAACCAAGGCTACCCTCTCCAAGCAGCCTCCTAAAGAAAAAAACGCCTGCCAAGACCCCCACGTCTCCCCCCAAGCCTGAGGCTGATAGCCTCACCCCTCCCCACTCTCCCTTTGTCTACTCCCCCTCTTATCTCCAGGAGAAGCACGTTCACTTCAATGATGAAGATGAGAATGAAAGAGTCTCTGAAAGCAAACTGGAGGCCATGGTTCCGCTACCTCAGAGGAGGAGCTCATCTTAGAGTGAGACTTACATGCAGTTGCTGATATCTGCAACGTCAACAGGAAAGTTAAAGTTCCAGCTGTTTTCCCTGACTCTTTTCCCATTATGACCAAGAAGGGGGTACTGGCTTTGTCAAGGACAGCTTTTTTTCACATGCAATGACCAGAGAAAAAATATGGCGCACCATCACTACCAGTGTGATAGTCCAGGTTGCCCCACGCAATTAACTACAATTGGGTTTACCCAAGTCAAGGAGCTCACCATTGAGCATGACTGTTTGGGCTCTGATATGATCCTCTACTATCTTATTGCTGGTACCTTTGCCAATCCATTCCTCTCAACAAGGACTTGACTTCAACTGAGCTGGTAATACATGCTCTCCTTTACCTGAATGAGGATCAGAGAGAGGAGGTTGGAGAAAAGACCATACTCCAACAGTATGTGACTGATCAACGGTCAATTGATGCCAATATTGGCGTCAGCGCTAGGAGCATTAATGAGCTTGTACTTTTGGAAGTCCAAAAGACTACCATGCTTGGAAAGCCCTTTCTGCTACACAATGATGGGCAAGGTTCACCAAACTGTATTTTGTGCTTTTCAACACAAGAGGATCTTGTACACCTTTTAAAGTGTGATACCTGGTTTGCCAATGGGACTTTTGCCTCTTGTCCTAAGCTATTTTATCAGCTTTGGGCCATCCATGGTCAGGTTAATGAACACACAATCCCCTTTGTCTTCTTCTTTCTCCCTAATAAAAGGGAAGAGACTTACATTCACGCCTTGGATATACTCAAGCAAAAACTGGATGCCATCTTGCCCACGCTTGAAGAAGAGCCAACTGAAAAAAGGGGATGCAAGAAGAAGAAGGTCAGCCCAGGGGCCACCCAGGAGCAACAGGCCACAACCAGAAAGGCACCAGAGTCCCTTCCCTACCATGCCACATTAATGGTTGACTTTGAGGCGGCACAAGCCAACGTCTTTATCAAGGTATTTAGGAGCAGGCCCCAAGGCTGCTTTTTTCACTACTGCCAGGCTCTGTGCAAGAGCCTGATGAAAACCCAGCCCTCAATAAGCTGGTATTCAAAGATGGCACAAAGGAGGTCTTGAAGATCTTCAATTGCTTTGCTGCTCTGGCCATGGTCAGAAAGGAAGAGGTCAACTTTTTTATGGCAATCTTCTCAACAACAATTATATAATTGAGAATCAAGAAGCATTTGCTCCTTTCATCCAGTACTTTGAGCACCAGTGGGTGGGTGTATTCTAAGGACATCGCTGCATCTGCAAGGGCGGCAACTCAATTAATTAGAGCTGCTATAAGCAGGTCAAAGAAGGTGAACTAAGACCACCTCATCACTTGAAGGTTGGCATAATCAATTTTCCCGCCTGATTAAGGTGAAAAATCATATGTTCAATACAATTTTCAACAAGCTGAAGATTCAGCATGCTCATGGAGATCAGCTATACTCCCAGGTCGTCAAAGGCAAAGCTGTTGTATCCAAGCATGCTGGCCAGCAGGTCAAGTTTGCAAATGTTACCAAAGAGGTTTTGGCCTATTAGACCAGAGAAGACCGCCTTGCCCATCTCAAAGGCATTGCCACAGCCCTTGGATCTAATTTATAATCATTTTTAACAATAAACTTCTTTCTTTCAAATCTTTGATTTTAACTTTTGATATGTATATAAATTTTTAATATAGTGTTAAAATTTAATACAAAAATAATACCGTTTTAGGATGTGTTGACTTTGGAGCTTTGCACACTATAGTTGTTACTAGCTGACCCCATATTTTTAATGCATATTTGGAATTCTCGGATAATTTTGTGTCTAGCTGTTTACTTTGTTTGAAACTTTTAAGATGTATATATACGCTTTTTATAGAGTTGAAATTTAATACAAAAAATATCACCATTTTAGGATGTGTCAAATTTGGAGCTTTGTGCACTATAGTTAGTATTAGCTGACCCCACATTTTTATTGCATATTTGGAATTCTTGGATGATTTTGAGTCTATTCATATGTTTTTTTATAGTTTTCAAAAAATATTTGGGCTTTTATCAATATTTTAAGTTATCTGGCGCGGCTTAGCCAGAAATTTGGGATAGGGCTTGAGATGGCGTCTTTCTAGATGGCATTTTTGAGATGGCGTCTTTCTAGATAGTGTACCCCACCCATCTCATGTGTCCTGCAAACTTCTATCTTTATTTCAGGGATCCACTCATTGGGAATTCTCTCTCCAATAGAATGAAGGAGAGCTCCCAAGTTGAATTTGAATAGAGTGGAACCAACTGGAATCCCTATCATTAACATATGTAGAAGGTGGCCAAATAGGCAGAATCTTCCCAAGAAGGGAGTGAAATGGTTGAGGAGATAATAGACGCTGGTGTACCCCAAGACCAACCAGGGGGCCTTGGGGTGGATGATAGGTGAGAATCATGCTGTTTCTACGTAAGGGGCATGTCATTGACGTGGTCCAAAACAATACCAAACGGAGTCTTCTGATTTATTGGTGGGGTTGTTTCAGGAGTTTCAAAGTTCACATTGGCTTGTCCATAACTGATTAACACCCAAAAAGCCCATACAAAGAAGATGAGCTTCATTCTGTTTGGGGTGTAGAGCCTTTTCAAATCTACTAATCAAGTTTTAGAAGTTTGTTGAAAATATAGATTTATTGGCTAAGATAGGAATAAAGAAATTTTTGGAGCAATTGGCTCAAGGGAAAATATTCAGTTTAAATACTGAAGTCAATTGGGGGATGGAAGATAGAGGTTACCAGGTGATCCTGCAAAATTAGATTGGAAAGTATTGCTTTGCAGGTCTGCAGCAAGGTGCAGCCTGCAATGCAGGAAGAAGAAGCACTTTAACTTATTACATTACAGTATTCTTCTGCACTGTGGTTCTGATGACATTTGGAGTCAGATGAATGTTACTTCTTAGGCTTGGTTGTTTTGGATTAAATGATTGGTTTGCTGGTTCCCCTGGATATTGCTGGTTCAGGTTTGAGCATTTCTTATTGATTTGATTGGCTAGTTGGGAGTGTTTGGAGCTAAATTTGAATGCATCTTTTGTGCTGCCGTTGTATACATCATCTTTTGTCTGGATTTTTTATCTTGATGTAGAATTTATATTTTCTCCCAGTTTAGAGCTGTTGTTTTTTCTTTTGCTTTTGTGTTTGTTTTTTGTTTCAATATTAATAGTGCATTCATTAATTTTTTTCAAACGTGTTTTTGAACCAATCTCATTAACAAAATTATTATTATGCTTAATTCCTGTTTCTGCATTTAAAAATGCTATTTTTGTTTTGCTGTGTTTGTTAGTCTGTCCAGAGTTTGATGTTGATCTTGTGTAAGGGACAAAATCCCTTACAGATTATGATCTAAAAAATTAAAGATTACTCACAACTTCTTGTCTACCCATGCACTTATAAATCACACACACACAAAATTTTATTTGACTCTGGTGCTCAACACACCATGGTAAGCAAACCATTTTTAACTAAGTAAAAAATACTAGTTGTCAAATACAACTTCAAATATGCCAGAATGGCAGACAAGTCAACAGTTCTACTCAAAGGCAAAACAACTCCCTTCAGAATTGATCTCCAAGGCATCCAAACGTCCATAAAAGGACTTGTCATGAACAACATAAACTATAACATTGTAGCATGCATTTTAAGAGAGGGGGCTAAACTAACTAAGTTTGGCTCCCATCCCAGGGGAAGGATTCACCAGGACCTCACCCAGTGCAGGACTAGGATGGTTGCTCAAAGTGGCGTCCAAAGAGAGGACACAGCAGATAGTTGGGAAAGTAGGAATCTAAATTCATCAAGATTATCCTGCCAAGCAACCCAGGAGTGATCTTGGGAGTGTGCTCTTGGGTATCCAACCCTTCTTCTTGAACCTTGGGGTCTGGGTCCACAGAGAGAGGAGGCATTAGGGAATCCAAGCTTGGGGGACTGTCAGGATTGACAATTCTTCCTCTCTAGAAACCCGGGCCCAGGAGCAGGAATCAACCCCCAAACCTGGATTCCTTTGTGCCGCCGGGCCTGTGGACTGCAGGACTGCCTGCCTGCGTTTTTCTGGGATTGAGCTCCCACAAGCTGATATCAAGTGTATTAACCCATGCAGTAAAAAGAGACAATCCAAAGAAATCATTGCGCCAAATGGAGGATTAATCACAGCGCCTAATGGAGGCACTGATTTGGCAACTATTAGCTTCATAAACTCAAAGTCTACACCAGCAACCAATCAAGAGCCAACCTGGGAAAGAGGCACAGGCCTGAAACCCAGTCCCGTGACCTAAACACTAAAGCTAGATGATCAGGCAGCCAAATTGAAATTTCTGACCAATGAAAGAACTCCCAGGCCAAGTGCCATTTTGCTGCCTTTGGACCCAAGCACCCAGTTCCCCTGGCCCTGGCCTTCTCAATGCCCTGATGAACCCCCATGGAAAATGTTAAGTTTGGAGGGGGATACTATATAGACCCAAGGACCCTGCGCTCCAAACTTATTGCCTTTTTTGGATAAAGGTTATGTCAATTTGGCTTATACAGCTATTGCCTTATTTTGTATTTGCTGTCTACCAATTCAGTTCAAGGTCTCCTGGCCCACCTGCCCCGCCGCCTCTGTTTTCTGTCCTCCTGGAGTATCCTTTGGACCTGTCCACTTTATTGACTACCCTCTGAAGTCTGAATACAAAGAATACACCCTGGAAAAGATACTCAAACTCAATCCCCTGGCCCGCATACAATCCACAGTTAGATACAACCAACAAGGCCTGTGGATATTTTCAACACCCAAGTTGTTCAGAGGGAAATTCAACTATCTCCCTGCCTACAATCTATCCATAGAACCACCTGTGACCCCAAAACCCATGCCTGCTTCTGCACCCAACCTCCCAACCAACCATCCTGGCAAGCTGTTTGGGATTGTGTACATCACCCTCACAGGGGTGATTGACACTATAATCCCGGCCGCCAGCCCGTGGTCTTGGGTGGGGAAGTCTGCTGCATACCTTTTAAAGTTAGCTCCCCTCTTGTGGTGGGCATTGCCTGCAAAAAAACCCAGCCCAAGTTACCCCTGAAAACGACAAGTTGGCCGCCCAAGACTGGATCCTTGACAGGGACAAAAAGACAGGCTTGAGGGTGGATAGTTCAAGGTCATCACAGGGGAGACTTCCTACTAGGTTCTCACTGATAGCAAGGATATCCTGAGAACGCACAGCAATGTCCTCAAACATTTGCATGAGTTGAGAAGGGTTGCTCCCTACATGGTGAAATGAATAGGAAATATGACTTCAAAGATCTGGAGAAGAAGTCCATATCATCACCAAAGCAGGTGCCAGGGTGAAGGCCACAAAATTGACTATGGGGACCAGCATTTTTATGATGCAGAGGGGACCAAGAGAATTGGGGAGGTTCCCAGGAGTTAAACTGGTTAAATTGAATTAACAGATCAAGTAGGGAATCTCCTAAGATACTAGGGTTCAAAGGGGACAACAGCCACAAGCTATGTGCTTTGAAAGAGGGCAGGAAGCGCTTCTTGGAGCGTATAGATAAGCTGAGATAACTGAAAAGCAAAAAGGAAACAAAATCTTCTTAAAATAGGTAAATATACTGAATCTAATACTAAATTTAAAGTTTGAATCAAGTTTTCAAAAGCAAGAGCAGTAAGCTTTAACGTTGACGCTAACCACAACTCTAGGGACTTTGAAAAGGATGCCAGGGGCCAGGAAGTAAAGAATACAGTAAGGGAAAGCCAACCCTTCTACTAAAACTATAAGAAATAAAAGGTCTACAGAAGAGACCCAAGATTCCAAAAAGTTGTTTGGTTAAAGCTAAAGCCTTTATTTGTTAAGATGAGCAAGCAGGGGACTGAAAGTCCCCTGTCTTGCTTTAAGGGAGGAGTTTATGATTCAGGGTCACTTGACCTAAGGCACAGGTTTAATTAGCTGCAGGAGAAATTTTGTAAAGGTGAATCCAGTGAGTTGGAGAGTTTTGCAACAATTTCCAGCTTCAACTCTGATTGGCTGGCATCAATGGAATGGTTCAGGGCAGCATTTAATCCAGTCGGATTGGAATTTGTTGATTTAACAGAAGGGCAACCTGATTGATTAAACTTAATTTGTTTTAAATGTGGACAAGCCCAAGCCAACAAATAGTCTAAATAATCAGATATTTCTCCCAGGTAGAACATAAATCTGATCATTAGTGGTTACCACCTGAGAAGGATACAGCAGGACAAATTGCTTGTCAATTGTGTGATCTAAATCCCCAAGAGAATTAAGGGGTTTAGCTTGAATCCGAGCAGATTTCTTGGTGTGCTGAGGGAAGATAGTCCTATCCAGGACTAAAGGGAGAGTGACTTTACAGGCATGGACTGGTTCACCCGAGTGAATCCCAGTGTATGCTGGAAAACAAAGACCATGGCTATCAAATGCAATGGAGTCAATTTGAACATTCTCAAAGAACCCAACAACCTTATTCTGGGGGACACAGTCTTTGTACAAGTCATAAATCAGAACAACTCAGAACATCTAACAAAAGACAGTATACTCCATATAATGAGGTACACCAAATTTAATAACATGCAAACAGCAAAAATACAACCCCCATAGCTTACAGCACTCCTAAAGGAATACACTCATGTATTCAAGGAAGAGCTAATAGACCTACCCCCAAACAGAAGTTCAAGCATTACATTGATCTATGCAAGGTCATGCCCAAACCTGCACCTCTTTACAGACTTTTCCTCTTGGAGACACAAACCCTCAAAACCCATGTTGAGGAAAACCTAGCCAAAGGCTTCATTCACCCATCAGAATCCCCATGGGGGCAGCAGTTTTCTTTGTAAAGGAAAAAGGAAGGCTCACTCCATTTGGTAATAGACTAAAGAGCTCTCAATACAAGCACAGTAAAAAATAAACATCCCCATCCACTTATATAGGATCCTTTACCAAGGCTCTCTGGAGCCAAAGTTTCTCCAAAATTGGCACCACCTCAGATTATAACCAAGTAGAAGTAAAAGAAAAGGACATACCAAAGAATACATTCCAAATGCAATTTAGATCCTTTGAGTGTAGAGTAATGAACTTTGGGATGATCAAAGCTCCTGAAAATTTTGTTACTATGATGAACCAAGCACTAAACTGTCTCTTAAATACATTATGCTACCTTAAAAATATTATCATATTCTCAAAACCCAAAAAGAAACTTCTCACACATGTCGGCAAGACACTCAATTGACTCACAAAGCACAAGCTCTATGTAAAGCATAGCAAGTGCCAATTTATGGAAAGTAACTCTTGTTCTTAGGCCACATTATCTCTGGTAGTGGCATCAAAGCAGACCCAAATAAAATTAAAGCCAAAAATAACATGCAACACCCCACCTCCATTAAACAAGTTAGATGCTTTCTCAGAATGGTAGTGTATCTAAGGAAATACATTTAAGACTCCAGAAAACTAACTGCACCAATCAATGGCCTAGCCAAGGGTAATGCTAAAAAGAAATTCATCTGGAAATCTGAATGTGACAAGAATTTCCAGCTATTAAAGTAAGCTCTGATTGAAGTGCCAATCTTGCAATACCCAAATAACAACAAATGCTACAAGTTTGAGTTGGATGCCAGCAGCACTGTCATTGGTGCAGTGCTACACATCCAATAGCCAGGAAAGCAAGACTTCCTGCCAGTATATTAAGAGAGTAGAAAACTAACTAACACTGAGCAGAGTACCCTATAAACAATAAAGAATTGCTAGAAATATACCACACATGCAAGAAATGAAGATGTTATCTAGAAGGACATTTAAACGTCTGAGTACTAACTGACCATAAATCCTTAATCTATTTCAAAACTCAGAACGCACTTGCACGGCGCCAAGCCAAGCCAAATGGATGTCCTTGCTTGAGCAGCTCAACCTGGACATCCAATACAAAAAGGGGGCAGATCTGGTCAAGGCCAATGCTCTCTCTAGCTTATGCCAGCCAAGAGAGGATCACCCTGACTACCTGGACCCTGACTGGCCCAACCTATACAACACTGAGTACAAGACAAAAGGAAAGGATCCCTCCACACACCAACTAACCCATGATACACTAGTAAGTAATGAAAAACATTTCCACATATCAAATGGCATGGTATACAGAATCATCAAGGATAAACACATTCCATACATTCCACTCACACAAAGAGTTGACACTATACTAAGACACCACCGTCTGCTAGGACACACAAAGGCTAATAAACTATATATCACATTAAAAGAGATAGTATGGTGGCCCAACCTGAAGCAAGACATAATCAATGTCCTAAAGAAGTGCACAATGTGTGAAAAATACACCAGCACCAAGGCGCCACAGCCAACAGTCAACCCAGCACCTGACCCTGAACCATTTAAGGTTTGGGGACTGGACATAGTGGGACCCTTCCCAGAAACCAAAACAAATCAATGTTTCCTAATTGTAGCCATCGGCTTTGCCACATGTTGGCCCATCTGCTGGGAAACAAAAGAGCACAAGGCGGAAGCAATAAATTGATTCATCAATAAAGCAATCATAGCGGACTACGGCACTCCAGACTACATCATAACAGATGGAGAAAAAGAGCTAACAGGCCACGTAGTAAACAATAATCTAAAAACAAAGAACATCAAACACTCCACAACCTTGCCCTACAGGCCACAGGCTAACAGCAGAGTTGAACGCCTGAATGGCAGCCTTATCAGAACCCTGGAGAAAATAATGGATGGCAAAGCCAAAGACACATGGCTGCTCTATGTGAAACATACATTACTAGTATCCCGGGTACACACCAACCAAAGGACAGGCTACTCACTGTTTGAACTAACATACAGGTACAAGCTAGAAATAGTCACCCGCAATAATCAACCGTATGTGAAGATCCCCCCAGGGAAATCTCCCACAGTAAAACAGAAACCAGCTCTACAACACATACGCCTCAAAGCCAAACTGGCAGAAGCAAAGAGACTCAAAACCCAAAAGGTAACCTCAACAGAGGACCCACTCCCCATCAACTCCCCCATCTGGGTTCTAGCTGAGAACAGAAAGAAGCTAGACTCAGTACACAGAGGACCAGGAAGAATCATCAGATACTGACCAGACAGGAACACCTACCTGGTTAAGTTCCAGGGTGCCAAAGAGCCCATCGCCAAAAAGTATCACAGATCTTGCCTCCGCCCTAGCAAAGGAGAACACTCAACCCAGTTGGTGCCCACTAGTAAACAACTCCAGGAACATTAGGCAACAGCCATCAAGACTAAGCCCCCTCCTGATGTACCAGAGTAACCCATTAAGAGAGGGGTGTGTCGAGGAGCTGGATGTACTGGTATTCTGACTCTTGCCAACACAATTAATATCCAGACATTGCCTGGTTTGGTGCCAATTCAATGCTTGGTTCAACATTCCTGAAATGGCAACAAACCAATACCCCTTGACTTGTCCAGCTATCCAGCTATCTGAACCCGACTCACACATGACCTCCAATATATTTGATCCGACTTAGGTCCCTACCACAGCACACACAATATATAAGCCTGAAATATCATCCAATAAAATTACTCTTCTTATCTAAAACTATCTTCTAAGCTTCCCCAAAAGTTGCTCCTCATCAATAAATTCATCCCCAGTTTGAGTAGGTTGTTGTGTGACCGGACATTTTTGCCAAATAGCGCACATTTTCTGTGGAATTATCTTCTATTTAGATCTAACATTTTGATATTTGTTTTGTGACTGAACCTATGCGTTCTAAATTGACTAATATATGTTTATCTCAACAGGGTTGAAAATTACTGTACCACAATTTGCCAATCAAGTTATACTTTTACAGCAAAAGATTTTTAAGTCTGTTGAGATGTATAAATAAATTCCACATCCAATAAAATTCATCTAACCTGTAATGAAATAAAAAATGTGTTTATATTAAATAAAAATATATCTGCATTTATTTTATTCTATTCTGAACTGTTTTGCTTTGTGCTTGCTAAGTGAAATTTATCTTAGGCAGACTTGATTTCATTCATCTTGATAGGGTTGAAACTATTATAGCCTCTGATATAATGCTATTGAGCATAGGTGGATTCTATCTAATGTGTACAATCTCTGATAACATACATGTAGCTATTTTATTTCTTTTGCAATAATAGATAAATAAAATTTGATATTAGGATAGTTTTTATTTCTGGGACCTGTACATCAAGCTTCTTTTGATAAAATAAAAAATAAAAATCCTTATCAGCTTATTAAAGTTAATATTTTTGGATCAATTATTATTTTATTTTAATAAAATATTTGAATTTATAATTTTTTGCGAAAGTTGTTTTCCTAATGTCTTAAAAATTTTATGGTTTATTTAAAACAGAATAGCTGTTTAACTGCTACAAATAGTACATCTGAGTTTTATGCCCATTTAGGCCATGCACATGTCCCGCTCAATAGCAGCAAATAAGTCAATCGTCTCGGATAACGGAAAATCGAAAGACGCCATTCGTTTATCTATGCCTGATTTGATTTGTTCCAGGACCCTTTACGATTGGAAAAGCTTGTGTCGACCTGGTGATTATGACCAACAAATGCTATGGGACAGGTGAGGATTGGACGGAAGTCCTCTCCGTATTCGCCTCAGGATTAAGTTATTGAATTTCAGCAGATCAGCTCCACAAGAGCGCGTAATACCAGCTCTTCATTACTAATATTTCAGTCAAGACGGGTGAGATTAACTTCCAGGTAGCTTTAATAAATCTGACTTAAACCACTGTGCTCTTTAAATGGGAGAAAACCAATTTCCCACGTCTAATCAGTCCATCGAGCAGTTAATGCAGTCTCCTCGGCAGGCTGGCAATTTTGCCGGCCGGCCACCGATGCGACCGCCAAATGGAAATAATCCTAACCAAATGAGCAACAACGGCATCGTACAATTAAGAGCTTATCAGCAAGCACAAATGGCCATCATGAACCAGGCAGGCTTTGTTAGGCCGAATCCTTTTCAGACTCAACAAATGTCCATGATGAATATGAGTCGTGGTCCAGTTAATCCCTTTTCGCCGGGTATGAGCGGAATGATGAGCAACCAAAATTTCCAAACTCCCCCTGGTATGATGAATATGGGTATAGCACAACCGCCGCAGATGACAGCACTGCCTCCTCCCAATCAAGCACCTAATCCAGCACCACAACCTGCACCTCAAAACAGTTCTAGGCTCCCCCCAACGCCTTCAACTCCTGCTCCTCCTCTTTCTGTGGCTTCTTCTGTACCCAAAAGTAGCCATCCACCAAGTCGTTCCGCGAGCATCCCACCAGTTGCACCAGGCTCTTTTGGCGCGCCTAGAGAAGTCCAAGAAGAGGTCTCAGAGATAGATGATCTTCAAGGCGATCGCATTTTTAGAGACTGTTTAGAAGCCCTTTCGGGTCCAGAACAAGAAAATTCTGATACTAACTATTGGACAAAACTTGTTAATAACTTCTTTTCACCAAAAGCCATTTACAGGCATCAATACCTAGGCTCAGGTCCAAATTCTCGCAATCATGAATTTCTTTCGGAATTTTGTATGCTTCCTTATATGTTACAATCCTCTTTTAACTCAGGATCTACTAAGACAAAATTTATTTTATCTCAGCCAAAGTTTCAAAGAAATGGTCCTTTTCTTAGAATAACATATGGTAAATCCGAAATCGTCAACCAGCGCCCTCAGGCGTGGGCATTTCTTGAAACTTCAATCAGCATTGTGTTTGAAGGCAACGGAAAAATGCTGGCTTGGGATTTTGTATCAAAGGGAGCCCAAGAATACATATCTAGGACTTCCTTGGAGCAGTATGTCTCTTCCATCAAGCCTAGAGCTTCCTCCACCGGAAATACTGAGAATCCCAACCCAGCTTCCGATTTCAACTCAGCTTTTCCACCTCTCACAACAGACTCATCAATCTCTCGTGGCCTTGTTGATAAACTTGAGGTATCCTATTACTCTAGTGTTTAATAACCTTTACAGGTCCTAAGCAGCACATCTCTTCTTGCACCTCTAGTTGAGATTCAGTGTGCTCTTAAGCGCCCCATATCAGGTAACCATATTAATTGACAAATCTAACTCTTGCAAGCTTGCTGTGAAATGTATTTTAAGGATTTTGGACAGCCGACCAAAGGTTCGCTTCCCTCTTCCAACTCCACACCTGTGATGCCCAACTCACGTGTGACCCCAAAGCCAAGGGCTACACCCTCTAACTCAACTGCTTCAATTGTCATGTCGCCTCTGAACCCAGTGAGGCAAATAACCAATGGCTCAACTTTGAGCCTAGATTCTCCAAGTAGCCAGCCTGATAGTGCCCAGACAAGCTTTTCTTTAACTCCACTACAGGCCACGAGTGATTTAGGTACTCGGCTCAAACCTGTTTAATGACTCTTCTAAAGCCGCTAATTGGCTTGCTGCTGTTTCTAGTGGATTCCAGTGCTCCATCTAAAAGAGGAAAGGGCAATACCACTGCTAAAGGCGCGCCACGCAAACCCCGGACTGCTGGTAACTCGACTAGGGCCAGAAAGCCCTCTAGTTCGACTTCAAAAACACCAAAAACCGAAGGTTAATACTCCCCTTTTAGTTTAGCTTATATGATTTAATTGTTTATTTATTTAAAGCCATATAAATACTATGTCATTTGAATCTTTTTACTAATACAAAGCTTTATAAAGAGTCCTATTATTTACATTCTATTTTAGTGATGTTTATCTCTCACGATGTTCTATGAAGCTTATCTCACTCCTTTTATAGATGGATGATCTCAAGCTAAATAACCCATCCATAAAGCTGGAGCTTTCAAAGAGGGTGGGTAAATTCCCATGGAAATCCAAGGTTAAAATTACCAATTGTATTATATATATTAATACATGCTTCTAGAACTTAAGTTTAAAAAAATGATTTGACATTCAGCTTGGCTTTCTGTTTCCTGTTTATGCATGCACTTTGTATATGTTCTAATATATCTTTAATAGATTGACTGAGTAGGTTTAATAACACATTTTGTACGGATTTGATTAAAGCAATGGATCACCTAGTGCTCTGCACTTTATTTTGGCAAGCTAAGTTGCAAAGTACTACTATTATACTTGGTACATGTTGAAAAGTCTTGGCTTCAAAGCAACTCATTTCCTTTTTAAGATTCTCACTGACTGTAAAAGTTCTAATTAACCTTTTAGTAGTGAAATACTATGTTTTTCCTACTTTTTAAAAGAAAAGCTATCAAAGTTGTTAAACTAGCACTTTAATATTATAATTAGGTCTCAATTATTTTATTTATAGCTAGACATTAACTACTTTATGATCAACCTATTTTAGTATGTATTGCAGCTGAACTATTTATAGTTCAGTAATGGGGAGCTGGGGAAGACAGCAGTCCAAGAGAGGATAGAAAATGGATTTGAAATAATGTCTTCTTCATTTGGAAAGACAGCAAGCTCATATATTGTTTGGGAAAGCCTTAGACCACGAAAGGGGGTGGCATATGTGGCTTTGATATAAATTAAGGATGGTCAGTGTTATGGGTATAGGCTTCCAGATCCTTAGTGTCTGGTGTAAATTGGTCTCACCATATATGAGAATATGAGGCCCTACCATGCTTGCCGATTGAGTGGGGGTTCAATTTTAGACCTGTCATGTGATGACTTTATGAGTGCCCTCTATGTTGTGAGATATAGTGAAAGCTGGGTGGCCAACTCAGTTGCATCATATGCTTTCACAAGGAACTAGATACCTACCTCATTTATGACCTCCTTATTTTTGGGAACCAATATATAACATTATGGCATCATTATGAGTAATTTAAAATAAAAGGTTGTATTGTAAAATACTTAGAATGATGACAGTGTCAGAAATTAGTTCTAGAAATGTGAGTGTCAAGATTTTGTGATCTTGAAGAGTTATTTGGGTTATTAAGGCAATGTAAGGGCATCCTAAAGGGTTGTTGATATGAAGTGAATCAGTATGGCAACAGAAGCGCATTTATTAGTGGTGATGGAGTGCAGTAACAAGCAGGCATTTGTCCTAAGGTAACTGCAGGAAATTGGAGGGAGAATTCTTGTAGTTGACAGATGAGACACCAGCAGCTTTGGGCAGAGGTGGCTTTAGAAGAGTCATAAAAGTAAAAAAAATTAGCTTTGTTGATTATTTGACACTACTGTCAACTATATACTTCTGGAAAGTATAATAAATGAGATAAAGGGGGAAAATTGAGAAGATAATGATACTTTATTAGATATGAGTTTAGAGTATTATATAGTATCATGAGAAGCCACAAACTGTTCATGTACGCCATGGTGGTCATGAGGCTTGTCCAAGTAGTGTTCTGCTTAGGACTTGAAATTTTTGATCCCTGTAATAGATGGGCAAATGATAAGAGTGCCATCAACTTAATGATTAGCCGGGGAATCATTTGGGGAGTTACTTGGGAAATTACTTTCCCAAAAGGGAGTAATCAAATATTTTGCAATATCTCCCCCTTGGGTGCTGGAAGGTGGAACCTTAGGGATTTTTCTTGAGAGTTTCAGGAATTTAAGCTAGATATTGATCCAGTTTTTTGTTGTAGACAGGTAGTTGTGAGTTGTGTTGTGAGTTCCTTGTCTTTTACAAGCAAAGTTGGTCATGATGCATACATTTTAACTTGGTACAAGCAATAATTTCCTTGATGAGGTAGTTGTTGTTTGATTTGACCTCCATGACAAACCTGTTCCTTGTAACCCTGGTTCCAATTTGTGCATATTGTGATTAACAACCAAGATCTTGTCCCCAACTTAGAAGCATTCCTGTTGTAATGGGATCACTTCTCTCTCAACCCTTTCTTTTTCCTTGGCCTCTTGCTCTTTCCTGGTGTGCTGTACGTCAGGATCATTGTTGTCTGGCACTTTCTTAGGCAGAGGTAATTGTGGTCCTTACTTAGTGCTAACAATGGCGGGCTTATGTCCATAGAAAATTTCATATGGGCTTTTCCTGCACTGCAGTTAACTTGTGTCATGCACACCAGAAGTTCTGTTTGCAGCATGTTGACCCAGGCTTTTGGATTTTTGACAGTTAACTTGATAAGGGCTTCCATGATTGAGCTGTTTATTCTTTTGACTCTTCCATTTGCTTGTGGGTAATAGGAGCTGACCATGGTGTGTTTTATTCAATTTTTGGAAAGGTAGATATCAGTGTCAATGGCTTTGAGTTTGGTTCCTCTGTCTGTGATTAAGAGTTCAGGTTTCTCAAACTTAGCTATAATTTCTTTGCCAATAAATTGTCTTACATTGTTTCCTGTGTGTTCTTTTGTGGCTTGAGCTACAGGTCACCTAGTTTAATAGTTAATAGCTGTGATAATGTACTTTTTTGACTTTGTTGTTGCCAAGCATTAGTCCCACAATATCCAGTGACCACACTTTGAAAGGCTGTGTGATTGACAAGGGTATTACTGACTGGGGGGGTGTCTTGGAGCAGGCATACTTTTCACAGACTTCACATTGGTCTAACACTTCTTTGATGGTGTTTAGCATGTTGGGCCACCAGTAGCATGTCTTGAGGTGTTCATGCAAGTTATACTACAGGTGTGTCCCAGATCTCTGTGGTATTGAAGGATTTTACCACTCTTTTGTGTTGGCAACCGCCAGAATTAACTCATTCTGCAAGTCAACTTACTATATGTCAATAATCAGAATTAAAAATACTTTAATGTCAACAGCATTGAAAAGTCAGAATTAAGTTTTAACTCATGCAGACTACTAAATGTCAACACTTTTTTAATAAGCAGAAACCTGTTTCCTGAACATTTTACTTAATAAAAATTAAGCTTCAAGAAACTTGTTAGGGTAATGTGACAACATAGCTCTTAAAAAGTCCATAAAAAATTATACATGAATATTAAAAAAATTCATAAAAATGCACTTTTATATTATTTTACTATGAAATTAGCTATCTTTACTATAATAAATTTTTTCCCATTTATAAAAACAAAATAAATCTAATATAAAAAAGGTAATACATAAAATTTCACGTATTATAGAAAAATATAGCAATCAGAAAAAGTAATATAAAGCTTTTTCTATATTGAAAACTACAAAAACATATAGTTTACTAGTAAAATACCAATATAAGCCATGTAATACAGTCTAAAGCATTAAACTATCAATAGAAAATCAATGATTTTATAAAAACAGTACCATAAATTATTAATGAGTTATTTAGAATAACTATTTATTTAAAAATATTATACTTAATATATAAGAACTATATAAAAAATTAGGCAATTCTCAATAAATTTAATGAAAAGCTAGACTGTAATAACCTGGTTGCCATTAAGAACTGTGGCAATCTTCTTGATGTATTCTCCAATCTCTAAAAGCTTATATTTGGCCTTGACAACGTCCTTGATCTTCTCTTGAAACTGTTTCTCTTTTGTGGTTCTCTTCTTCTTGGATGGGCAGTTCTCAATATCTCTGATGGATGCAGCAGTCTTCCCCTGTTGGACTTTGAGGTGCTCATAGAAGGTGTTTATCTGGGCTTGATTCCAAAGAAGGACTTGATATGCTTATGCCAGCCCTCCAAAGATGAAGTAGTTTTCATCTCATCCTTAAGAACTGCCTGGTAGCAGTTTCAGTTGGCTTTGGCTCTGGGCTTGCTCTGGCGCTTAGCGACCTTACGTCCAATCCACTGTGGTTCATAATATCCAATGAAAGGGTAGAAGGCACCATCATGTTTCTTGGCATATGGATCCTGGCATAGGAGCTCAAAGGCTTGTCCAGCATGCTCTGGCTTTACAAAGGCTAGTGCTACAAACTGCTGAATTAAGAACTTGCACTTTCCTGATGTATCTAGACAGTGGAGCTTGCTGAGCTCAGGTAGACCCTTTAGTTGCCTGTTGACAGCCTGTTGATAATGGAAAAAACACTCCTGTACCTCTCCATCAAAGGTATTTACAAAAGCGTTATATTGGGCAGTTTCATAGTCCATGATTATAGTTGAGGGGCCAAGTGCTTTATCTTGAGCTTCTTTTTCTACAGCAAGGGTGGCTTCATCCTTTTCATCATCATCTGGATTGGCTCTAGTGTTATGGCCAGGGGGACTCTTTCTATTACTGGGTAGGGCTTTGATGCCCTCCTGAAGGATTTTAAAGGCCCTTGTGTAGATATCTTCTGTTGCCCCAGGAAGCAGAAAGTAGGCAAATGGGAGCACCTTGCCTTCAATAAGGGAATGTACAACCCATAGTTGGTAAAAAAGGTGGGGGCATACTGCAAAGGTACCATCACATAACCAGGTCTCTGAATCCCTCAACTGCTCCAGGTTCTGTTGTGTAGCATAGCATATAATTCTTGCCTCTGCTATAGGACCATCATCATGTAAAAGGAATAACTCATCACCATTGAACATCTTTAACTCCTCTGTCAAGACTAACTCTCCTTGAACCATGGCTGATTTCTTATGGGGGACTAGGTCACGGTGTTTGTCACATATGTACTTCACTAACTGGTCGCGGTCAGGGATGAGCTTCAGGTTCTCATTACTTAGGTGTGTTGTGGCCTTAACTGCCAGGTCAGAAGCCTTGACATCTTTGGAGACTGGGTCCATTTGGTAGAGGTACCACTTTAGAAGCTTTTCAATAAGATTTATTGGAGCATTGTATGTGTGCTCTCCTTTTTCACTAGTGACTTTATCCCATCCTTCTGTATTAATTCTGGCAGCACAGCTTTTATCTTCACATACATAATGCTTGCTTCTTCCTGCTCTCTTCTGATTGCTGCAATTAAAAACATAGCCATCACAGACTAAACTTGCACCTCCTTTGACAGACATTAGAGGGAAAAACCGAGGGAAATTCTTTGGGAGCTTAAACTCTCCTTTGACGTTACATATATTGTGAACCTTTAGGGGATCCCATGGGTCAATTGGTGCTTGATGATAGTCAGACAGGTAATCATCAGGATCTTCTTTATTGATACTTGATGAGGAGGATGGAGGTGCAGATTTGTTGGGCGGTGGAGGGGAATTATCTGGAGTTGGATTCTTGCACTTTCTGGACTGGGATGATCTTGATTCCTTGGGACTGGATTCATTTGAGCTTGATTCATCTGGGCTTGGCTGGGGTTCTGGACTCTTGGGTATCTTCTTTCTTCCTTGCTTGTTTAGTGGAACCTCATCTCCTTCTGATTGGTACCAGCTTGGAGAAGAGGAGGGGGCAGGGGAGGGCTCTTTGCTTTCAGGGTCTGGGGTCTTCTCCTATGTCTTCTGTTTTGTTGAGGGCTCTTTGGCTGGTTTTTTGTTGGGGTAGGGACTTTGGGCCTTTCCAGAGGCTTTGGGTACTTTCTTGGTTGACTTGGGGTTATTTTGTGGCTTCTTGGAAGATTTTTCCTACAATAATTAGAGTAGAGTTCATAAAGTAAGAATAATCATGTGAGACATAAATAAAATTAAATAATAATCACTTGTTTTATTTTTTATTTTTTATTTTTTATTATTAAGTAAATAGTTTATAGAAGTATGGAAAGTAATTTTAGAGCTAGTTTATTAGTAAAGAATAGAAAAAACCCATGTTTAAATAAAAAGTTGACATTCTGGTAGTAACAATAGTCAAAATATTTAATTTAGTTTTTCAGTGTAAAAAAATGCTTTAATTTTGACGTCAACATACTGACAGTCAGCATTAAAGTGGAAAACACTATGTAAATCACTTATAAAGCTTGGTTAATATTTTCTGGAGTTGGTTTATAAGTCCAAAATTGATTATTTTTAAATTTAAAAAATTTAAAGATTTGCATATGTAACTTATTAAAACTAAATGATAGGGATTGTAGAGGGAAGTCTGAAGTACAGGCCTGGGTACTTTGGCCTGAATTACCATACCATTGTATGTGTGCTTTTTGTTAAGCGGCAGTGTTTTACTAATAAATAAGTGAAGGTGTCAACATTCAGGCAGTCAGCGTTCTTTTATAGCAACTCTCCTATTAAATCTCGCTTAAATTATGTCACTTTGTTTGCTTAGCCAAACCCCTTTGTTGCAATTTAGGCAACACATCAATTTGAAACAATGAACATTATAATTACATATATAAATTCTAGTTTTAACATATGTGTGTTGGCTTAAGTGGACTTCTGGAAATAAGCTATAGTTTATCCAGTGAGTTTAAAATAACAGTAAATATCTAAATAATACAAAGAATGCTCTGAAAGTTGGCATATGTCTGTGTTCAATGCTTATCTTAATATATATTTAATAAAAACAGTAGTATAAAATATAAAAAGTAGTTATTTTTAGAATATTGTGTATTTTATTAAGAAATTTATGGATTCTTATTTGGGGTCAACATCCAGATATTACTTACTGTAGTTGACCTTAATGTAAAAGTACAAAGAAACTTACATTTTCATAGTAAATTATATTAGTTTTTTGGCTTAAAATTAAGCCTTTTTTTAAATGTTGTTGACATTATGTCTGTTCCTTTTTAATTTTGCAATTCTGACCTAATAATTCACTATGAAAAATTAGCTTAGTTTTGGAAATGCCCAATTCCGGCAGATAAATACCAAAATAATGTCGACTTACTGAATGTCAACAAATTGTCAACATTCAGTAAGTCAACTTGCAGAATGAGTTAATTCTGGCGTTTGCCTTTGTGTTGACAGGACGTAGGATACAGTGTTGCCATGTGGTAATATGCAGTGTAGAGTAACATATTCCTTTTTGAACATATGTTTGTTCTTGAGGACTTTCTCTTGGATTTACATTGGTGTGCCAGGTGGGAACCCCTCTTGGAGATTTCCCATTATTAACATGGGTCAATTGGGGTCTCCATCAGCGCATAGGATATGTTTACTGTACAACCTTAATAGGGTGTCTGCGGTAAGCATTTCCTTGCCTGGCTTATACTCAATTATCATGGGATATCTTTGTATGAGGCTCATTCATTCAGCTTGTTGTCTAGATAGGTGTTGTTGAGTCTTAAATAATACCAATGACTTGTGATTGGTTAGCACTTTGAATGTCTGTGCACCTTCTATATAGCATTGCCACTTCATTAAGCAGTGAAGGATGGCTATCAGTTCCTTGTAATTTATTAGATATATTTGCTCACTATAAGACAGTTTTCTTGATTCAGTCTACAGGGAGGAAATCCTTTTCTTCAGTTTGAATTTGGAGTACTCCTCCTATTGTGTAATCAGATGTTTCAGTTTCCAGCTTGTATATTTCTTCATGGTATGGATATTGTAAAATGAGGGCGGTGACTATGTGCTCTTTCAGTTGTCCAAAACGTTGATCTCTTAATGGTGTCCATACAAATTTGGTTATCTTGCCTGTGATTTCAGATAGGGGTGCAGTCAGGGCACCCCATTTAGGGATAAACCTTCTGACATAGTGTTGCAACCAAGTTTCTAGACTTGCCTGCTAACATATCTTACAATACACAGGGGGCGCTTGATGAGCCGCCCCTTGACGTATCTAACATTATGGATTAATCTGATGGCAGCATCAAATGGCAGGTACTTCATCCTAATTAGGAGTGTTGCCAATTTGACTTGTTGATATCTGCACAAGTTATTCCTTGGCTCCAAACCCTACATGGAACTCCCCACTATGCCACCCCCTTGTGGCCTTGTGGCTTCCTCATATAGTATATTAGTCACAATATTCTACAATAAACAATACCTTATTATTATTATGTCCTTTCCTATTGGACTGTTGTCATCCCCAATTCCAAGTACTGAACTCTCATTGGTTCAGTTGCAACAATAGGCTACCATGCCTAGGAATGTGCAAAGCTCACTTTTATTCTGCGGCGCTAGCATGTCAGTTATGGCTTGTATCTTTTCTGGGTCTGGTTTTATTCCATCCTTGCTAATAATGTGTCCTATTAATAGGAGTTTGGACAAGAAGAAGTCACATTTTGAGGGTTTGGCTATAAATTAGTTATCTTTGAGAGTGCATAGAACCAGACAGACATCTTTTCAGTGTTGTTCTACAGTTGAACTGTATATGATTATGCTGTCCAGGTAGATTATTGTCTTTTTTATGATGTGTTCCTTGAAGACTTCATTCATAAATATTACAAAAGTGATTGGAGTGGTTGTCATGCCAAAGTTAAGGACCACACATTAAAAAGAGCCATACTTAGTTCTGAAAGCTTTTTGGGTATGTCCTCTGGTTTAACACAAATTTGGTGATCACCTGCTGTCAAGTCAATTTTTGTGAAGACTTGGACCCCCCAGGGCGTCAAAAAGGTCATCAATCAGGGCAGGTGATACCTGTTCTTAATTGTGACCTCTTTGAACGCCCTGTAGTATGTGACTAGGCAGATTCCTACATCTTTTTTTACTACAAAAAAGACAGCCACACCAAAAAGAAGATTTAGAAGGCCATATGAATCCTTTTTCAAGTGCTTTGTCTAGGTAGGCCTTTAGTGTATGTCCTCTTGTGGCATAAGGCATTAGATATGTTGTGCTTTTGGCACAATTCCTTTGAGATCAATTTTGTGCCTTATGCCATGGTCAGATAATAGCCCTGGTAGTGTTTCTTGGAAAATAGAAGGTACCTCTATGATTAACTATGCCCAAATTGTGTCTTGCTCAGAAGAGACCTATGTGCTTTTGAAGTAGATAATTTCATATGTGCAAGTGTTCCAATAAATTTTTCTAGGGTCCTTTTCCTCTTCTGTTTCCATAATTTTCACTAATACATGGTCTCTCATAAGTGTGTCAAGATGGGTTGGATATACATTGTGATGCACCTGGCCTTGTTGTATGGTGAGGGTAGCACTATCTCAGTCAATGTGAAGTTTTGCTTTCATATCCAGTCCAGGCCAAGTACAACATTGTACTTGGGTATTGGTATGATTGGACCACTAAGCGTAGTCTGCATGTCTCCAATTTTGGCGCTGAAAGGTTTTGCTTCTTTGGAGACTGGTGTGCTTCTATTATCTGGCATGATAACTATTTTGACATTACTTTGGACTGTGGGTAGTTTTATGAGGTTGGAAATTTTTTTGCCAACAAGGGATTGGTCTGCTCTAGTGTAAAATATTGCTGTGCCCTGATATCTGAAAAAGCAGAGAGTATAAGTGAGGAGTTTATTTCCAGTTTGGGTGGCAAACAGTATAGGATTTCTGGAGGGTACTTGGATCATGGTAATAGAGTCCACGTCCTGGTCCCTGTAAAAGTCTTGCAAAGTAGGGGAAGGTGGCTTTCCTAAGCATTCCCCTGTGTCACGGTAGGTTCCATTATGCTGGGAGTTATCTGGCCAAGTAGAAAGGCTCAAAAAGTCCGCAAACCTTTAACAAAATTGACCAAATTAACAGATTTGAATCAAACAGTCAATTGAAAATGGGTTACAACTGCTCCAGTCTGCCAGCTGAAACCAATTTCTCCTTGCAAATGGACGTTGATAAATCAGCGTAATTTGAGGGTCACCAGGTATGAACTTGTTAATCAGCATGGTTGTCAGAAGTTGGTCACTCAAGGGTTCTTTGCAACTGGGACCAGATACTTACTTGACAATGTAGAAGGAATAGGAGCCCATGATCCAGGTGGTATTGCTTAGTCAATTTTTGATATATATTGAATAATTTTCACTGTTTCAAATCTAAGAGTTGAGTCCTCCCAAAAATTCACTCAATAAAAATCAAATATTCCTTGGTCTAATTTACTTTTTAAAAATGCATCCTGTAGTTGAATTGTTGCGCTACATTCCCTACAGTCTTATTCTAGATTGGATAATTACTGGAAGATGGGGCCCTGCAGTTGGAACTTCCTTGTTGGCACTTCCCAATGTTAATTCAATGCCTGCCAATCTTGGAGTGGTCCCCCCTGTCTTGGAAACTGAAAATCATGTTGCATATCAAATATCCTGAATTTTATTCTGAAGATTACTCTGATGCTTTCACAGGCTATTTACCTTGGGCCACTTTGGTTAGGATTAATTATTTTACTTAATCCTATTATCTCATTTGGAAATATCATAAAACAGTATTTGAAGCTGTGTTGGTGGTTAATCATTAACTCTATGTGGATTTGGGTGGTAATTCCCCACCACTTAGAGACAGCTTCTTACTATCCCGCAATTTCTGTCACATTACTCAACTTTTCTACATCTGAGTTTTTGGAAGCAGTTTGTCATGAATTTGTGTTTCTTTTCTCCTGCTTTGTTGAGATATCTGCGTTTATCATGTTTATTTGTATCAGTTCTTTTCTTTTCTGAGTTTTCAGTTTGGACTTTTCTTTGATTTATGGTTTCCATCTCCGGTTTAAGTTGTTGAGACTGGATCTTCTGTTTCCTATTTCCGCTGGGCTATGTCATTTTGGCGCCCAGATTATTTTCCTGCTCCATCTACTGATGAAATTTGTGTGAAGTTTTGTCAGCTTTATCATTTCATTCTGGATCAAGCCTTAGTCACAAATACCAAGTTTACCATGTGATGACAAAGGTTTCTGAGGATGCTTGTGAATGGTTGTTGTCCACGGTGGAGCACAATCCACATGTTTTAACTGAAAGTGCATCTCTGTATCTTTTGTTAAAAAATTTGTGTGTATCTATTGAGGAGCTCAAAGTATACTGTAAGCTATACACCTTCCAACAGGGTACCACTCCACTTTCAATATTCCTTCCTCAGTTTCTTGCCTACTGCCGTACAATCAATGTTCCTGAGGTTAATAAACTCTCAGCATTGTGGTTAGCAGTTGACCAGACTTCCCAGGATCTGGCAGTTTGGGATTCCCTGTTAACCACAACTGAGGCCCTGGTAAGCCAAATTCTTTCTCTGGTCTCAAATCTGTCAGTTTCCAAACAAGGTTTGATGGAAGTTGAGGCCAACCCTCTGTGCGCTCCTGGTTTTCTGGGACTTGTTCCACAGTAGTGTCCTATGGCCAGAGTCAGGATTTTTCTCCCCGTGGTTCTTCTCAGTTGTAATCAGCAATTTTGAACAAACCTGTTGAGGTGAATGAAGCGCCATTAGTGTCTGCCCCCAAGAGTTCATTGGCTATGCTTCAGCACGTTGTGCCTGAAAAGCTTTTGGCAGTCAAATCTGAAGAGTTGCCCCTTGTTCCAATTGATTGTGATCATCCTGTCCTTCCTGCTGCTGTCCAAGAAATGATTGAGTGATACTTCCAGGAGCACCCTGCCTTCTTAGCTGCTGTCTGTACTACCAAAGAGAAGCAGGATCCTGCTGAGATTGCAACATTTGCTGCAAATAAACCTACTTCTGGTTACCTCTTGTTTTATGGTAGCATTGATAACAGTCAAACTATCTATTGGCTGGCCATTCTGTTGGATACCAGTGCTTCCAAGAACTTTATGAGTGTCAAAACCGCAGACTTGCTGCAACTCAAGTATCACCCTGGTATGCTTGTTAGAGGTGGAAAATGTCAAATGTTTCCCTCTTTCCAGCTTAAGAAGCCAGTGACATTTGTAGTTGCAGGTCAATATTTTACCGCAAGGTTCTTCATTTTTTTAACCTGATGTATCCTATTATTTTGGGGGTGGGTTGGCAACAAGACCATAATGTGTCAACCTTGTTGAAAGAAAATGAGCTGCAAGTGGAACACTCTTTGGGCATATCTATCTGTATTCTGTTGTTAGGTATGTCTTAATTAGAGCTGTCTTCTCAGACCATTCAATTGGTTCCTGTTTCTGTCCCCGCAAGTTTGGATTTACCAGCATGCCTGCACCCCTGGTCCGCGGTGTTTGACGTTTCTAGGGGCAAGGCCCTTCCTAAGCACACTCAGTTTGACTTTGACTTTAAAAGTTACTGTTGATCTGATTTTTATTGTGCCTCCTACTTACCATTTAACCTTGAAGGAAGACACATGTTTATAGGAGTGGACTTGAGACATGTTGACAAAGGGATACATTTTTAAGAAGGCTTCATTAATCTGCTCCCCATTGTTTTTTGTTCAAAAGTCTGATGAGTCTCTTTGTCCTTGTGTTGACTACGGGAATTTGAATAACATTACAATTCCTGATCCCTATCCCTTACCTCTCAAAGCTCAGATTTCTTGGTGCGTTGAGAAGGAAAAGGTATTCTTGAAACTTGATCTGTTGAATGCCTTCAATAAAATCAGGATTGCAGAAGGAATGGAATGTTTAACAGCATTCAGAACCAAGAAGGTCATCTTCCAGTTCCGTGTAATGCCTTTCAGATTGAAGAATGCTCCAGCTTGCTTTCAGCGGTTAATTGATTTGATCTTAGGGGATTTCCTAGGTATATGTGTCATTGTGTATATGGTCAATATCTTAGTATTCTCTCCAGATGAGGAATTGCATAAGGCCCACCTGTTGGCAGTGGTAGAGAAAATTATCCAGGCAAACTTGATCATTAAAAGGAGTAAATGTGAATTCTTTAAATGTAAGGTTACCTTTATGGGTAACATTATCTTTGAGGATGGCCACACCATTGCTCCTGACAATAAAGCTGCAGTCCAAGAGTATGATAAGCCTGTGACAGTATCCCAACTTTATAGTTTTTTGGTACTTGTACATTCTTGAAGAAATTCACCACTCACTTGTCCAAAGTAGCTGTCTTTAATATTCAACTAGCAGGAAGACAACTCTGGTCTGGACGCCTGAGTGCGCAGATGCATTTGCAGCAGTCAAAGTTCTTTTGTTGTCCTCCCCAGTGTTAAGACATGTGGATCCTGAGCTGCCTTTTGTGGTTTCCAAAGATGCTTAAAAATATGCTGTGGCTGGTGTGTTGTTACACACTGCTGGAAATGGTGTTGAGAGACCTGTAGGGTATTTCTCCCAAGAGATGTAGGCTCAGGAACACAATTACATGATTTACAACAAGTAATTATTGGCAGTTTTTGAAAAGTTAAAGCATTGGCACCACCATCTCATGTCAGCATGCCCTCCATTTGTAGTAAGAACCAACCATAAAGCTCTTCTGTACTATCAACAACCCAGGATTTCTCAGGTCGCCAATCCAGATGGTATGGTGATTTGACAAGATACAAGTTTTGCTACAAGTTCATTAAGGGTACTGATAATCACTTGGCAGATGCTCTGAGTAGAAAACCTTCCCATCTCCCAGATGTTGAAATAGATGCTGATTTTAACACATATACTATGATTCCAGATAAGGCTGTTCTTTCTTTTGTATTACCTTTGCTGGCTACGCTTGCTACCATGTCCTTGACCAAAGGCACATACTTAGACCTATATTCTAAAGTCAAGTTTTTGAAGCACCTGTCCAAAGATTATGATAGGTTACTGTAACTAGCATGTACTCATCTAGTTGGCCAGCTGCAGGGTTATCACAAGATAGGGCCAATTCTATATCATCAAGGTTGCTTGTGTGCAAGAGGGAACTATTTGGGATGAAATCATGGAGGCCAATCACACCTGCCCCACAGCAGGCCACCCAGGGAAGAATAAAACAGTGAAGTTAATTTGCTGACAGTTTTCTTGGAAAGGTTTGACAGTGCAGGTGGCAGCTTACTTTTGAGACTGTCTGGTATGTGTTTGATCCAAGGCAAGCAGAAACAAGACAACTGGTTTGTTGGTTCCGCTGCAGCCAGCTGCAGGACCATGGACGTTAGTGTTGGTAGACTTTATTGGAAAACTCCCAAACTCCAACGGGTTTAATACAATCATGGTAGTGGTTGATTGCTTAACAAAAATGGCACATTTTGTTCCTTACTCAATCACAATTACTTTGGTGGAAACAGCTTGGCTGTTCATGAATAGAATCTTCTCCTTACATGGCATCCCAATGGATATTGTGAGTGACTGCAGGCCCCAATTCATTGCTCAGTTCTGGGAAGATTTTACTGGGATTCTAGGGATCAAATTGTGTTGTTCCACGGCTTTCCACCCCCAATCTGATGGACAAACGGAGAGGGTGAACCAAAGTTTGGAGGTTTACCTACACTGTTACATGGATGCAAGACAAGATGATTGGTGTGATAACCTACCCATGGCAGAGTTCACATATAATAACTCTCCGCACATGTCAACTCAGGTTTTGCCATTCTATGCCAATGTAGGCTACAATCCCTCATCCAACATGGGTCCTTGTTTGGTCAGCAACTTATAAGCTGCAACTGATCAAGCTTCTGCATTGAAGCAGGTTCATCAGGAGCTTCAAGTTACTCTTGCTGCCTCTGTGACAACTTACAAGGAATACACAGATTGCAAGCGCCAAGAAGGTCCAAACTGCAGGCCAGGTGATCTAGTCATGGTTGATGCTTGCAATATGAAACTGAAGGTCCCCTGTTGCAAATTAAGTCCCAAGCAAGTTAGTCCCTTCAAGGTTGAACGTCAAATTAGTCCCTCTGCATATTGGCTGGATTTACCCCTGGCCTTAAAGATTTTCCATAACTTTCATGAATGCCTTCTGATTCCCTTTAAGGGTAAAGAGACTCCTTCTTCCCAACCCATTCTTTTGGAAGGAAAATCTGAGTATGAGCTAAATTGTATCCTGGTTTTCCCGTAAGACTTGACGCTGCTTGGAATATTTGGTGTCATGGAAGGTTTATCCTGATTCTGAAAACTCATGGGTTCCCCATTATGATTGTTCCAATTCCCCAGACCTGATTAAAGAGTTTTACAAGTTTAATCCCACTGCTGTTGGCCACCCCAAGTTCATCTTAGCTGCAATGAAACTCCCGCCTGCCCACTAGAACTTCTCCTTATCCCATCTCCTGGATGGCAGTATTGTGCCCAAGGCTAAAGTAGAGGGTAATGTCACGGTAGGTTCAATCATGCCAGAAATTATCAAGCCAAGTAAAAAGGCTCAAAAAGTCCACAAACCTTTAACAAAATTGACCAATTAATGGATTTGAATAAAACAGTCAATTGAAAATGGGTTACAGCTGCTCCAGTCTGCCAGCTAAAACCAATTTCTCCTTGAAAATTGACGTTGATAAATTGAGGTAATTTAAGGGTCACCAGGTATGAACTTGTCAAACAGCATGGTCATCAGAAGTTGGTCACTCAAGGATTCTTTGCAACTGGGATCAGATACTTACTTGACAATGTAGAAGGAATAGGAGCCCATGATCCAGGTGGTATTGCTTAGTCAATTTTTGATATATATTGAATAATTTTCATTGTTTTAACTCTAAGAGTTGAGTCCTCCCAAAAATTTAATCAATAAAAATCAAATATTCCTTGGTCTAATTTACTTTTTAAAAATGCATCCTGTAGTTGAATTGTTGCGCTAAATTCCCTACAATCTTATTCTAGATTGGATAATTACTGGAAGATGGGGCCCTGCAGTTGGAACTTCCTTGTTGGCACCTCCCAATGTTAATTCAATGTCTGCCAATCTTGGAGTGGTCCCCCCTGTCTTGGAAAATGAAAATTGTGCTGCATCTCAATGTCTAGAATTTTATTCTGAAGATTCTCTGATGCTTTCACAGGCTATTTACCTTGGGCTACTTTGGTTAGGATTAATTATTTTACTTAATCCTAGTATCTCATTTGGAAATATCACAAAACAATATTTGAAGCTGTGTTGGTGGTTAATCATTAACTCTATGTGGATTTGGGTGGTAATTCACCACCACTTGGAGACAGCTTCTTACTATCCCGCAATTTCTGTCACACCCTGAGCTTTTCCCTCCTTGGCAGGACTATCAGTGCTCATTTGATTTTCTTGAGTGATACCATTTCCGTTTAAGGATGGGAGTTATTGACTTGGCTGTTCTGCTTTTTAGGTTGTTTCAGGGACCCACTTGATAGTGAACAAGTTCTCAATCTAATGAGCCAAGGCCCCTAAGTTAAGTTCTGCAATAACTGAACCAATATAAACTGTAACCATATCCAGGTGACTGAAGTGCCCTAGGAATGCAAATTGACCCATCATTGAACTGAATCTTCCCAGTAAGTAATATCCTACCATATAAGTCAACAGATAGAAGGAGACATTTGGTCTAACCACAGCAGGTTCAGCAGGGGGAGGTAGAGTGGTGGAACAACCATATTGGAACTTTCTTCTCCAGTGTCCTGAGGGGTATTTGAACCAACTGTTGGCCAGAGACTCCTTATGGTGAGAATCATCAGGTGAAAAACTATACTGGTCTGTGGTGGGAGTTGGTTTTTCAAGGGTCAAGACCACAGAAAGGAAAAGGACTAGAAACCAGAACAGGAAATGACTTCCTCTCATGGCTTCAAAAAGGATATCAAGGAATGAGTGTAAACAACCTTAATAGAGTAGAAATATCTTTAATGTTGAAACAAGTAGAAATAATAGATATTGCTCACTTAAACACCCCAGTAGAGGGCTGAGAACATTTAAGAGGATAAAGTGATAAGAGAGGATTTATATTGAGGTTTCACTTGGCTTATGACTGAGATTAATCATTTCACCATGTGTAAGTGGACCCAGATCTTAATAAAATGTATAAGAACATCATACAAGGAGAGGCAACAAGAACAAGCCACAAGACTAGACACAATTAAGCAGTTAATTTGCTTGATCTCAGCGTAACCCAAGTACAGAGCCTGGTAAAGATATAGAACCAGTGATTTCCAGAGTGGCAAGGAAGACACAAGCAGCCAATCAGCGTTCAAGCAGTAAGTGACGTTGCTGGTTACTCTATTAACAATTGCAAAAGTAGATTTGAAAGCAGGAGCAAAAGTTGAATGGATTGTAGCAACATAAGTAGGTAACTTAAATTGAACCTTTGACAGTAAACTAATGTTTGCCTTCTTTTTCAGGTTAAGGGTTCAATCCCTGTTCAAGACATTGTTGGCAAAATTGGATAGACTGTAAAATACTTTGTTGTTAACTGTTTGTGTTGATGTAATATAATTTTGATCATTCATAAAATTAATTTAGTCAGGGAAGAATTCCCTGACAAGTTGAGGGTCTTTCTTTGCTGTGGGACTTTCCTTTTGTTTGTTTGTTGCATGTAGGTTGTCATATTTCTTTGTGGCACATTTTTCTTCTAATAATATATATTGAGATTCTTGAAGCAGGTCATTTCAAACTGACGTCTAATGTATGTAGGGAGGCCATTGTAGAAGTCCAATTGTGGTCCAGCTTTGTCAAAGTTAATGGTATTGGGAATGCAGTCACATAGGTCTTTGTAGACTGCAATGTACCCTTAATTGTTCATGTCATTTTAAAAGTTCTGAGTTCTGTCATAATTACCACATCAGAGTACTTTATGGCAAACTTCTCAAGAAATGCGGCTTTATAAATATCCCAGTCCTTGCTGTGATCAGGATGTTGGTTGAACCATTTGCTTACAAATTGTGAGCCAGCCCCTGTGATGTGTAGGAAATATTGCTGGACCAGAGTCTGTAGGGCTATCCTGCTTATTTAAACTTGTTTTGTGTGCTCTTAATCCAGAGGTTGGCTTTTCTTGGTGTAGTTCAAGGAACGTTCCAATCTCTGATGAGCGTAGGTGCTGAAATACAATAGTTGGTATTTTGGTTGTTTATGGGGTTGGAGGTGGGTTCAGGATTAAATGAGTGTTGAGAAGGTTATACTGTTTGGATAAGAAAAGAACGTTATTGAAGACAACAATCCTGTAGGGATGTCCTGTCCTTCTTTGTAATCTCTCCAGCCTATGGGAAACACCATCTGCTAGGTTCTTTTCTTGGGAGGAATTTTTCCTTTAAGTTGTGTAGGTGTAGATAACTCACATTTGCTACTACTGTTGAGTATATACTTCTAAGAAGTATAATAAACAAGATAAAGAAAAAATAAGAAGAGAATGATACTTTACAGTAGTTTTAAAAGCTATGGCAACAACCAAAAATACCTCAGATCTAAACAATGATTTCAGATTTGAACAAAATCCAAGTTGCGCAAGATTCAGGATTCAAATAATTTAAATATTTTTGGTTAATAAATGAACTATCAACCCAAAAAAAAGTTTCACTAGCCCAGTATACAAAATTATAGCAAATATCAAGCAGCGTTGTTTAAACCACAAACAAAATGAACTGACACAACAAGTGAGATGAATGGATGCTGTTCTAGAGTATATTATAATATAATCAGGATTCATATGAGGCACTGGCAGAAGGACTAAAATAAAACAAAATTCAAGAGATCTAGAATCAAGATTCCACAAGCACAAAGCAAAATGAAGCCAAACAAGATGTGTAGTATGAGCAGCCTAAAATAGAAAAATAACAGTTAACAGCCAATTAACAGCTATCCAATTTAGGAACAGAGGCATTTTATTCATTTTCATAGATCCTGATTTGTATGCAAATAGTTTTGAGAACCTTCTAAAGACAGACTTGAGATTACAATAAAAATAAATCATAAAATTTTAAATTTCTACTTTTAGTGATTTTATCCTAGGTTTTTTTACAATGATTTTTACTAGCAACATTTTTGACAGCAGCAGCAACCAAGCCAGCAGCAGCCAAACCAGCTTCAATGAAGGTGAGGCTCAGAACGTGGAGGCAGGTAACAAGGAAGCTGACCTGTACCTGACCCCGACCCCGACCCCTATGGCTTTGACTTGTTTAACAGTCACTTAGTGTCTAGCTATGCTCTTGCTCCCGTACCCACCCCCACACAAGCTGCCTGACAACTAACCAATCAGGATGCAACTGTCGT